>OV121096.1:1444678-2044678 GCA_921293015.1 Phorcus lineatus | reverse complement strand
TGTATCGCGACTCCTCTAACGTCATATAAACTATGTAATGACGTCATAGAGGGAGCTTTCCCGGGGTTTTAATCAGTCGTTTTAAACAGAAACGTAAAATAATGTCATAGTACATAGTCCTTACAAAGTCCTTATTGACAGGGTCCAAAATCTACTGTAGCTTAAAACTATATTCAGAGCTAAGAAATTTGGCTCTACACGTCTTCGGCATATAAGGCATAAACCCTTTGGATTAACTAAACAAAGAAAGAAGAAGGTCCTACCTAGTACGTAGAAATTCCAAACTGGAATTCCACGTATGGACCTTTAAATGTGTTGATAAGTTTAGCTAGTAGCAGTTCCTAGATGAGTTTGTGTTCCAGCCGCCATTTCCGTGTTCCCGAGTCCGTCTGTGTCCGAAGTGTCCGTTTCCGAGATAGACATGACGGACTACTTCATGGTCAGCGCGTCAGACGACTTCTACAACCCCTCAGTGAACCCCTCCATGTACAGTGGTGACGTCACACCCGCTCTCACAGACGACTTCTTGGCAACGGACTTCTTTCCGTATGAGACAGCCTCTTTATCTGATATATACGCCACGGCAACTGACGAGACTACCATTATGGCAACAGACACAATGACGTCATCGTTCACTTCATCCAGCAAAGCAACAACCACAACATCTACTACAAAACCTACAGAAAAGGCAACAACTGCCAAAATAGTGCCTTCAACAACTCCCAAAGGTAAACATGGGATGTTGCCATGGCAACAAGAAATGTCGCGGTAACCTGGAGTGTCATGGTAACCACTAACCCGTGTGTCTTGCTAATCAAGCATCATCTTTACCATGGCATTGGAATAGGTTGATAACAAAGAGACGGAAATGGGATTTTGTCCTTTAACTTTTAACAGGACGATTTATCGCGTGTGTTTACCTAGGTGACAGGTACCCCACGGTTCAAGGTATATCCTAACCCAAATGAGTGTTTTAATCATCAATTGTGCCATGTTGAAGGTTAGAACTTTTAAAAAGTTGATATTAATAACGGGTCATAAGCTGAGGTAATGATGATAAGGTTAGTTCTCACCGGGTAGTACTAACTGGTTTATAGCTCCTGTAATCAAGTGCAATGTAGATGCTAAAGTGCTTTTGGATGGTTTGGTGTTGGTAGCAGGTATCACCGCATGTTTAACAATTAGAAAGCTATGCTTTGTATTCTGTAAATGTTGAACCTTTGGAACAAAAAGGACGCCATTATACCTAAATGAAATCAAACAAGAAGTTCTACATACACTTTGTTACTTATTATACTGAATTGCATAATAGCGATAATGATTTAAATCATACTAATTTAATTGAAAGTATTCAATTAAAATCTTTTATAATTTGTCACTGTAAAAATGTATAATAACGATAATGGTTTAATTTTTTCAAATTGAAGGTAATAAGAGATGATGTTGATAAAAGTAATTGGTATACGTTATGATCAACTTATGTCAGAACAAGGTGACTTTACATAATCATCGGAAGTGTCATTTTCTATTAAAATCATGAATGATTAATTCATGGTCTTACCAATGTTATTTCAATGGGTACAGAGACAACGAGGAAACCGGATACTACCCAGCCCGTGGAATCAACCACATCGACACCGAAACCAACAACGCCGACGGCGAAGACAACCAAGAAATCAGACACCGCAACAGCTAAGACAACCGACTTCCCTACACCTAATTATGATAGTAAGATTCGCCAGCCCTGTCACTGTTTGATTCGAATTCCCGTCATTTATCTCCCCTATATTCTTTGTCAGAACAATTTAAATAAAGGTTTAACAATCAGGTAAGATTGTTCATCATACCCGCAAAGGCAGATTGAGGGAGAGCAAATTTGATATGTATTGAATAGAGCGTTTGGCTCATATAATACATATAATTGTTTCCAAAAGCAGTTATCAGAAATCAAGCAACAAATTTACATTAATATCTCACGCTGACCCCAAAAAATATTCACAAAAGTTTAGCTTTGTGGACTCTGAAGAAGAATGAAGGAAGGTTATCCTTATTACCAATCTACAACAATCTACAATTCATCAATATTGATAAATGAGCGTGTACACACAATTTCAGTAGTCTAGGGCTTTCAGTTCTAAAGAGGACGAGGAAAATAGTACTTCGGAAATTTACAATGTATAATCCCCATTTGCCGTAATGATAAGCAACATTCTTTGGCTTAATTTGTCCTCAGAAAGATAGTAAATAACTTTCAGGGCTATGACCCCTTCGCTTGACGAAAATTGGTTTTAACCGAGGAGGTATATATAGCAATTATCATTCTACAATTAACTATCTCAAAAATTCGCTGATAGATATTCAAGGTACTCTGTTAAAAGTTTCTCAATTAGTAGGGTCAATGCATGTCAGTTCTTTCCAATAAATTTATCCCTTTTCCCGGATTTCGCCCGTTTTGATAAAGTTATTCCCTCAATATAAAGAGAAAAGTATACACACTGGACACATCAACTGATCATAAACGTCAAAATCAACGTAACATTGAAGAAGCGTTCATAAAATATTTCCACGGTTGCTTATACAGATAATCGTTTAATTAAACATCTTCTACTTATAAGTAATTGATTAAACTAACTCACATTTTTAAAATAAATTTTCTCAAAATATCATTAAAAAATGATGATCGAACTATGAAATTCTTATGTCTGTAACAATAACTCGTTTATATTTTATTTACTTATAGCTTATATTTTATTTACCTGTAGTTTATATTTTATCTACCTTTAGTTTATATTTTATTTACCTATTATACCTATTTTCTTATTCACAGGTGGTGCAACACTCACTCAACAATCTCTTATCTTCCTTCTGACGTCACTGTTATTGACACTCCTAGCGTAGACCTGCAAATGATCACCCACAATGCTTGATGACGTCACAATGAAGATGGATGAAAAAGGATGTAACAAATTTCAAACCTTTGTTGGAGAGAAATTAAACGTAATCTGTTTGCTGTCATATGACGCATGAACACCATGTTGCCGGACAATGATGAATTTTCCAAGTCGAATTTCGGATAAGTCAGTTTGTTTACTGACTTGGGCAAAATGATGTTGATGCCATATAAACTACATTGGCGTTGGAAATACTTCGGTTCGAATACCTTCCTGATCAATAACAACTTTTTACAAGGGAATGAATGATAAGCAAATTATCTTCATTAATGATATTTAATAAGCTTTTGCAGTTGGCATGTCATGGTGGTGTATGTCTCACGTGACATTGTCTTTTCTCTAGTAATTGTTGATTTGTGATATTTCTGTGGCATTCTTTTAAATCACATAATTGAAAAAACATCTGTGTTTAAGAGCAACAAATAATTTGGTATGAATTCCATTTTGAAATCACTGATTCAGTAAACCTAACGTTCTCGTCTTGTAATGAAGAATTCTGTATGATGTATATAATGTTTCTAACACTGAAGACAAGATCTACTAAGAATGAAGATGAATTATGAATAGTTTGATTTTTATATCTTTCTATTGTTCGATAAATGAAAGCTTTTATTTGTAACTATCGACAATATTCTACTGCAAATCATATTGAATAAATAACATGGTGTATATATGATAAAGCCAAAAAAGTGATGATCTTTATATAAGATATAAGTATTTTTTTCATCTAAACTATGTGTCATTTTAAAAATACATATGTCGAAATTATGTAAATACGAAATGAAATTGTATGTATATAAACGGAATTATTTGTCATATTTTTGGTAACGGTAAAATGGTTTTTAATAAAAATGGTTTTAATGTTCTATGCATTTGCTTCTTTATTTTGACGAACAACACTAACAACGAATAAGATGTACAAATAAGCCATGTCTATTATCATGTTTGCTGCATGTTGTTTCAATTTAAGTGTCAAAGAAAGTGCATCGAATAAAATGTCCCATGTCCTACATCCATCCCCCTAGCAGATTGCCATAGATATTGGAATATTTTCGTCTTGGATATCACGGTTATCTTTATCTTGGTCTGTTGGTGTTAGATACCATCCTGCTTCATCAGCGTAATTGAATCCGCTTATCGAGCTCCTTCCATATACTCTGATCTCTTTCGAGTCAAATCCCTCGTACGGCGGGCGCGGCTTGATGTTCGTGGCTGTGCTCACTTGTTATTGTTTGAGCCAATGAAATGTCGTTATCCAAGGAGCTTGAAGCTACCCTTTTGAATTTTCCATCCGGGTTGTGCCGCTGTTGCTGGATGCGAGTCGTCTCATTGGCTGGTTAGATAGCTAGCGATACGAGGCTTTTGGCCTAAAGGATAGCAGGATGGTAAGACACTGGAATGTTACGTTTCTCTCCCTTTTATGAAAAAAAAATAGTGCGATCTCTTTAGGTACTCAATATCATATATTATAGAATTGTTGTAATTTGTAACAATCATAAATAAGATTAATGTTTCTCTAAATATTCAATTTGCATAAGTATATCAGCAAAAAAGAAAGGTTATGAATATTTTACGGCGATACAGCTGCATTCAAAAGGTTTGTTTATCTACATGCAATCTCGTTGTACAATATAATATAATGTATTACGCCTTTGAGACATCATGCATGCACCGGGGCAATCGTTAGGACTTTTTTTATGACGTTTTAATTTATCATGATCTAAGTTCATTACCAGTAGTAAACTGTAACAATTGTTCCAGCTTGTTGGAGAAGTTGAAGAGGTCGATAATACTCCATTTTTAGTTTTCTCTGCAAAAACTCCCACAATTGATCAACAACGTGTGTTTCCACTACTTATATCTTGGATTTGTGATTAAATTTCTCCTGAATACGATTTGAACCAGTATTTCAACATTTTAATCGAACGTCAGAACCTTTTTGTTATTTTGCCTGCCAATGTTCGATAACTTTAACTTACGATCAAACGATAAATTTTAAAATATTGTTCACATAAGCAAAGGGATAATCCTTTCGCGTTACATTTTAATTATAGCGAGAGACGTCCCAACAAAATGAAATTGCTTGAAATCCCCTCTTATCAATGCACAGAGTTGAACAAACTTTAGGGATGCAGCTGTCTACCACAATTGTCAGCAAGTCGGTATTTCAAGATAAACAAATTTGATAAAGTCATATGTGACTTCTATCAACAAAGCTTAGTGTCATAATAACATTATCAAGGTTGAAACGTTGTTTTTGAGAAAATATGTAAGCCATATATATTTAGTAACTTACATGTATATATCACATGTTAAAACAGGTGAGGTTGATATAGTAATTGTCATAATAAAATAAAAGCATAGAATTAATATATATTGCTTCATGCATTGGCTTTATCTATAATAACTTCTGTTTTTTAAAAACAGTTAAGTTACAGAAATTCTGCGAGAATGTATTTTCGTCTCACGAAACAGTTTTATACTTTGAAATTCACTTTCCAGGTATCTATTTCATTTTACAATGTCTGTTTTGGTGATTGAAATAATTTTTCTGTTTAACATTATTTTCTCATAGCTTAAGATTAATAACGTCTCACGAAACAGTTTTATACTTTGAAATTCACTTTCGTAGAATCTATTTCATTTTAAAAGATAAAATGACAGTATCCGATCGAAACCAGAAAAAAACATTACACCATATGGTCTAGGTGGACAGCAACGACTGCTTGTATAATGGCAGGTGTGGAGATAATGGTATGCATGTACATGATGTTAAACTGAGTTATGTCATTGGTTGCGTGACAGGTCTTGTTCACAATGACATACCAATAATATATTACAAGTAAACAAAACATTCCGGGAGGCTCACTAGTAGGAATGTTGAGTTAATTTTTGTGAAGAAGACACATAACATAAATGAATTAAGCTTCTTTTGATTAAATTTCACGTTAAAAAGGTTCAGACATGTATGTAATGATTTCCGTTATATACAAGCTTGGCACTTAATAAGGCAACACTCAGTCCATCTTTATA
Organism: Phorcus lineatus; assembly: GCA_921293015.1. Taxonomy (NCBI): domain Eukaryota; kingdom Metazoa; phylum Mollusca; class Gastropoda; order Trochida; family Trochidae; genus Phorcus; species Phorcus lineatus. The sequence continues at coordinate 2,038,694 of OV121096.1, read as the reverse complement.
AAATGACAGCCTTTACAAACGTTTGACATATTTGAACCAAACATCATACTCTGTGCAGTTTTTAAACCAACTATATGAACTATATATAATTATACATACAATATATATATATATATATATATATATATATATATATATATATATATATATATATATATATATTCAAAATATCGCCATCACCCTGTTAAATGTTTAGTATATTGCCCCGATCGGATTTCAGTAGAGGAAGAGGGTATCGTAGAGATAAAGGAACTGAAATGTCAATGAGATTGTACCTTCATTGCATTATCAACTATGTTTTGTGCTGCTTTATCGCATTTTGAAACTTTAAACTTATTGAACCTAATTATTTGTGAAATAAAAAGATTTCTCTGTGTAGATTATTATAACAATTTATCTGTATACATTTATACTGAATACATGGCATATACATGGCAAATGATAAAGATATCAATCAATTAAGACTTTTAATAATGAAATAACTATAAACCAATCAAGTCTAGTAGATTATTGTACAATTATTCATGATATTATTTTTGATGGTTTTGTAAAAAACTTTCCTACATTTTTACTCATAGGTGTGCATGACATATTTATATTCATTCATTATAATGTCATTTCAAATTACTACCTAGCTACATTTGCTACATAGGACACGTGGAAAATTGTACTCGTAGTAGCACATAAAGTTTTCACATGAAGTGTTTTATCGCTTGAGTGTGAAACGTGACTCAAAGCAACACAAGATGCCCTTTGAGAAATCAGATTTGTTTAGGACCGAATTGAATATCGAATCGTCACGATCAGAATGATTCAGGGTATCAGATATTTCGATGTATCAATAACCGATATGACCAAACTGAACTGAACGTGATTCTAACAATCGAGTAGATGATTGGTTATTGACGATGTACGTAACTGAACTGAGTATTTCACGCTGTTCAGGCTAATAGGCCAAGGTGATCTATAGATATAGACAAATATTAAATACGACACTCGATATGGGAGGAGATATGTAAATACAAATGTATAATAATGTATATAACTTTAGAAAAATATTTTGTGGCAGGGATGGATCGTAAGAGAACTGACTGTATATTTAAAGGTAATTTCAAGAAAGCGTAATTGTGTAATGAACACGGATACAACATGGTCGGGTTGACCTTTCAGGGGGTTTTGTGTCATGAGAAATATTTAAAACAAAACATGTCATTTTCGTAGAGTATATATATATATATATATATATATATATATATATATATATATATATATATATATATATATATCCACACAACAGTGGGGCTCATAAATCGGTGATAATGTAAACTTGATGTTCTTCTTTAAAAGAAGGTTTCATGAGGGGATACATTTTGTACATAATGTAAATTTGTATGTATATTACTGTATATTATATGTATTAGAAAACTTTATTGTAACTATCGTAAGTATTTAGTTAAGTTTAGACCTAACTATATTAACTCATCAGAATTCTTCAAATGATTAAAAATAAATTTGAACTGAAACAGTACAAGTGCATTATGTATATGTCCCTGTGTCCTTATGTCCCTATATGTCCCTTTCATAGGGACCAAGCAAAAAAGAAGAAGCACGCGTGTGTGTGTGTGTGTGAAACGGGGTGGGGGGGGGGGGGGGGTAGTCGAATCTATACCCTCTCATAAATGCATCAACGACAATACCCTTTTCTAAATGCAAATTGCAGTCAGCAGGTTTTCTCTCATGAAATGAAGTATCTTTATATTTAAATATACATTTTGCATAAGAAGAATTACTGGGTTTTTTTCATTTGACTTACAACTTATCTATTTATTTGATTTAAAACTTTTTATAATTTCGTAGAAACATTGCCTTTCAGTCAGTACATATGCAGTGACATATACTTACTTTGGTCTTCAGCATCTTCTTGATTCACCTTAAAATAAGTAAAATTCACTCAAAAAACTAAGATTAACTTACAAACTCGCCAAATGCATATAAGATAATTAAGCATGAATAAACTATAAACTGAAGGAACCCCCTTCCTGCTACAAAACAAACCTACTTGACGACACCTAGGGGGTTGAAATATACAAGGTACACTCAGGTGAGAGCCTTGTGTAGACTTGACCGTAGGCTGACCTGCTTGAGACATGGGCAAGGTTTCTCTTCTGTTTGGATTAAAGGATATGCGGTTAATCTGAAGAGAAATATTCTCATTTCAATTCCACCTAATTATATACATATAGATTTAACAGCAGTTTCAAACTACTCACTGTAAGGCATTTTCCTCTCTTAGCAAAGAAGGTTCTTGAAAATACCTCTCTTCACTATGAGCGGTAGGTGGTTATTCTGAAGGTGAGGTGAGGTGAGGTGAGTTGGTGTTTAACGCTGCTTTCAAGATTATTTCACTTATATCGCGGCTGCTAGTATTATTGCAGGGAGAAAGCCCACAACACCATTGTGGCTATGCATTGCGGTGAAACCTGCGAGCATCGGCTGGAACTAGCGAACCACGGGTGGTACTGCGCTGAATTTCAGTGTAGCATTGCACCCAAACCTGACTGCGTGTAGAACAGTTCTCTACTGCAGACAAAGTTCCAGAGCCCCTGGCGGAATTCGAACCACAGACCTCTTGATGCATGAACTCAGCACCTGACGGTACACAGATTTACAACAGAAAGCAGATCTCACATGATGTCTCTCATCACTGCATACCCCGTTTGGAGTCAACTGAGACTAAGATTACGCCATGGAGGCATGGAGCCATAGTGCATATGGTTATCCAATCTAATTCATTCCAATCATATTACAAGTTTACGACAAGGACAAACATATGTAACATATGTAACATATTGTAATGTCCATGTACCACAAAAAGAAAAAAAATATTACAAGTTTACGACAAGGACAACAATATTTTACTAACACAATAAAGATACAATGTGAATATAAGATGCCGCACTATGACTACGACACGAGTGCCTGAATATTTTTTTGGGTATATCCCCATTTAGTGTCGTAAACATAGTACAACCAAATCAAAAGTATATACGTCTGTTGGAAACCGGGAAGAGAATGTTTCATACTTTTTTTTATATAGCTTATGTCTCATGTCCTTTATCTCTAAAATGGCAAATTCATGATACTTTATTGTTTTCTCTTGTAAATACAAAAACGGCCGCAAAATTGTAAAGACATCGAATTTATGCGTTCAATTTACATGTATATGACTTAAAAGACCAATTTAGCACTACCAACCTATCTTCGTAGTTATGTCAAATCAGAATCACATTCAGAATACAAGATCATCATTCACGTCATTTACAAAGTACGTCAGTTAAACACATACATTTGATGCAAAATTTAGTAAAATGTAACACAAGCAATCGGTGGATTGAGATTGATTGCTAAATTTAGTAAAATGTAACATAAGCAATCGGTGGACTGAGATTGATTGCTAAATTTAGTAAAATGTAACATAAGCAATGGGTGGATCGAGATTGAATCCCTGAAAAAACTGATGCAAGGTGTCTGTAAAATTTCTATGCATGTGGATACTGTTTCTTTTTACCTGGCCACAGAACGAAAAACAGACACTGTTTGTCGACCCCACCTCCAAATTAGCAAGTACAACAATGGATCCGTCAGCTGAACACTGACCAGGAATGATGGGCTTTTAATTATTTACTGAGCGTCATGTTGACGGACCTGACCAGGCATTTCGGTCGTAAACCTACTTCGGGGTGGGATATTTAAAGAGTCTCGGGTGTTCTTACATCATAATTAGAATCAAATTTATCCCTCATTTAACAGAGAAAAATAACTGCTGAAGAGACAGTTTTGTCGCATCAATGTCAAACAAACGTAGTTCCTATTTGAACGAGCGTAAAGTTGTACGTTTAGATGCCTTCTTTACTATGACAAAAACAAATGTATCAGATCTACATTGAGGTTGTTGTACAAGATTATTTCTTGTGTAAATGGAATATGGCAATTATATTTACAAAGAAAACAAAGATTCTATAAAAGAATGTAAGTGTATATGACATTTTTCTCTTAATGTGTTTTGTGTAAATAATTGAACGGGCTACAGTTTATTTTCTATTTGCTCTGCTTGTTCGCTGGTACTTTATTCCAAGCGTAAAACAAGGAAAATATAACTGAAAATGTTCTATATTATATCAACATACTTAAATGATATTCAATCTAAACACTGTCATGATAGACTTGTTTTCCCCATTAGTGTAAATCGCTACAAAATATGTTATTTCTTATTTTAACCATTACGGTGAAATATGTTATACCTATCCCTCTAAAACTCGAAACTAACACAATGAGTTCAACAATAAGTATAATTTTTGTAATTTTTTTGTTTCCCCATAAATTTGAAATGTCATGTTAATGATTCGTGAATATCAAATTTCTATTATCTAAACGTCATCAAGTCTAAATCATCATCAGCAAAGTAAAATGGATGCGTTCCCCAAACCCTTCCTCCCATCAAAGTTTCTGCAAACAACGCCGCAAGAGTCCCCATTTGGTACCTCCCTTCTAGAACGCTTCAGGAATGAAGGAACCTCCCCCTCATTTCTTTGATCCACCTGAAGCAGTCCCCCATCGTTATTCAACAGGTAAACCAGTTTGCAGTAGGTAATTTAATGATCACGTTCACCATTGTCCGACAGAAACGTGAGATCGCCTAACAGAGACCGTGTGAAGACGAGCATTGTAATTAGCTGTTTTCATTCATTTAATGATTGTTGACATTCATGTGAAGAAGATTTTTTTTAAATATAACCACGTGCAACAGAAGTCTACTGACTCATTATCTGAGTTTTCTATTGAGTTATAAATTTTACACAGCGTTCTTACAAAATGATGCAACAGCGTTAGGTGACGTGACATGACAATGGACTCTTGATGATTTCTAATATTGGTACATAAATACAATGTAACCGAAAACGTCAGCCATGCTTTTTGTGCAAACTTACGTGAAGGAACCATACAGATGAGTCGCTTAGCTTTGTAATAGCTCAAGAAGAACCAATGTCTTTTTCACGCACGTGTATGCGCACGCATGCTCCGTGACATTCTGAGACGTGACCTGACAAAGACCTATGTTTCCTGCAACTCTCTACACCGTCACAAGAGTCAACCCTGCCCCAGAGCTCGGAACTGAACCCACTATATCAACACATCTCCTATATACGGTGTATATGTCTGTCCCTGCTTAGATACACAGTAACAACACCTATTTAAGTCGAAGGGCCATCCATCTGGTTAGTATTCCTGGCAGAGGGACGCCAAATATCTCGGGATTAAACTACTCCCCCAATACACAGGTCGGACCAGGGGACTCGCTTACTGCTCAACTATGAAGTTTGGACTTATCTTACTGGTGGCTTTCAATGGTGAGTTCTTCATGATTAATGTGTGTGAAATAATGAGTATCAAAATTTACATGTTTTAAGATTGTTTGATTAATGAATATTCGTTTTGGTTCGAGCATGAATATTTTTTTTAACATCCCTATAAAACATTCAAGACAGAAACGCTCCTTTTATTCATCATTCATAGAAGTTGTTATTATATAACGAGCAATGAAATACTTGGAGTTATAAGTTATATGTACTTTCTGTAAAGGTACTGTAGACATATATTATATTAAGCCAGTGACAATATATCATAACCTGTCAGAGGCCGGAACCATTCAACTATAGAAGCTATTGCGAGTTACTTTACTACTGTGATGGCGATTTTGATAACATCCTTGAAACTATAATAATAAAATTCTCGAACGAGCTCGTCATGCATCCTTGAATGTGTTTATTTCTTTTCGTGACATGCGTGAAGTTAAAATTCCACTTGTGGTTGTGCCACTCGTTAAACTTCAACTTTACCCGTGACTGTCACTTACCCGGTATTTGGCATCCCTCATGAAATCGCTTTTTATTGAGAAGTTTTGAAAGGAAACCGTTTCCTGTGCAGCAATTGAGTGACAGTAGCAGTGAGCCATGGACGTAAAGTGACGGAAACCTAAAGTCGACGTGTTTGTTTAGATCTTAATTAGCCTCATAATTTACTCGTTATTCTTTTCATTAGGGAAACGTGACTATTCATATTAGGTAAATGTTTATAACGCATTATTCTATTCTTATAACTCGCCTGTGTGTCTAACCTATTTTTTATAGTTAACATACACATATCAAAATGATTGATTATTTCGGTATGATATATGATATATATGATATATGAATCATAGTTCTTATTTCTCACTGAATCACCTTTGGTCTATCAGGTGCATACCGTCTTCTAAACCATATAACTATTTCGTACCAAAATCGCTGGTACAGCTCCGTTATACAATAACTGAAAGCGGAACTTCACTATCAATACTGATTGACAGTTGCTATTCAGTATGGCTTTCAACTCATAGACTCCAATTAAGGATAGAGTTTAGTAAATCAGAGAATAGGGAATATTTAGATTAAGCTATAAAATATAAAATAAAACCAAAAAACATTCAAAAGTATTAAAAAAAACATAGTGTAGAAAAATTAGTGTAAAGTTAAGGGAAAAAAGCAAAGCAATCTAAACTTCATTCAAACTTAACGTAACTAAACTGAAGAAAATTAAATCCGATCAAACCAATATAGGATAAAATGAAAACTAAAGTATGGCGTAAAATAGCAAATTAAGAGCTAGTTTAAAGTCGGCTAAATCCTAAAAACTGCATTTGTTGTTTATTCATGAAACCGCAATGAAACATCCAGGTACAAATACAAAGGGTATGTGAAATGCCGAACATTTTACAAGTAAACTTGCCATTTTGAAGTTACTCGGTAAACCTTTTTTTCACTTTAACGATTTAAACAAGTAATCCTAAGAAAGCAGCCCATGACCACTGAACGAAACGTGACGTCAGATAGCAAAGGTTTGAATTCTTATAACTGTTCAAATGACTCACCGGCATAACCTTTATATATAATGCTAGTTTTCTAGCTAGTTAGATGCTCATAGTCAAAATCATAGTTTTCACGATAGAAATTGTAAGCTTACTGTTATAATGAATCGGGTCATAAAGTGTGATTTTTAACTACTCGTGGTTAGCTAACTTCATAGCTCTTTTGGTAAACTTACGCAGAAGTAATCGTTTTTTACATAAACGATTTCCAAATTTTAGATGAATTATGAGAATAGAATATTCGTCTTGTCCAAAACAATAGTCATTTTTATTTTACCTTTTAGATTACGACCAGTTGACGAGTCCTCAACATATATGTTTCATTGATGTTTTTTCTCCAACATTTTTATCGTTATTTTGAATGTTTGATTCATGCACATTTGTAGTCATACTGATAATGCATATCCTTAACGATAATAGTTTTGAAATTGTACTACCAAAATATCAGGAAGTACTTGGAATTCGCACTTCTATACGTAATCAGTACTTCCTCTGATAGTTTTACTCTATGTGATGTATTTTTAGTCAGATAACCATCATTACATAATGAACATCACCTGTGATACAAACAAGTTGATAAGTGACGTTGTTTGGAGTTAGTGCCACAGGTGACAACATTCCTAAAATACCATTCTTTCCATTCGTTCCGATGAATTTCCAATGAATTTCCGATGAAACACCTAGCACATTTAGCGTTTCACACCTCGCTGATCTTTGACATGAACTTGTACCAAAACCTGACTGCGTGTTCTTTACAACACACACGGTTAGAGAACCCATGTGGGGATTCGAACCCCGATATGCTTATCAGATATGTGAAATTCACTCATTGTTTTATCAATATGTTTGTAAAGATATTTTTAAATTACTTATATCTAATTATTTTCAGAACGTAATTTGATAATTGAATAAATATATTCATTTTGGTGTATTTCTATATCTGAATACTTTCCTTTATCAAGACAGAGTTGACAAAGATGTGATTGACGATACAGAAAACAATGAAATGAAACTGTGACACGCTGTATTGAGATACAAAAATCAACAGATATCTGCCCTGTCCGCAGGGCAATTCTTACTTTGAATACCGATACAGGTTTGACAGGCCTATGGACGTCACATTCTTTCTTCCTTGTGGAATGAATAATAGTGTAAATTCTTTTGCCCGTCTTTGACCTTATCACGTATGATTATCTATATGAGTCATATGACTGAAAAGAAACATGTAACAGTCAATCAAAGTGTGAAAACAAACTTCAAGGAAATGATTGAAAAACAAGCATTGAATAATCATTTATGTCAATATCATTATTGATATTATAAGTATTTGTATAAACATGAAATGATATCGTTTCCTCGGACTTACGAGTTATTATGTTTGTTATTATGTTTCATGTATCTGTCAACATTTTGGCATTGTAAATACACAAAGTTTGTTAATAACCCTTAGTCCATTGTAGAATCGATCAAACGCAATCTCATTTAAAGATGTCCGAAAAGTCTCTCATTCTTTGGAGCTGATGTCTCTACAGGATGACATCGCGCAGCGTTGTTAAGAGTTTTCGACCCTAGCAAGCTATCTGATTCGCCCGATTACTCTTCATCTGTTTGGCTTCGCAAGATATACCTTTCGCTATCCAACATTGATCCCAAAAAAGCACATCCAAATTTATGTAGAAAGAAACCGAAATGTGATCCAATGGCAAAATCTTATTTCATTAAACTTGTGTCAAATGCTTCTTATCTTAGGAAAAGTATAAAAAGAATTGTTATGCTTCACCGTCAGTGAGAAATAATCAAAAGTATCCATTTCGTAACAGTTCTGTTCTAAAATTCTTTTCAGATATTTCTGTCTTAGACATATTATGGTATATACGATTGAAATAAAGTAAAAATATCCTGCTTGAAAATCGTTTGATACCGATAAAGGCAACTCTATCAATTGCGTCTTTCACATTTATGAAGCAGTTGATTCTACGAGAGTTATCCCTCCATCATTGTTGCAGTTATCTCCCTTGCTAGAGGTCAGGATGTTTGCAATGCCGCTGTGGTGACGTGTGGTGACACGATGTACGCTGCTATAGACGCTGCCAATACGGATAATGCACTCATATGCACGTGAGTTAAGTTAAATCACAAATGAAAAACATTTTATGTTTTGTCAATTGCTTAAATAATTTATAATTTTTTTCTTTTGAACAGTGTTTCTTGATATTTTCAAAGGTTTTGAATCACATATCATGGAAGCACCAGGGCCTTTGAAAAGTGAATACAATTTACTAGAAGTTGATTGTACTCAACATGATTGGGTAGCTCAAGCCTCGTGTTATTTTAGTACACTTCCTAACACTTCTATGAAGGACTTAAAAAGATAACCGTGGACTAAATAAGGTCATTTCCCATGGAACTGAGCCAATCATGCTAGTTAAACAGAGAACGCAGCGTGTCTGAACTTTGACCAATAAATACAGCAAATATAATGATTTAGTGATATTGCTTACAATGAGAAATCATTACTGTTATGGTCGGAAATATTTACTCATTACAGACATGTAGGCATCATGTCATTCAGTAAATAATTCACGGAATTAGCTAACTTTAACGTCTTTGATATTGGTGTTAAGAAATATTCTACTTTTCAACCTCTTATTTTACAATACCAATCTCTACTAGAGCTACTGACATATTTTCTCTACTAGAGCTGTAGACGCCGCCCTGCTGTGTGTAGCCACGGAAACCGCCTCCTGTAGCCTCTCGACCAAGGCCGACGTGTCCGCCGCTATGAACGACCTCATCAACATGTACACCGACCCTACCGGACCCTACCAGTGCACGCTTGGTGAGTGTACTATCAAATTTATTGTAAAAAAAGCATTAACGTAATTTTTAAATTAAGATAAGTTTAAATTTATTGATCAAGCATTATGCGACTTTGATACAGGTTAAAAAGTAGTTCAAAGAATAAAGCTGGAGAAAAGGGAATGCATTGTTATGCCTTTGCAATGTTGGAAGCTTTCGTGAGGTAAAGATATCATATTCCAAGAACGCCAAAGAGCCAATTCATTTAATATTGTCTTTCAGATTTCTATGATTTGATATTTACGCATAAAGCCGTTCTTCCGAAATCCAAATCACATGCAGTTCAGACACAACTAAAATCTATAAATCTTTTTCTTGAATTTTCACAACGGAAGTTAAGTTTTGAAGTTGCTTTCACTGCATTTAATCCATGTTATAATTTCTTTTTGTATTTGCAATTTTTTTGTTTCTTGAAGAATTGGTACAAACTGACCACTCTCTTCTTTATTGTAACTCTACTGACCGGGCTTGACCATCACATCGTGATTCGTTCACATTTGGCAAAATGTGACATCTTCACGTTCCCTGTAATCTGTGAAAAAGATTTATTATTCTTTATTATATTCGTATATGATATTAACTGATAACAGCGTCTTCAATGACCGAATCCGTTGATAAGACAGATATATAAGTTCTTTATACGGACAATGACTTACATGACACATTTATTGATATCCAGTTAACGCAGCTAACAGCGCCTTCACCGACCCGTGCCCCACCGACATCGCCGTGTGTGTGAACTTTTACTACGAGGCTGAGGTGGCCCTCACCACTTCGGAGGCATGTCTGTGAGTATTGGGGAGGGAGGAGGAGATATTACAATGGATGGGAAAGAATTCAAGAATACATGTGGAATGAAGTGATTTATCATCCTACCTCACGTATAATGCTACATTTCAAACAGCCTTTAAAAGAAAGTTTCACATGGTTTCATTTCTTTTCCCGAAATGAGACTTGTACATCCTAGGGATGTAGCTTGTAAGTACCTAAAATCCTCGTATGAGACTCTCCTTGTGACAATCTTTTAACGGCCAACCTGTCACGGTGGGACCAAAACCCGCAGTCCCTTGTGAACACAATTTCGTCTTTGGCTACATGACGTCAACGTTCTCGATATACATTATATCCCAAAGAACCTGTTATATCGATTTTGTTGTTTTGATTATATCTCATCTCTGACGGTTGATAAGTAAGATAAACCACTCGTACTTAGACTTACAAGACATTGTTAAACCTGAGAGTCGGGGATTCCTCGGAGCCTTAGGTTCACAATCTCTTGTAAAGGCTCTTGGTCGTTTTTTCTCCTCAAAGTTTTTTTTTGAAATTGGTATACGAGTCCCGTTTATACCCATCACTTTATTGCGCGGTAATAGGGTTTATATCAAGGTCTAAGAACATGTGGAATAAAAATCAATACCTTAATTGGGCTAAAGGATATAAGATTGGACTCACTTAAAACACAAATTAAGTAGCAAATGAATGATGTAAATGTAAACGATCTCCTTTCCTTAACAACCTTTTGGGCATCGAGGTCATGTAAAATGGGGTACTAATTTATGGAATTACATTAGAAAGGTAAATGTCTAGCAAGGTAGGATATGTTTGCTACAGTTCATTTATTTCAGAAGTATAAAAAGTTGATAACACATTGAAATTGGCAGTTAGACATCAAGCATGCATCATGACAAGATATGGTTTCTTTTATACTGCAAAGTATCAATAAAGCGAAATATGAGAAGGAGAACACCAAGACATGACTAGTCATCTGTGAATAGACAATGATATCACAGAGACGTAGGAATCAATAGGCAAACAATAACAATGAAACTTTAAATAAGATGAACTATACGACAGAAGCTCGTTTCGTTCTGTGATTCAAGGTTAATTTGTACAGGATGTTTGACAACTACAAGGAGTGTCTTCAGACCAACACGACGTCGTGCACGGCTCCAACAGATCGGACCTTCATCGACGAGACGATCACCAACACCACAGCTCATATGAACGACAACCCCTACTACTGCTCTGAGAGTAGGTCATAGCGATTAGTAGCCAAGGAGTGGTGTCATATGATTTTTACTTAACTAGTTTGATGGTTCGTACTATCCGAGCGAAAGCGAGGTTATACATAAAATTTAAGGACTTTCGTAAAAGACTAGTCACAGACAGACAGATAGTTAATTTTCACGTGACACAGTTTCAAATGAAATAATGTTTGTTATTTTTCGGATTGATCTACATAAATGTTCTACATTGGACTATAACAAACGTTCCTGTAATCATTCTAAATTTGTCATCTTCAAATCTATTTAATCTTCTTCTCTCGTGTTTATAATGTGATGTGTGAACACAATATCCATGATTCATCCTCATTAATTCTTATCCTTCCTTCCTTCCTGTGTTGTTATTTTCATAATCAGTATTCGTAATCACTTCTTTATTAGAATCTACAATGTTGTGTTTGTAATTATCATTAATAACATCATTCTTCTTCTCACGTTGAATTGCGCTTCAGGAGACAACTACGACATACAAGCCTGTGACGCTGGCTTCCTGTCATGCGTAGACCCACTCAATACTATAGGCACTTCCGGTACAGACACTTCAAGCACCGTTTGCAGGTAACGTACAAAGGCTTTTTCTAAATATACACCTGCATCACCCATTAACACTGATTGATGCATTATTAGTGTGTTAGCCCTATGATTTACAGTATTTCGAAAGAATTTGGTGACTCCAATTAATAGAAAGGACGGTCTACTTACCTAATAAAGTCCATCTTATGAATGCATTCTGGTGATCGTCCTCAAACGGTCAAATGACAACGTTAAAAATCGTTTTCGTTCTTGGGTTCTTTTAAACAGCCATCTATCAGAAATGTCAATAACATCTATATCAACTGTATTACAAGTATGACTAAATTCCATACCTAATATTCTTTTTTCTGACCCTTATTTGATTTTGTCCGAATTTAAAAGCCATTTTACCACAAAACCTAGTTTTAATTCACTCGAGGGTTCTGCACACTTGAGTTGAAGTCTTGTTAGACATTGTTAAAGCTTAAGTCTTAATCATACATGACATGTCCATGGCGTAATGTCAGAATACCTCTCCCCACTGGTCTGCACGCTGAGTCAACACGGACTAATCCTCCTTCACCTGTCTGAATAAAACACAGGTAGAATGTGCATTAGCAGTTAGACACCATGTGTGAGTAAGTGGAGGGAATGTGGGTCAATCAGGCGCTGAAATCTTCATCAACATGCCACTATATAATCCCCCTGAAACAAAATGATGAATATTTCTTACGGATATGTTACGATGGACTAAGGTGGGGTAATACCTCATGAAAAAAACCGAACCTGCCTACTATGTAGAAGCCCAGTGAGTGCTGACGAATTTCATTATAATTTTAGATGTGAAGCTTTCGCTGGGGAACGAAACCACTTCATCTCTGCTAGATTTAATAGATACCCATATCTGTATACATATATATATATATACTATCATTTTCGTAAAAAAAAGTCTGATTAAAATCGAAGTTCCGAAGAATAAAAGTTTTTAAATATTGATTCGAACGGGATTCGAACGTACTCTATCAGGGGCTGTCCACTCCAAAACGGTCTGAAAACACCCTTCTTGCTAATCAGACTGGTCAAAAAAATATCATTTTTGAAGAAACATTCTATATTTGTAACCTTAATCGATATTAGAAAAACTAAGTTCAATATAACAAATATCAACATTCACCAGGTACTTCTATTTATTAATCATGTTTTTTCTCCTACAGTTCCACCGATGGTGGCTGAATGAAGATAAAGAAATTGATATCGATACAAACTTTAAATTGTGCATCATTCGAGTATAGTTTGATAATGAACGTCGAGTTGCTACTTAAATGGGCTTCCAACAAATTCCAAATGTCAATCAATATCTCACAAGATGGAACTTTTTCTTGTCAAGTCGGCAGACCTTTTATAAAGAATAGCTATGTTTATTCTAGAGTGATCTCGTTGAATTGCCATCTTTTCAGAATTAATAGAGAGATCATACCTTAAAAATTGGGACATAAGACTTTTAGGAAACGATTTAAACAATTTACGAAGATATCTTTAGCAATTAACGTTGTTTCAATTCTTAATTATTTAAATCGTATGAAAAGCCATAAAACGATCTTCTTTACTGACAATTGTCTGCGCCAGTGACGACAGGATCAATTGCTTTATAACGTCACTGATGTTGAAATACGGGATTTTGCCAGATAAACGTGCATATGTAAAAAGAATGATATTGCTTGTAATGCCACTATGTCGGTCGTAAACCTGTATTCTCTTCCAGTGTTGTGAGCGGTTTCTCCGACTGCATACAAACGAACAACGCACTGTGTAGCCCTCGTCTGCAGGGTCAGTACAACAGCAGCGCCCTCAACCTGACCATCACCTTCCAGGGGGACCCTTACTACTGCGGAGCAGGTGCGTGTTACTTAGGAGATAATATTGCCACACTACGGCTTTGTACGGTTTGAAAGCCTTTTTCCGAAGATGGATCTGAAACTTTATTTTAACGACATTGCGTCATAACCCGAATCGAATTTCTATACAATTAACATATATATAAAAGTGACATTGATTATAAGACAATGGCCGCTACTAGGAATTAAGCTTAGGTCACAAGGTCTTGACAAGATCCCTTCGGGCACTCAGCTGCGCAGATATTACTGTTGAATTCGAAAGCAGGATGCGTGAAAGTTAGTTTTTTAATAAAGTATTACTATTTCTGAAAAAAACGAATGCAAATTCCGTGAATTATTTTTTTAACAATGACTGGATAAATCACCAGATGCACTTTATGCCTTCCTATCTTACTTCATTGTTTCACATTCATCCTTCATCCATCATGCCATCTTTAGCCTTTATCAACTTTATCAATGCATGATTGTATATTGTTCCTGCTGCTATTTAGTGAATTCTGTACGTTGTAAAAAATAGTTAATACAACATAAGGTAAGCACAACTGGTCACAAGGACGTGTATCGCTTAGAAATACCTTTAGAAAGACATATATGCCTGAAGACCCTACCCTAGTACTATATATTTATACAATGTAGTTAAATACCAATAAGTATTTTGGGGGACTTCCATCACATTATAGCATATGTTTTCAAGATTAAATCTTTAAGCATTCTATTTAACATTTAACAGGTACACTGCCCTTAATAATTGACATTGGAGTGCTTTTAGAATTACGCTTTTTAATAACACAAGACTGAAAACCCATGCAAGAATAACTCCCACTGCGTGTACAAAGGTTTTATCCCAGTTGCACTGCAAACTTAACTTTACTTTCATATTACTTTAAGTACTTTATGTATTTATAACATATTTTCATGTAATGTTAGTTAACGTATATAGAGCGTACCTATGTTTGTATAAGACTGCATTTTATGTAAAAATGTTTTCCTAAGGGAACATGTGTTACTTATCTTATCTTAGCTTACTTGATAAAATCAAAGGTGCGTTTACTACTGTTGTCCTTTTTCAGCCAACCCGTGCCTGGAAGCATTTAAGGGGTGTAACAGGAGTGAACTGGAATTAGCGCCAACATCCGGTTGTGGGTAGGTACAGCAGGGATACCATCTATCCCCTTTCGTTTTTAATCTTTCTAGATGTATGTCTCTCTTCCACAGACTCCATTAATACTTCCTTCTTTAAGTGTGCCGTATTTCAATTCTCCGTATCTGTTTTGAATGACATAGTTTATATCTTAAATTAAGTTAACAAAACATTACCGGTCACCGTGAGATTTTGGTTTTACTTTTTTTTTTAATTTATCAATTTTAACTTGTTCACATATAACTTAAAAATCTGAACTTGTTTTAGCCTTGCATAATTTCATGTTTTTGAAACATTTGAATTTGAACAAAATCACTTATCAGAAGTAATTTTGAAATTTCCATTTTTTAAATTTCTAGGGAGTAACAAGAGTCTTTGTGTAATGGTTTAACAATTGTACATGTGTATACCTTTTGAGAAAGGTAAAATAATGAAATACTCTCACAACTTTTTCTTGATTGAAAACAAATTGCTCGCCATTTCTTCTTTTGGGGATTATCTATATATACAATATTTATATAATCTGTGCATATAATTCTTATCTCGACAGCCTGCTGGCTGTGTATGACGCGTGTATGGGAGCTGCAAGTGTCATCTGTGACGCCAACATGCTGACTCCAACTCTCACTGAAGTAGATAGTCTCAAACAGCAATTAGACACGGACTTCGGATGTAAGGGACTTTATATTCAGACTTTTATTTCAAGTCATCTTTCAAAATTTTAATTTTGAAACAAAATCCATTATTTTCAATGGAAATTTACCAATGTAATTTTTTTTGGCGAATGAAAATTTGTTTTTCAATGGAATTTTGTTATCCAATGGGATTTGTTTTTCTATTTGAATTTGGAAACATATTTTTATTTTAGTTGTATAATTTGAGTGTAGAAATATATATCACATATAACAATTTTACTTTGAAACTTGAGTCATTCTTTCAAAAGTTTATTTCGAAACAATATATTGATTTTGGTGAAAGTTTCACTTTAAAAGATATGACTTTGGTGAAATTTTGACTTTCAACGTGAAAGGCATTTAATAAATTGATATAGGCTTACAAAAAGCATATTTGCAATACATGTTGTAGAATGAGCAATAAAATTTAGATTGACAAAATGCGTAGAAATATATTACTTAGCCTTATTTTCCTAATTTCATTATTTTAAATCCGTCCACAGGTTCAACAACAACAACGGAGTCAACTCCAACAACATCCACAAGCACGACGACGACGACAACGACTTCTATCGCCACAACAACGACAACGTCAAACCAGAATGGGGGCTCGTCGTCACCAAACCAGAATCAAAATGGCGGTTCCACTCCTGATTTCAATCAATTTTATGGTAAAGTGTTTCTAACAAGATGTATCTTCTTGGAGAAAATAGGATATGTCATCTTATAATGGGTACATCAGTAATGCAAATTCAAGTTCAAGTTCAAGTTCAAGTTCAGACTTCGTGTAGTGAAACTAAAGAATAAAACACTAATGCAAATATAGTGTTCTTGAAAGGAAACGCTCATATCTAAAGGTTACCTTCGTGGAAGTCATGTCATATTTGGTTTTAACAGCGACATTCGATATAGAGATTAATTATGAATGTACTAATGGGTGAATGTTGAACCTCCAATTACGTGTAGAGTTAGGAACAGTAGAAGGAAACATACCTAAACACTAACAAGGCCTACAACACAATAAATATGCCTACTTGATGAAATGTAGCCAAGCATGACGGTTTTCCTCTTTCTTTCTTCCAATATATATGTTCTTTTCTTCAGGGAGAGCATCTTCATACACCATGTCCAAGTTCACAATGGCAGCCATGTTGCTTCTGGTGTTGATGAGTTTTTGAGTCACGTGCTCTAGTGCCTTTGTCACGTGTTGTCCGAATATGGCAAGACGACCAGCATCGCTGTGATATCTTCATATTTTATCCTCAGTCACCGTCCAAACATTTTCCTTATAAAATGATAAGTAGTTTGTTTCATATATTAAACGACACCAAGGGTGTTGATTTTGGTGTTGTTTTATCGATATGTACTTACTGTTAATGAATAAAGTTTGGAAACGCATCTATTGCAGAAAAAGGTAAGGTTTTAATTAACTAAGTTAATGAATCTGAATAGCCTCTTGAATTGTAACTTGTATTGAGTTTACATATAGAACAGGGGATTATCAATATTTATGCATGCATACGACCTATGACCTCCTAAAACCCAAACCGAGGCTAAGGCCGCTTCCTACTACGCGTCTGTTGATATAAAAAAGACATTGCTTGATGGCATTTCCCCCAGATATTTTTAAGGACAAATTTAAAGTGTTACGATTTTATTATTAAAAGGAACCTTTCAAGCTGAGTAGATATCGCTAAATACATAAATAAATATTTTTATAACTGTTTACTCTGCTCATTAGTTTATCGTAAGATAGCATATGTTAGATTTTAAAAGATGTTATTCGGTGTCAAATATTAAACAGATTATGAGATATACATTTGGTAAAAAAAATTGAAATAATCATAATGTAAGTATAAAGAATTATACAGATACTGTTAATGCCAGATACTAGAAATCTTACGTTTTCTTCATGATATCATTGACATAGTTTAATTTTTAATTCTATACGAGGGGAAGTCAATAAGTTCATAGAAGTGGATATAAAACAGAAGCCACTGGTTGTGATATAGATTTATATTTATTATTTTCAATATAATCTCTCTTGACCTCGATGCACTTTGCCTATTTGTCTTTGAGACTGTCAAAGATTGACATGCGGTAGGAGTCTTCTGCCTGGTCCCTCAGCCACGCCTAAGTAGCTGCCGAGAGTTCGTCATTATTGCCAAATTTTGTATCACGCAAGTATGATTTCAAATTCCGAAACAGACAGAAGTCGCTTGGGGCCAGGTCTGGACAGAAGGGGAGATGGTTAAGTTGTTCAAAGCCACATTGTTGAAGTGCAGGCTGTGCATTACGACTCTTGTGCACTAGAGCTTTGTCATGAAAAGCAGTCAGCGTCTTTTCTTCTTGATTGTCGCTCTCAATTGCTTCAACAAGTCAGCATAGTAGGCTCCTGTTATTGTAGTTCTAGAGTGTTTATAGTCCATAAGTATCACGACTCTTGAATCCCAGAAAATGGTCGCCATGATCTTGCCAGCTGAAGGCTGAGTTCTGAATGGCTTAGGTGCAGGAGATTGCTTATGCTTCTGTAACGGGGAATGAAAGTTATCGGGATCGGCACTGAATGTGTCCAAGAGCTCACGGCTTGCTTCAACTCTTTGGTGTCGATCTTGTGCATTTATAGTTTCGTGATATCCATCTTGCAGACACCATAGACATGTGCAAGTGCTCATGAAATATGATACAGACACTTCAATGAGAAATGCCAAACTCTGAAGATATCTCGTCCACCTTTATTCTACGATCTGACATGATTAATCCCTGTATCCGTGCAACCATATCATCTGTGATGGCTTCAACAGGCCTTCCTGACCGTTGTTCATTTCGAGGGAGCATCCACCCCGCTGAAACTCAGCTGGCTTTTATGCAACAGTAGAACATATAGGGGCTCTTTTTCCCCGTACACATTAATTACACGTTTATGTATTTCGGTCGCAGTCACCCCTTCTTTCGTGAGAAACTTGTATCAACAGTCACTTCTATGAACTTACTTACTTCCCCTTGTATATGATATTTTTATGCCTGATTTTATCGGAGGCAGTATCTATTTATGTTAATATAAGTTTTAAAGATTCATTATCATGTTGTTCTTGATTTGTCGAATTTATGTTCCTATCTTTTCATGCATTGCAACTAATGTGCATTTGAAAAGTGAATTTACACTTTTGAGTCTTGTTTCTATCACAAAGCATATCTATTACATAATAAGCTTTTTTTAACCTAGATATACTTTTCATACTTGTATATCTACAATTTATATTAATTTGTAATAAAATGTTTTTAAATGTATCGTATGGTGTGTTCCTTTCCTATTTGCGCCCGTTATGGAAATACATTCTTTGACTTCGAATAAAATTGAAGAACTTTTAGAGCAACGTGTCTTCTTGAGAACAGTTTATAAAGAATGATTCTAATGACACAGGGTCCGCGGTATACATACAATGATTAAATTAATGTCTATGTATTTATTTTATATACAAGTGTTGACAGTCATGTATCAGACAAATACAGCATAGTAGCGCATTATAACCGTTTCTGGGCATGATTGTCGGCCCTCTAATAAATGTGTTAAGTTGAGTATCTTAAAATGGAAATGAAGATGTCAGCAATGTTGTAGATTAACCGATTTAATAACACAGTGATAGCATTGTTATTTGATTGACCATAGCGGCTGCCGTTTCCGCTTTTCTGGTTATGAGCAAAATCTTAATATTTCCGATATCGTAGTTCATGCGGATTTAATGTAACGTAACATTAAATACTTCCGGCATTTAAAAATCCACTTTACTACCTGAATATGTAAATATTTGTTAAATAACTTACGAGGTAGATTACTTGAGTGAGGATCGTGAGTAATATCGAGAGACATGCAGTATCTGTGCATTCGTTGTGTTTACGAAGTATTGGCGTGCACTAGTGCGTTTGATATTTTGGATGTGGTTGTACAGGACTATAAAGCTTAAGTTACATGTTCTGATTTGTCAGAAAACAAGAACTGCCGAAAAAAGTCGAAGAAATTTACTAAAAGCAACAAAACTTGAAAATAAGTGAAAGGACAATGACAATGAACTAAAGCCTTTATTGTAAATTGTTAAATGATAATAATTGTTAAAGTATCTAGAGATAATTAGTCTCCAAAATATACTTTTAACTTCGTATAAACACATAGTTCTTATAATAAAAAAAACCTAATTAGTTCTCAAATGTGATCTATTTTTTTATGTCTTCAAACCCCAAATCTTACTGACTCGAGGTAGGTAAACTAGTAGATATGATCTGTAACGCCACGGGCAGGTGCGTGCTCCATTTACCTGGATTAATCACTACTTACTGTACCCACATCACCTGTCTACCTGTCTGTCTGTCCATCCACACCTGACACGCTCTGCTCGTTACAAATGTGAGGCTTATCGACTGGATATATTACAAAATGAAATTCTTTTTCATTTCCGTGATTTTATTTCAAGGTGAGACTTTTTTATTGTTACTTTTTACATTTAAAAAAGTGGTGTGATGTCGTTGTATATTTTCAAAATATGAGACTGTTTCTAATGAAGTGGATATGCTATTTTTGATTTAGAAATTCCATCTGTAAAGTAAACGTACTTCTGTTTCCCATAAAGTTGATTTTAAAGTCAGAGGAATCGAAATTGTTTTCAAATTCATTGAAATGATAATAAAATCTTGTCATTATCGATATCAAAAGTTTGTTTTTTAGGTCAAGAAGGTTATGATAAATTAAATTAGATCAATAATTATCAGAAAAAAATGAAGGTTGTTATCGTTTAATCAAAATGACAAGCATTTGTCCATTGAATTCAGAAAGTCGGTTCGCATGTGTCATTTATGACAGATAGAACGGGGGGAATTTGCAGAACAAACCGTTTTCATGGGTATGAAATATAAAAAAGGGCAGCTTTATCAAATATACACTTCTTCATGATTTATCAAATAAGAAATTACAAAATTGTCCATGCATAAAAATGAAATAAATTGCAACGGAAAAGAATATACTTTGTCAATGTTGTGGTATCTAAAAGTTAATACTTCTTGATTAGGACAGAAACATAACGTTACGTTGATGTTATTCGTGTTTCTTCTACTGAACGATTACTATTTTAGATAAGTAATTTGCTTTCATCAGAAGACAGTTAAAAGCGGGTATAATCGAATTTTATGTCGATATCGATGATTTAACAATTTCTCATTAGGCAATGCCTATGTATTAATAAAGGTACTGTGAACGAAACATATATCGTAACAAAAGATTTATCTAATCCTTAGAGATAGTGTTTTAAGGAGATTAAAGACTTCTCCTAAAACTGAATCATCCATGGTTTGCGAAGGTATAAACTCATATGAAACTAGAAATATGTGCATGTGATGCACAGTGATGTCTCCCTTCCAAACTTTTAATCCAACCTAACCATCGTATTGCCACTTATACCAGAAACAATCCATATCAAACTTTTACTAAAAAGGTTAATATATTAGAATCAATGAATTTGACATAATAATGACTCGTGAAATATACAAGTTCAATGGTGCATAAGGAAGAGTTTTATATATTTGTCAACTTCTTTATTGTAGGGAATGTGACATTTGATACTCACACAGTCATCAAATATTATAATTAGCATCTACAGCCCCCAATATGCACTAAGTTCAAATTGTTTCCATAAATACCAAGTAAAATGAAAAAGTAAGAATAACGAAAATAGCAAAGGCACCACCCAAGCACTAGATCTAACCACATACCAGATTTATTAGAATAATACATATTAGATTTTTAGAAATAGGTTGGAAAATTACCCTACCCCAATATGCACAAAGTTCAAAATGTTTCCATGGAAACCAGAAAAAATATTTAAAAATTGAGTAACCAAAGTAACAAAAGGCACCACTCCATCACTAGATCTAACCACATACCAAGCTTGTAAAAGAAATATTGAACTGATTTTGAGATATGGCCCGGAAACGGACTCTACCTCTCATTTGCACTAAGTTAAAATTGTTCCTATGGAAACCAGAAAAAACTTCAGAATAACCAAAATAGCAAAAGGCACCACTCCAACACTAGACCTAACCACAAACCAAGTTTCGTAAAACAAATATTGAACGGTTTTTGAGATATGGCCCGGAAACGGACTGTACCCCTCATTTGCACTAAGTTCAAATTGTTCCTATGGAAACCAGAACAAAAATTCATAATAACCAAAATAGCAAAAGGCACCACTCCAACACTAGACCTAACCACAAACCAAGTTTCGTAAAACAAATATTGAACGGTTTTTGAGATATGGCCCGGAAACGGACTGTACCCCTCATTTGCACTAAGTTCAAATTGTTCCTATGGAAACCAGAACAAAAATTCATAATAACCAAAATAGCAAAAGGCACCACTCCACAACTAGACCTAACCACATACCAAGTTTCGTAAAAACAATATTGAACGTTTTTTTAGATATGGTCCGGAAACGAAAGCATTTCGGAATTACGGAATTACGGACGGGACTGAAAACATTATGTCTCCAGACTCCCGCAAAGCTTTTCGCGGGGGACATAATAATTTGGTTTTTCTATTTGTTCCTCTTTCTAGTGGTAATTCCCTGTGAACCCAAAAAGGAGACTAAAGCAATATTCAAATCCTGTCTAAGGTTTAAACTAAACATGAAAATTGCAGTTCAAACAAACATGCTAACCAAAAACCTCAAGGAAGTTACCAAAATCCTTTTTTTTCTGAAATCTAAGTTCATTTTGATATGCAAAGCATAAATTATTCACGAGCTTTGATTTGCAACTCAATCAAAAGACGGAAATGAAAGCACCCAGTCAAATCCTTGAGTAACACTTTTTATTTCTCTAAAATAATTGCATTTTCAAAATCTTTCTATCGATGCAATGAAATACTTATCATTCTTTACAACTGACCTGCAATCAACGACGAGAAGTTTAAGATGGCCGCTGTCGCCTAAGGGATATAAATAATCTATTGTCAGCTGTGCACAAATCGGAAAATATGAACAGCTGAAAACGGAGGAACTAGTTATATGTGTAGCTTTTGAATTTACCTAAACTTTGAACTGAAAACAAAGGTTTAAATATAGTTAATTAAAACGATCTTGCAAATTAACCGATTTCATAAAAAGTTTTAGTATTGTTTTTATTAACCGAAGATGCTGTCGTATTCGCTCTTTTGGTTGTAAGTAAAATTTTAATATTTCAGATATTGTAGTTCATTCGGATTTAATGCAACATTGCATTATGTACTTCCGGTTTTAGAATCAGTTTAATAACCTGAATACGTAAATATTTACTAAATAACTTTCGGGGTAGATTACCTGAGTGCTTTTCGTTAGTAATATCGAGAGAGATGTAGCATCTGAGCATTTGTTTTGTTTACGAATTATAGGTGTGTGCGTAAAGTGCCTTTTATTCATATGCATTATTCATATTTAATTTTGTGTGCGTTAGTACCTTTAAGGCGTGTAAACGCGTCTTAAAAAGTTCTGAAAAGGAATGTGTGGAGCTTTCAGATATATCTAATCTATTAACTGAAAACAAAGAACGAAAAAGTCTTTATTTAGGTTAAGCTAAGAGTTTTTGGTCACTAGGTTACGTACATACGTAAATGAATAAACTGAACAACTGAGTGTTGATCGAAAGCATTAGCGAGAGATATGCAGTATCTGTGCATTATTTATATTTACGACATATCGGTGTGCGTTATTACCTTTAAGGCATGTAAAACATGTTAAAAGTGATAAAAAGTATAAGAATCCATTTCTATAAAACATATCAGCACTTTTTTGTAGTTGTAATAAATGTCTAGGCATGCCAAATTAAAATTATTCTTTTGTCCACTATTTAGGGTTTCTTAAACTTTTATTAACATCATAACCATATATAATGGTCACGTAAAATTGATCCAAAAAATGGACAGAATAAACCCTTGGTCGTGATAACGTATTGTTGATGTGAGATTTACATTGAAATCATTTATTGTTTTTCTGATACGAATCTCTCATCGAGCCTAACGTACTTGTCAATCACATTGGTGACATTGAAGCTGTTCTTCATAAATTGACAAAGTTTGTCAACTTCCTTTGGACTAAAAAAGACTGTGACAGTTTATGCTACGGTGTATCGGTATTGTTATCATGGAAACAAGAAGTTCTGTAATACAAATACATGTAAGACAACATTTATATGCTATCACAAGTAGAATCATGAAAGGGAGTGTCACCATGCCTTGCCGCTGGACACTGTTAGTGGGTAATCCCGGACCTGGTGTCTGTTAATCAAGAAGGACGAATCCATCACATTGACACCACAGGGAACCACCCCCAAGGCTACTCGAGCCGTCACGAGCGCCCCCCGGATTAAAGCACATGACGGTCATTGGACGCAAGTTGGCACATTCCTATTTGTACTTTTCGTTTCTATGTCGTGTGCAATGATTTATAGTTATAGTATTAATATGCATTGTGTCGTATACTCAGTCGTTATACGATGTTCTAATCATATAAACCTAAGGAGAGTTAGATAATACGAACTTTCAAGATGGCTTAAGGATGGAGTATAGCCAGACCCATCGCCACAATCAAAGCCAGAACACTTGACTTCAGAACCATCTAACTATGGTTGACTCGTTGACTGGAAGATCGTCAAAACAAAACAGATCTTAATGAACGTAGAACGCAGAACCGTAATATAATAAACAAGAATAAACAAATTAGAGCTAGAACAGAACTGTCGATTTTAAAATCGAGATGAGATGGCCGAACTGTAAACTTTAAAATCAGCAAGAAACCACAAGAAGCATTCATTTAAGTACAAGTCCAGAACAATTGAGTTTGAAAAGTCAGAAAAAGCTCAGAACATCTTTACTTTAGAAACATCAAAAAAAGGTCAATCATGGTCGAAAAATAGAATTGTCAAGAATAAACCTGGAACTGGTGACTGGATAAATAAAGCGAAAGAGGCGGAAATAAGTTTGAGTGAAATAGATTTATTGCTTCAAAAAACTGTTAAATATCCTCGAGCGCAGATTTTACATGTATTTTAGGTGTAAAAAAACTGTCATTTGTAAATATCGTTTTTTGGTTGAGGTTTAGTCATATATATAGTCGAAATAGCTTTGTGTATTATTCAGGTTATTGGTAATGAATCCGGATTTTCTCTATAGTATATTAATAGACAGAAGTCTAAATAACAACATTAGCGAATTCACTGTCAAAAAGAAAGTTTACACCTCTAAATTAAATAAAAGTGAAGTGATAAATCAACCTGAGTTATTTTATACAAGTAGAGTCCCGTCCTTTTTGCAAGCAAGGATCGATAAAACATTATACCATGTTAGACTCCATTGGCTGTGGTAATGACAAACGTCGAGCTAACAACAACGCCTTTGTCAAAACCTTCCTCTACACGCAAGCAACTTTCATCTGACTTGTTGCAACCACTTGCAATACAGTTCATACATCTGACAAGTTCAAGTATGATAACACGCTGATGGTCGCAACATACGGTAAATTTATCTAGAAAGACGTATTGTGACGGCAACATCAACAACAGCGACGACCTTGGGCACCTAAATCACACCAACGTGACAGCATGTTCTCCAGACATGAATCCAAAAGAACACTAATAGGACCACCTTTATCACACTCACTATAATTTTAATATTTGATAACATTTTACACGAAATCCAAACATGTTTCGTTTTGAGCAACTACACACGATGATAGGACATGTCTTTTGGTGTCTATTAAACGGTTTTTGACTTGGTATTCAATCGAATTGTGTACATTTATATAGTCTATTGCTATTAAGAAAATGTTCTTCTTGTTTTCCATCTTCAAACACACTGTATACTTTCTTTTGAGCTTTAGTTTCTCTGTCCTTGCTTCATTAATGTCATCTCAGCATAACTACGGAAGATTTCTCTTTAGGTTGAAATTAATCAGCTTCGACGTAATGACGTTATTGTGAGTTTAAACATAAATTTTAAAAATTAGCTAAAACTTGATAAATGTGACCTGATCGGTCATAGAATAAAAGAGAAATACTGTGATTAATTTTGTATAAACATAGAAGGTGTTATCTAACTTATAAACACATATGTAATCTACAACGTTTCAAGTGAAATGGATCCACAATAAAGTGAACATATAATGAAACATAATAAAACCTACAATAAAGTTTCGCTTGTTTCTGCAGGTAGCTCGCTGGTGCTGGGACAGTCGGCAGGATGTGACAACGCTATGAGCGTCTGTGGAAACGTGATGTATGAAGAGATGAGTGCGGTAATGGGGGACTTCGTAGCTTCGTGCGCGTGAGTGTGCTTACTGTTATCGGTTGGGCAGGACATGTACAAACCGAGAAATTTAGGTTCGGACAAGGTACCGATTAAAATATGATGATATCGAATAATTGTAAAAACAAAAAGGTAAATCAACTTTGTATTACGCTGTATTTTGCATGTGTTAAATCGCCCGAGGTTCCTTGTCAAACAGTTCCTGTTGGAATGATTCACAGTATGCCCACAACAAATAGTCAATACATATGGAGATTAAATAATTTCGCAAACAGGAATCAACTTGAAAATAATCATAGCCGGGCATTGATGGAAAAGTCTTGAAAAAGTTGTGGGCGGTAAACATACTGTTTTTCGAAATAGTAAGTTTTGTGAGAAACCTCTCTTAAAGATTTGTCGTTGCAAACATCCTGCTACATCGGCGTATTTCTATCTGTGTAGCTCCTACAAAACCCTATCATCTATCAAGGTAATTTATCAGACCAAGAAAACTGAATATTTTCATCCATGCACCGTTGTATTGCGGGGCGCATTGTGAAAATGGTGTGGAACGCTTCTTGAGATCTTAAAACTACCAAGAAAGCACGGCTTATGACAGCTTGAAAATAAAACGATCTTCTTGTACATGCAACAATATATCTATCAATCGCTAAATATTAGGCATTCGTTATGTTTTTCTTACCAGCGAACTGACTCAAGTTGGCGGCGCCCTTTTTCGTTTGTATATAATTAACGAGTCATGACGTCTCATCCGGGTGGTGCCGCTATCGTTGGATGCTTGTCATTTCATTGCCTGGTTATATGTTTTGGGTATTTGTAGGAGCTACGAGGATACAATTACGCTGATGAAACAGGATGTTTTGCATAATTATCTATTTGCTTCTTAACCAACGGGCTAACTAGTAAAATCACCTGTTGTGTTGCAGCCCCGTGAACAAGGCGATGGGTTGTGTAGCCACAGAGATGAGTTCCTGTGACGTCATGGCTAAAGCTAACACTGTGAGACTGATGGGGGACCTCCAGAATATCTACACCGCGGCGCCCTACAACTGCAGCTTGAGTCAGTTCTTCAGAAATTTCTCTTACAAAGTTTCTTTAAAAACACCATTATAAAGAGTTTTTTTAAATAGTTTGTATTTATCATAAGTTTCAGATATGAATAGATCAATAGATCGTGTAAGTCGAACCTAACGAAATAGAGCCAAATCTACCAAAGTAGGTTCTTTTCCATTGTTACACCGAAATAACAGAAAATAAGTTTCCTTTAACTACTCTTGTCCAACTATATTCTGTTATGTCCTCTTGTATACCTCAGCCAACTCCAACCACGTGGCCTTCCAGGACCCGTGTATACTGCAGCTCATCGACTGTCTCAATGTTTTCTACGAGGCCGAGTTTGCCATCAACATGACGGAAGCTTGTCAGTAAGTTACTTCCCCTTTTAGTTATCGACGAGCTCCCTTTAACCATTGGACACGTTGATTGACTGTGGAAACCGAGTACAAAGCAAGCTTGTTAATTTGATTATGAAAATAAGTTGTTTTTTTAAAAAGGGGAAAACAAAGTAAAGATGACAACCTTTTAATAATGAATGTGGGTCAGACTATATCGTGTAAACGAAATAACTCAATTCATCCATCGTGTCGGATAAATTTGGCCATAGAGCTACATATAAGGCCTATATCAACTTCCCACGCAAGGCGGTCTTGCAACATTTCGTTAACTTTTGTTCGGCTCTTCAGCTTATGCCAGCTGAACTTGATTTCTGAGATTTCTTTTTATCGCCAATGAGGGTGCTCAAACACAAACTTTTGCACAACAAAGCGAGGCTTATATCAACCCACTGATGGAGACTGGCTACATCAATGCACGATGGCGAAGTTGATGCAGTAGTAGGTGTCTGGCTTGAATGCGTGAAACTATTTTTGCAGCAAATACGAGCAGTTCTCGACGTGTATGCGGACAGGAACACCAGGGTGTGTTGGACATTTGGAAAGAGAAACCATCGAAGACAGTTTGGCTAACGTCACCGACAAGATGTACGCCAGTCCATACCTGTGCCATGTCAGTAAGTACTAAGTTATGACAGCTGTACACCTCAATTGTGTCCATTCGATTTTAACTTGTTCTATTAAATATTCTTAACTGACAACACTTTGATAGCCCTCAACTTTGACAACACGTTTACTAGCCCTGATTTTTTACGTCGTCACTGTCAAAAGGTTTACTAACCTTCAGCCTTCATTTACAAAACGTCTACTAGCCGTCAATTTTGACGTAGTTATTGACAACACGTTTACTAGTTCTAAATTTGGACGTCTTAATTGACAACACGTTTTCTAGCACTCAAATTTGGACGTCTTCATTGATAAAACGTTAATAAGCACTCAACTTTGGAATCTTCATTGACAGAACGTTCACTAGCCCATTTTGACGTCTTTTAAGGATGTTCGCTCCTAAGTCACAGTTACAAAATTCAAATAACCTTAAATCATAATGTTCTTATATAATGAACCAAAATGAAGCGGTAATTTCTCAATTTTTGATGATTTCTGACTAAATATTCATCAAAATAAAGAAACGTAGTATTTTCATTTTGAAATAATTCAAAATTTTGCTGACTCAGCAATTTTAATTGTAACTATTACTTGAGCAAGTTCTATTATCTGTTTTTCTTAGAAAGTAGATGTTTTTGAATGAATATGATTTGTATGAATGCGTTCAGGTATATTTTAAGAAAATGATTGGGAGAAAGCATGTTTTTAGTCCAAAAAAAGGTTGAATGTTGATAATTTAATTGAAATGTTTGAATACATGATGCGCCGTAGCGGCTAAAAACCAACAGTACCATACATATTTGTTACTCTTTTCTGGAAGAAGATTATGTTAACTCCAACATGTTTTCATATTAAAAAAAGTTTAATACAGGTACTAATTAAAATTTAAGATTTCTCCGAAAAGGTCATCATTTTCCCAGAGACTCCCATGTTAAAACTCTGACTGACAGATGGATCTTTGTCTCACAATATCTTGAAAAAACCCACACTGACCCCTATTTTTGAGGGTGGATATTTCAAGCAAATACACTTAACCTTTGAAAAAAACAAGTTAGAAACAAAGTTTAATACTTTAAATTTGAGGAACGGACATCCTTAATTAAAAAACGAAGACTTATCCTATATTTCAACATCTTCTTGACAAAATGTTAACATAGTCTGACATATTTTGATTTAGTCGGAGTTAACTTGTAGTTTGAAGTTTCATTAATCTTTACGACGTTAACTTGACTCTCACAAGTTTAAACTATCTACACCCTCTTTACTTGCATTCTGACAGATTCTTCATAAACGACGTTTACTTTCGTCGCCGCATTTTTCACCTCTTGACGTGCTCATTGACAAGACGTTTACTAACTCTCATTTATGGTATATTCGTTGACTACACGTTTACTAGCCATCGATTTTTAAGTCTTCATTGACAACACGCTTGATGGCCTACAACCTTGAAGTATTCAATGACAACACGTTTACAAATCCTTAACTTTGACGTATTCATTGATACGGCGTTTAATTACTCTCTGGTATTTCGTTTGTTGACACGTTCTTTACTTGAAGTTTGAAGTCCAATTTCATCTTGCTGTCCTCATAGACATAACGTATGCTTGCTACTAGACTCGTCGACATTGACCTATTATACATTTCGACACAACGGTTACCTGCTTGTGACGTCATCCTCCTTGACGATGTATACTTGCAGGAATGGCTGAGGAGGCGGCAGCGTGTCAGCCTCTCTTCTCCGCGTGTCACGAACCCTTCCGTCCCTTCTACATCATGCCGGAGCAGGTGCCCGCCGACGCTGATATCTGTGGGTACGTAGTTGCGTCATTGTAGCACTCTGAGACACTTTGGTTATAACGATCAATTGCCGAGTGTATACAGGCCATGCAACTTTATCTGAAGCAACTATCAACCTCGTGTTCCCCCTTGATCAAGGAACCATTGATACATTTTTAAACATTTCATTGATATATTCGTTCTTCTATTGATTCTTCAAATTCACTCAATCATTCATTTCAACAAACCACTAATCCACACTCCAGTGTTCAAACATCCTGGGCCTAGATTTTCGAAGTTCTCTTAACGCTAAGATAGTCGTAAGTCAATGTTAATGTATGATTCTTACGACGATCTTAGTTCTAAGATAGCTTCGAAAATCCAGGCCCTGGAGTCGAGGTATTGAATATATAACAAGCTTTGGTATTACGAGGATACGAACTAACTTCAAATGAATTGTTAATTAGTTGCGAAAGGCGGGATTGTTATGCTTTATAACCGCACAAGTATCTGTTTTGAAACCAGGGACATCTTGAATAAAGAGGTGTTGACCAATATAGGCTTTGTCAGGCTGGTTATTTCAACTTATACTTTGTTTAATCAGCGAGGTCCGCAAGTTCTCTGACTGTGTCGTGCGCCAGGTTGTGAACGAGACGTGTGGACCCAGGCTGGTGGCTTACTATCACGGCTATGCCAACAACATCACTGCAGACTTCTCCCGTCAACCTCACAATTGTGGTATGTATGTTTTAAAGGCAATACAGCACGTTTTATTTCTATGTACTATTCGATCAAATGTTTCCCCATTAAATATCAGTTTATACATTATTATTTAGGGTATAACATTACTCAACTGGATCAGTACTCGTAGAAAACAAATCAAGCGAAAACCGTATGCGACCATTTTAGCTTGAACACTTTTCAATTCTTTGAGTTAAGAAAATGGAATTTCGTGTATCCATGACAAAATATCAGAAATTAAGTGCATTCCTTTTTCAAGACAGCATTTGTTATTTGTACATATACGTGAAAGTAGTTGGCTGAAGAACTGAATTATTGCTTTATCAAACCAAACAACATTTTCGAAGTAAAATACTCCGATAGCTTACAATAATATATTGGACTGTCCTGATTTGCAGGAGTGATAGCTATTACGACCACAACAACTACCACTACAACAACAACTACCACCACCACAACAACAACAACTACTACTACAACGCCACCTACCACAACCACTACTACAACATATCTGCCAACAACGTTGCCAACGACATCAACAACAACAACGAATTTGGCACCAGTTCCGACGAGACCGACACCAACGGCTACAGAGAGACCAACC
Organism: Phorcus lineatus; assembly: GCA_921293015.1. Taxonomy (NCBI): domain Eukaryota; kingdom Metazoa; phylum Mollusca; class Gastropoda; order Trochida; family Trochidae; genus Phorcus; species Phorcus lineatus. The sequence continues at coordinate 2,007,089 of OV121096.1, read as the reverse complement.
AGAATGACGACAACGGCTAACGAAGACTCGAATGTACATGACAACGCAATCCGGAATCCGGTAGACGATGACACAAGAGAAACCGGAACCGGACAATCTCACGAGAGTCATACAGGTATGAAGTATCTTTGACACACCTTTTGTCAACATTCTCGGCATTGCATAACTCGCGCTGGTATCAATCAAACGCTACAGCTTTGTTGCAATGTTCCAAAATTCGTGGTGTAAGTGCAGCGCCCTAAACACTTATGAGCCCCAAAATAAGGAATGATTTCATCATCACGATCTGATACAGAATGTTAAAGATCTGGGGTCCGTTGCACAAAGCAACTTATCACTAAGGTTAAACTTAGTACCATCCTTTAACATTACACTAAGGCTACCTTAGTGACTTAAGGTAACCTTAGTGTTTTGTGCAACGGCCCCCTGATGCAGAAACTCGAGGAAACGACGCAAGGATTTTATTAAACCTTGATCGGAAAGCTGATATTTATGTGAGAGTCATTCTTGTAGTGCATCACGACGTTTCAGGGTTTAGCGTTTTGCGTTCTCAATTTCAAGCTGAATTTCATTCAAAGTAAAAGAATACCAAACATTAATAACTTCTGAAATACCACTATGATGAATTTGCTTAACAACGTGTATCATTTGTACATCCGTGTCCATATAACTAACTGTCATTGAATGAAATTCCTGAAAATATGATGTAAATGGCATTTGGAAAAGAAAATTTCATATGTGTTTCAGGCGCGGCTTCCAAAGCGTTCTTCAAGAACCAGATATTCGGCGCCATCATCCTTGTGATTCTGTTGCTGGCCTGAACCTTTAAAGGGATAGTCCAACAGGATGTTATTGAGGAAATGAAAATCCCTTGGTAGATATGAACGTCAGATAACAAGATAACTCATACAGTGCTGCGTAGTAACGAACAAATGGTGTGGGTTCTATACACTTCTGTTGTTCTTTAAAAAAACCTCTACCAAGAACCGTAAATGGTAGTATTGGCAAAATAATTTTAAAAAATGGACATTTTTTTATCTGAGAATGCTCGGGGGATAAGCATCTGAGAAATCAAATATACGGTTTCCGAGTTACCTCACAAATCTGTTCGATTCCTAACTTCGCAGGGCTAGTTATAATAGATTTTCAACATACAAATAGCAGATGTTATACTTGCTTTGCTGAGAAGATGAGGAGAATAAAACAAATCTTACTTTGTAGATGTTTCAGTGTGATATAAATCCATAGGCGTAAGAACACCCTAAAGGGGGGTCGGGGTTGGACATGCTCTCTCGTGTGATTTGGGAGGAGGGACCGCCCCAGTTTCTATGCCTATGAAATCAATCTTGTAAAATTTTCATTCATATAGTTTTAAACCATAATTTCAACCATTTGGGCAAAGCAGAAACGAGCTATAGTATTTTCAAGGTTATTAACTTATAACTCGCCAAAAAAGAGACGGTAGCTTGTGTTTTATCATCCTTTTTACTTTTTTTACAAGGGACAGACGATAAATTTACCATTGACATTCTCTATGTCATCCATAATGTTTGTTTTTGCACTTCAGCTGACGAGGGATTACGGTTATTATGACAAATGTTTAAAGATTGCTTTTTATGTTTATTATTTGCACTTAGATAGTTACGTAGTCCTAATTTCCTTAATGGATTAAAATTGCTCCTCGAGTGTTTATAAACCAATCACCAATCAATCAGGCCAATCAACAGTAGATGTTGTACTACTATCACAATTGACATCAATTGAGTAATATAAGTTTTGAAATGATTTTACGAAAACGTTGAATACGTGCTTTGCCGATTTGTCGTATCGGTTTATGTAAAATCAAAATTGAATAAAATGATTGAGTTTTTTCCTACATTGTCGTTTCATTAAGATTTAGCTTCGAGTTGTCAGAATAACTATCATCAATTAAAAGGTAGATTTGCTGATGCGATTTGCCTATCGCTTTAAATGCATTTCTCTTTGTGTTAAAAGGCAGCTGTCAAACAGATGTATAATGTTTGAATCAGTGAGTCTTGAAGACACTGCGAGTAAATTCATTAAGAAATAACTATTTACTATTATTTTCAGGTGAATTGCATTGCTTTTATTATAAAGAGAGAAACATACTTCGGGCATTTCATCTGAACTGAGGTCTTCAAAATGCGGTTAGAAAGGTTTGGCCATTGCAAAACTGTAAAGAAGTAACACAATCATATTTAAAACAAAATCATATTTTAAAATTATGAAACACCAATTCATGTTTTCGCAGTTTGTAATGACAGTATTCATTCTATCAAAGACTTATAGTGTTGATATTATTATGAGTAACTTATTATATACAGACGTGTGATTAATCTTTGAAAAAACTGCAAGTGCTTTCAAATGAGTCGTCACAAAGGGCAAGTTTAGCGTTGCGCAACGCAAGTGATATAACGAGTTTTCGCGAACTTGTTATTTCCATTTCGGTACGCAACGCAAATCTTGACCTTTTCCACAACGAAACCATTAGTGGCTGAAAACTGATGTTTCGTGTTGTCAAAAACATTTAGATGATGAGTCGCTAATTGGCTGTCAATGTCCTAACTTCAACCATTTCATTCGGACCTCGTTCTGAGTCATAACCCACGATATTCGACCATATCTTGGAATCATAAAAAAGAAAGAACAAGGAAAATGGCAATTGTCAAAAGAGAGATAGTTGATCGTGACGTCATGGCTTTGTTTCCACCTTCTGGTTCAGGGGAAGGAACCTCGGTGGTGTTTGGGGTCGACATGAAGTCAGTGTGATCCCCTGTAACTTCATACTCATCAACATACTCTTCAATATTCGCTTCGTCTTCTGAGTTATCGCCCCTTGAGATATCGCCATTTGCCGTATTTCCTTTAGAGTTATCTCCCCTTAGACCAGACCCAATAAAGCCCGGGTTCTCACCACTTGAACCTCCCCGATTTCCATCTGAAGTTCCTTCAATTTTGATTTCACAGTCGACTGAAATAAACATGGATAGGTTTCTTTGGCGAGATGTGAAACATGGTCCTATAACATAATTAAGGTGATACTAATATATCTACGGGAGCACATTGGGCAATAATTTATGTTACAATTAAATCCGAAAAACAATAACCTATATTTCTTTATTACTTTATGAATTTTTAAGGGATTTATGGAAACCACATAAAATATATCATAACACTGGGCAATATGTTTAACTGGGGAATCTGGCGAAAAGATGTCAAATCTAAATACATAAAATAATTCTTAATTTCAAAAAATTGAAACTCCTTTTGGAAATGCAAGAATTTTTTTCAAGATTAGATATAGTCAATATATAGTTCATTATGGTCCGTATGATGTTTAGATATCGAACGTTGGGGTGGTCCTTAAATTTTGTTGTTGGGTATTACTGATACAATGCATGTGATACAATACCTGCGGCGGGACATTGTCTGCTACACGTGGACCTGCTCGTGTCCAGTCTTGTCAGAAATCTGGGGTCAGCAGCTGACTGACACACGTTACTTGCTTCCTTTACACACTTGAAATACTTTCGGTAAGCGCTAAAATAAACAGCATTACTCACTCAATAATTTGATTTTACTAGCGCTTCATGAAATCTGATTACGCATTTATTAGAAAAATTGAAATATTTTTAGATCAGAAGATGCTATTATAATGAGTTTTGCGATGCGATAACCGTACCATGTGATTTGTATTTTAAAAACATTTTCTAAATAGTGATACACAGTATGTTTCAAAACTTATTACTTTGCTTGAATAAGAGCCAGAATACCATTTGTTCTGAGTTCAAATCGCCTTCCCTAAATTTATACGTCTTTATATAAGAAATGCCAAAAGAATCATATTTTCTTGTTTTAAATAATAATCGATAAAACAGCATTATAAATGTTAAAAAGTAGACATTCTGAGCACAGCTCACATTAATATTTGTAAAATGACCTACAAAACACTACCAAAACGTATTTTTGGTCTGCTGTAAATAAGTTGCCAAAATTACGTTCGAGTCATTGGCGCGCCATTGTCCGGTTTTCGATCCAACATCATGGCTTCGGCCTGTTTATTGTCATTTTACTGTGCAGATATGCATTAAGATACTATTTTTTTCAGAATCAACCACTACTTCTTGATAAAATAATACAATTTCCAAAGTTTGATATATTTGATGACAACAACATACACTCTAGACGATTCTATCGGCAGAGTATGTCATGTTTATCTTTTTGAGTTCATCTGGTGCAGTCATTTGAAGAGGTCATCACTGACACTAACGTTTAATATATATTGTACTATTTCAAAACCTTTTTCGAATCGATAATGCATATATTGCGATTACATTGTTTCATCGACGTTAGACAGCGAGCCATTTTCTAGTTAGTTAATCATCACTATTCACTGAAATATCGTGGTTACTTCCAATTTCTTTTAAAATATTGTTTTTAAAATGTCGACGTCCTCGTTGGAAATACTTAACCATAGTGATAGACTAAAATTTAGTATATGAAAATTTTTAATAATTTACTGTTCCTTCATCCATAATATTGTTCTTTGTTGCTCTTTGTATATTCAGTCAGTCTAGACTTGCTGAATGTGGACCTAGACTGTATTAAAGGCTCCTTTTTATACACAGTCATGAAGCAGGGCTAAGATAGTGAATAAATGTAACTTTACTATGCCGTAGCTAAACGCTAAGCTGTTCGGGCGACTCTAAGTCTAAATCAGGCAAAGAAAAAAAACGAAATAAAAACGAAAAAACCCACTATTGTATCTTTCAATGAAGTGTGATCACAAATCAAATATATTTTTAGTTTCCACAGACGTCTTTGATGTTGAAATAAACTTGAGCAAGTAATTCAAAACTACTTACGGGCATAGAACGGCCATCACACTGCCATCAGCTTCCCTTCCGAAGGCCAACTGGCACTTCCTCATCTGCTCACACGAGTTGTAGCTGGAGGCTGCCTTCTTCACCACTACACCTAGCACATCATATCGGGGTGATACTAAACGAGTTTCCGTGTAAAACGGTTTTCCTATAAAGTTGGTTTCATTGGTAACAATTGAAGATTAATTTTTTATGCTATATTATTTTAAGACGTATAAAGGATACTTAGCGACTTATGTGTGCAATAATATACCTAATTGCGAGAACAACTCGACTTGCAGATTGGTTTATCTGATCTTAAAGGCACTAGTTCACGCACGGTTTAAATTGGCTATTTTAAGGTTTAAGAGCACTTATGCATTCATTTAAGCTTTCTATCGATGATATGAAATACTTAAAATTCTTTATAGTTGACCTGCAATCAACAATGAAAAAGTTTAGACAGCCGCTGTCGGCTTGGACATATAAAAAAATCTATGGTTAGCTGTGGACAAAACGGATAAATTATGGACAGTTGAACGCGGCTGAACTAGTATTATGTGCAGCTGTTGAATTTACCTAAACTCTGAACTGAGAACAAAGAATGAAATATGTTTTATGAAATCAATGTTGTATATAAACCAATTTAATAACACAGCATTAGCATTGTTATTAGATTGACCAAAGCGGCTGCTGTTTCCGCTTTTCTGGTTATAAGCAAAATTCTAATATTTCCGATTTCATAGTTCATGCGGATTTTAAGTTACGTTGCATTAAATACTTCCGGCCTTTAAAAATCAACCTTACTACCTGGATACGTAAATATTTGATAAATAACTTACGAGGTAGATTACTTGAGTTAGGATCTTGAGTAATATCGAGAGATATGCAGTATCTGTTCATTCATTGTGTTTACGAAATGTTAGTGTGTAACCGTAATATCATTTTACACCAGAAACAGTTTTAATTTATCGAAATATACGATATATATAGGCAGTAAGCTGGGTTTTTTAAGAGATTTGTCAGATTTACCAAATAAAAGCAAAATTTCATAGTTTTGGTCTGGATTGTCATCCTCCGATTTAATTAATAATTATGTTTCTTTACTTTAATTCTTTTCATTTTTTAACAAGTAGTGTTATTATAAGTAAAACTTACCTAGTATGAGAGCCAGAAAAAGTTTAACACCCGCAGCGTCCATACTCCAATACTGTATGCAGTAACTAACAAAAAAACTCATTTAAGTTTACATTGTGTTCCATGTCACTTAGCGTTCCCTCATGACAAAAAGCAATAAAATTCGTTATCGAGAACATTTGAGATGTTGATGCCAGATATTATCCGCAGAACAATAGATACAATATAGCTACTAGTCTTGACACGACAATTATCTTTTCCATAACAGTTAATTTTTGTGCGTGGCATTTTTTATTTAGTCTGGATTTGCATAGTGAAAATATGTCGTAATTTATAGTGTTTGATAGTTAATTCAGTGAATACGAAATGTCAGTTTCATGTTTTTTCAAGATTTGGTAAAAGCATGTTCTATAACAAATGTTTGTTGTGAAGCAAATTATATAAAATACATTTTCAGTTTATTGAAATACACTTCCAAATCATTTTGATAGTAATACAAACATGCGGAGAAAATTTGAATAACAAATTTGTGTATTTTTTAATTTGAGTATGAATGAATCATAATAATAAAATGACGCAGAGAAAAATAATTGAAGAAGAATATTCGTAATCTTCAGCGGCTCAACAGTCGAATGGTAGAAACTAAAAAAACCATTTGAGAACAACATGGCGAACATTAACGATAAAATAATGGATATGAAATTAAGATTCATATCCGCATATATATTCGTTACATTTCGACTTATAGAGATCTAATAAGATAATAATGAAATATACATACATACATAAACATATATATATGAAAAGTTGAATTGGTTTTTATGTTATCTTATATATATCATTTTTCATATTATCTTATTAGATTATTTCACCTTCGCGTGTTTTTGTCCCTTTGGATTTGCTAATTTGACAAAAGTAGTAAAACCATTCAAAATGAAAAACATTGAGGTATTATATTCACTTGTGCTACTCGAGTGGATATACCGCATAATAAGCCACTACTTATTAATTTAGCTAATTTGTTGTACAGAGATTTCACGATACGATACGTCCGATATGTCATAACGATACGATTCGATACGATATATGTTACGATACACTTACTATGTTCGGAATTTTTTACGAAAAGAAAGATTTACTGTTGGCAAACAACTTGATTATGGGAACAAAAAGTATATTTTGAAGTAAATAATACGTATCACGATATAGAAAGATACGTTTATCATGAGATAAAGTATATCACAATCCTCGATTCAATGACATATCGTCAAAGCTCTCTCTACATCGTTATTTGATTGCTTGCTCTAACGTTGTGAGGATTGCATACATCGACATGAAGGACATCGATAGAGCACTCTTTCAGTTTATGAAAAATGAGTTTAATAAATATAGTTGACTTAGTAAGGAACGTAAAATGCAGGTCTCAGACAAGGGTGTTTGCTTGGTCCTGTTTCGTTTTTGTAGAATTGAATTATTATTGCATTTTGATAAAGGCACTTCGTGTATTACGAAAGTACTTTCTTGTGGTTTGAAACGCGCTTCGTTTACGAATATCTTCAATGTAGCGATATGGCTTTTTAATTTATCCAATATCAATGTACGGGAATGTTTAACTATGGAGTTAAACAAAGTTGTTTGCCAAGTCCTTTGATTTTAAGGTGAATTTTATAGCAGTATATTGAAGTCGTTACATATTGAATATCAACGAAATTGAAAAATATAGCTAAATTGAGATTCCAAGTTGTATTCATTCGTTGATTTCTTGAACTAAAAATCTTGAAGTCACAACAATAAATTTTGATATTTCAAGTTGTCCTATTCGAAATTGTTGCAGTTGTCAATTTGCGATGTTTTCCAGCTTTAGCTTTTAATCGTTCTTTTTCAGCTTGAATTTTTAACAATGTTGATAGTGTAAGTCTGCGGTAACACAAATACCCCAATCGAAACCAGTTCTTATCGGCGGGGTATACCTGGAGTCGTGTTACCGGTTTGAGAACATCACGACCCTGGTCAGAATACAGAGCATAGAGGACTTGTTGATCTGTGTTCATTAGGTCCTCGTCCAGAAAGTAGTGCACTGCGGACCTATAATCCTTTTCCAACTGCAGTAAAGTGTCTTTTCTGCCTATGAACATTCCACCGCCAATCCAAATTTTGTTTGTCAGAAATATTTCTTCAAAATCTTGCTCCATATCAGCGGCAAAAACCTCTGTGAAAGCAACGCGGCTTTTGTTTAGGTTTGGAGGTGCCACAACGACGAATTTATATTTTTCTCTACTAATATCTCGAAAGTAAGCAAAATCGATCCAGCAATAAAACTCTGTTTGAAAGAGGTTTTGTGTGACTGTAGAAGCTAAGAGTTCATATTTGGCATGCTGAGCTGAAGAATATGCCGGTTTGATTGTGTTGGGGTAAAATTTTGGATAATGTTTTTGTCGATATATTTTACTAATCTTATTGGTAATACTGAAACTCCATAGATCTTTTCTCTTCACAAGAAACACCTTTGTCAGTCGTGTGACGTTTGCACGGAGGTTTCTAACAAACGAATAGAACTTCCGGGAGTCCGTGTACACCACCATGGGGTTGATCATATGCGCATACGCAGCCGACCACTCGGCGTATAGCTTCCGGGTCATGAGTCGACTGCCCTTGACAAAGTCGCCGATGTCGAAGAATGCTGTGACGACTGTCAGATTGACGGAGATATTGGCGACGTTGTAAAGTCTGTAGGCGCCGTCACGAACAACAGTGACGTCTATAGTGCCGGGTTGTTTGTAGTAGTCTGGATGCTCGTCTAGCAATGGATACAAGTCCTGGGGAAACCAAACATACCATTTTCAAATAATCGCTTAATTGGTAAATTGTGGCGATTTTATTTACAATAGAAAATATGATCTTATAAATAACCATTTTAATATCGCTAATGCTTAAATTGTAAATATTGGAACGTGTACTGTACGGATATTGAACGATAAAAAGTGGTATAAGGTGAGGTGAGGTGAGGTGGTGTTTAACGCCGCTTTCAAGATTATTTCATATCGCGGCTGCTAGTATTATTGCAGGGAGAAAGCCCGCAACACCATTGTGGCTATGCATTGCGGTGAAACCTGCGAGAATCGGCTTGAACTAGCGAACCATGGGTGGTACTGCGCTGAATTTCAGTGTAGCATTGCACCCAAACCTGACTGCGTGAAGAACAGTTCTCTTCTGTAGACAAAGTTGCCGAGCCCCTGGCGGGATTCGAACCACGGACCTCTTGATCCGAAGCCGAACGCGCTAACCACTGCGCTATCCCGCCCCCAAAAAATGGTATAGAATTTATACATAAAAATTATCAACCGAGCGACAGCGGGGGTCACATACCTCTCGAGTCCACTTGCAATAAACCAGTCTGTGACACGCACTTGCACATTGCAGGATATGTAAGTTTACGCACGCATGAAATATGACCTCAGTTATGTTTATCCATACTGATAGTAAACAACGCACATCTAATATCTCAATGCTGAAAACGCACTTGCACATAAAATGATATGTAAGTTTTCGCACGTATGAAATATGACATCAGTTATGTTTTTCCATACTGACAATAAACAACGCACATCTTATATCTCAAGTGCTGAAAACGTCACAGCACATGTCAGTGCTCAATGAAACGCATCCTCGATAATCCAGGGTAAACGTTCCGATAATTGCTCTAGGCAGGAAGCGGATGTCTCATCATTGAATTAGTTGATTGGTACGCTTGACATGCCAGCGGAGACAGTTGATTGGATAAAAAAAAACCTTCCTATGATCTCGTGTATGGTTGAGAATTATGGGAACGTTTACCCTGGATTATGGAGGATGTACTGAGAAAGTACCCACCTTGAGCAGAGTAGGTGTGTAAGTCTGTAGTAGACCGAGGATACACAGATGTATACTTCCCAGGATAACCAATAGCCACAGTACGCGCAACTTCCGTCTCCACAACATCCTGTCACGTGATCTGCACTGTATGAAGAGGATTGTTGAATCAAGATATGCAAAATGTACATTGGTAAATTCTAAAAAAATACATTTCATGAAGAAAACCATACCTCCTCAAATCACGAATTTTTGCACAAAGCAGTAAGACTTTATTAGTCAGTGATTGAGACAGGCGCGATAAGTGCTTTGAAAGGGACGTCGGCGAAAAGATGGGTCCTGTAGAACAAAACTTTCATCCTTTCACACTATTACTGTTTGTGGTCAGAGGGTCGTGTATCGCTTAGTAATAGCGTTAGACATAGAACTAGTGAACTATGGGTTGTACTTCGCTGAAATTCCGTGTAGCATTGCACCCAAACCTTACTGAGTGTAGAACAGTTCTACTGCAGACAAAGTTGACGAGCCATTGGCAGGATTCGAACCACGGACCTCTTAATCCGAAGCCGAACGTCCTAACCTCTGCTCGGTCTCGCCCCCTAAAAGGATTTGAACAACCGTTTCAACGTCGTGTGTGCTCACAAAAAATGTTATTATGCAAAAATCCTGCTTTAAATAGCTGATCATAAACATTCGATATCACTTTTCTTTTCACCATTGGGTAAAAGTACAAGGCGATAAAGGTTTTGAAAAATTGTTTTTTGAAACAATGGTTGGACTGGAATGGATATTGTGTGACCCAGAACCTGTAAAGTTCATCATTTAGTCTGGCTAATCAAAGTGATAGTAGCCACAAATAGCAAACTTATTAAACACAACGTCGGATGAATGTAAACATTGATGGTACCTTTTTAGATATCAATGCCTTGAATTATTTATCAAACTGTTAAGTTAGTTCATTAACATAGCTACTGCATTTATTACTCTTTTCAAAATCCATTACATTCTTTAGGAACATGAGTCTAAACCAGATTTATTTACATGATTAACGTGTCTATTAGGTAAGAGTGAATAATTCATACGTCTGTGTGTTTGATATATTGAGGACATGCCTTGCTTAAAGAGCCATTCGTGAGTTGTTGGAGTCATATATGCCAAACTTAATCAATGGTGTCATTTGATCGCGAAGTATCGACTGTTATCAAAAAAAATCATTTCAAAGCTTATTTGGGTTTTTTACAGTGACAGTATGAATGTAGAACGTCGCAATTATGATCGAAAACCGGACAGTGGCGCGCGTCAAATAGTCAAACGTAATTTTGGAGACTTATCTATAACAGCAAGGAGGGCAGTTAGGAGGTGAAAGTGTTTGTTATATTAGGTTATATAACTGGTATCCATGTATATTGGACGTGATATCTACACCTCTGTGCATCTATAAGGCTGTTTTTAGATTTTCATGGAAAACCAGTATTTGTCATATATATGTTTTTTGAACATGAAAAGTTAAGATGTTTTGATTTTATAAAACCACATATGACATTTAGGTTCGTATCAAAGGTAAACAATATGTTATGAAAATCACGGAGTGGCTCTTTAAGTGCAAAGCTGGGTAAAGTGTAGTTGGCTGATTCAAGTAAGCACTTAAGTAGAAGAGTTCGGCCTCACTGCATAGTCTCTTTCGATCCAAAAATACTCCATACTACATTATAATTATTTTGCTAATCAACCATGCATAACTTAAAAGGGACTTCTATGTAGGTTGACCAGAAATCTTGCTTTTCTTAAAAGGACAGTCTTATCGGGGTATTTTTTGTGGAAACGAAATTCAATTGGAATTCCCGTTATTCATTGTTAATATCACAACAGAGTTGAAACATGTTACTGGGGGTGACATTTTGGTTGATTTAGATTCGATAACTTGATAAATAAGAGTGCACACTCAGTAAAAAAAACACCCACGACAACTAGAATTCAAGCAATTCAATGGCTACGAGAGTGAAAATACTTGCTAAGGCATTACAAGGAATCGATTTTTCGTCTTATTATAAATAGTTTATAAATGTGTGGGTATAATATCCAATTCGCAACATAGTTAATTGTTATATTGTTTTCAAATGAGAAAGAATACAGCGCATTTTGTTATGTCTTTTCCCGAAAAAACAACATGGCGGACAGTTTAATCATTGCTCTTTTTACTGTCTGTCCAATAGTTTTCCAATCAATAAATCATAACTATAGAATATACTTTGGTAACTTTTACACTTTTATAACTTTTAAGCCATTTATAATTATCTCTTTATTTATAGTCGCATCAAAAATAAAACATTACCATTCCATATTCTTATAAAAACGGTTTAATGCAGTATATTCATAAAAGAAACTTGCCTGCTTCGAACATAATATACCTTGGTATGATTATGATACAAGAAGATCTAGCATATATATATTATTATATATTTATCTATATATTGATATTCCACTCGTACATAGAGGGTTAATCGGTTGTGAAGGTATGGATCTATGCACATTAACTTTCTCTATTGAGAAACCAAAAAGGTTATAAAAGTTATTTCTCAATCACGGTATAACGACTTGAAGACAACGTAGAATGTGCGCTTATTAAGTAACCTGCCTTTATCATAACGAACCACTAAACTGCGCTGACCAGTTTTAGTAAAGCGAGTGTGACTTTCAAATAAATTATAAATGTGTTGCACACTTTTGACTTGGCATTAGTGGACCAACTTGTCCCCGTTCTGGTCTAACGTCGTTTTGACCGTATGTTGCTTTTATTTTCTGTCCAGTGGTGTTTATCTTTGTTTACAGTATGCGAACCAACTACAACCACACTGTTTCGCGTATGAACACTTTTAATAGATAGTTTGATTTCACAGCCAATTTGAGGTTAAAAACAATTGGCTAAAACTTATGTAAAGATCTTTCAACGAGATAGATTTTTGGAAATATTTGTAAAATTTTATGAACGTACTCTGTCGCCCTTTAAGCACTTTAAGTCAATAAATTACTTTAAACCATTGCTGAACTGTCATTCTTATACTATATATAATTAAATATTTAAATATCTTAACGATTCGTCGTAAATTCTTTTCAAAATAGTAATTCATAATCATAGCATCTTGCAAGCCACGTTAACTGAAGGGGTTTATTTCGATGCTGACTTCTAAATTGGGTTGAGTTGAGTTGGGTTGGGGTTTAACGCCGCTTTCAAGATTATTTCACTTATATCGCGGCTGCTAGTATTATTGCAGGGAGAAAGCCCGCAACACTAATGTGGCTATGCATTGCGGTGAAACCTGCGAGCATCGGCTGGAACTAGCGAACCATGGGTGGTACTGCGCTGAAACTCAGTGTAGCATTGCAACCAAACCTGACTGCGTGTAGAACAGTTCTCTACTGCAGACATAGTTGCCGAGCCCATGGCGGGATTCGAACCACGGACCTCCTGATCCGAAGCCGAACGCTCTAACCACTGCGCTATCCCGCCCCCGACTTCTAAATGATGTAACTTGAAATCAATGCATATTGAAAATAGAATTATATACTGCATCTTTTAATGGCATTTTGAAAGGTAAGACATCGATAAGCAAAAGAAAAAAAAGAAACTCTTTGTATTTGTCCACTGACTGTAAGTTAAGAACTTACCAGCTCACCACCCCCTTTTAGAACACACACACACCTTTGAAAGCTTTTTATACGGATTTACACATTCTAAATGAAAATCTATTTCAAAAGAGGAAGCAGTTATTACTGCTGTAGGTCCACCTTTTAAATTAGACCTTTACAGAATTCATTGGCTATCTTTTTATAACTTCTGTTTCACTGGTCCATTCAATAACAATAAGTAATAAGATATTCCATCAAAATTTAATGATTATATATTTCACACATGTATATTTCACAACGATAAATTCATACAGGTAATAGGGGGTATTGAGAACGAGAAACATACCTGTAAGCGATAGGAGTTGGTTTCATATAGTTCTCTCGACAGTCAAACGCTCCGGAGGCCCCTGAATTGTACCTCTCAGCAAAAAGATTCATTCCATGGCTATCCTTCAGAAGTAACTATTTAAAATGTTCGCAAAAACAAACAATACCACATGATAAACAACCTTGCACCTACCAACAATGTCTTCATAGAAGTGAGAATAGTTGAAATGCTAGTTTCAAATAACAGTCGAATCAATGAAAATATTTCAGGATGATGTAAAATATTCATAGGCAGAAAGAATAAGCAAATGTCAGTTGACTTCTAATGTCGATACTTGCGGCTCAGGTTTCCCCATCTCGCCTTTTAAGATGATTGCATTTCACCTGGTTGCTATAGGCAACGCGCACCTGCTCCTGAACGTATTAATATTGCTGTCACTTAAGTTATTCGTATTATACTTTTTGATTGAAAAGTCCTGTTATAAACTCCTAGTGTTATTAAGAGTTTTCTGGAGTGTTAAAAAATTGATTTCATACTGCATCGTGTTGAATCGATTTCTCATCCAATACAGTGGTATCACGGGAGATATCTGTTGCAGATGATCGGCGTAAACTACTAGAATATATCCTTTGACAATAATTTCGAACAATGCTCTGTCGTTGTCAGGTATCATACAACAAAGGTATACCACTAGGAAATTTACGTCACAATTCTATCGCTATTCAATCACCTCATTTGGAATCTCAGGGTAGCGCAGTGTTAAAGGAACAGTTCTATGGGATTATTTTTTAGTACAATGAAATACAAGGGGACATTCCCGTTTATATAGGTATGTAATTAGTACATGATTATAACAATCAGAACAGATACAAACAGAATTGGGGCTAGCGCTTTGCTTTATTTGGATTTGTCTAGATAGAGAGCGCACACTCGGTAAAAAACACCCCAAGAATAATATGATCAGTTTTCATCGAAACTTCAAATGGCTTTGGATAAAAGGTTGGAAACATATTAAAACTTCTCAAAAGTAAACTATCCTCGTATATTTGTAACTCTTAATAGTAAGTGTTGATGTATTTGATATCAGAAGGCAGGGGGGGGGGGACTTTTATATATACCTCCAGTCTGATTAAAATCGACCGTGTTCCGAGGAATGAAAGTTTCAAAATATTGACTCTATCGAGATTCGAACTCTATCTGTCTAGGCTATCCTCTCCACTAGGTCTGACCGCACCCTACTGTAGCGCACGTTCTTGCTTAAACACAGCTAACCAATCACAATGCGTGCGGCAAAAGCATTCGGTATCAGTAGCTAGGGGCAAGTAACTCCCACTTACCATTCGTTAACCTTGATCGCCGCTATCCTTATTTTAAACGCGATGATGTGATTGGTTCGCTATTGACTAGGTTTTGTCTGCGCTAAACTGGGGTCAGCATGTGCGAGCAGTGAGGCTGCCTTCAGACCTAGTGGAGAGGATAGCCTAGACAGATAGAGTTCGAATCTCGATAGAGTCAATATTTTGAAACCTGTAATTCCTCGGAACACGGTCGATTTTAATGAGACTGTATATACCTCCAAATCGCTTTTTTTTAAAGTAGCACTGATGCATCGTATATATATCAATGCTTTGACGTTGCAAACATGACAAAGGACTTCCATCTTAAAATTAAACATTTATGTTCTGGCAAAAGAGGATGCAGGCTAAACCACGTAAAGATGCGACATTCTGACAGGTAGCCAAAGCATATGTCAAGTTTCAGAAAGAGTTACCAAAAACTTTTGGAGGAGTCCATTTCGCAAGACAGGTTCCCTAATCGGGACGGACGGACGACGCCACGACAATATCCTCCTCCGTTTTCACCGCTTTATTTTTGTACAAGTTTCAAAACATCATTGTTATCTTTTAAACACTGGTGGCTCTTGAGATCCAATAAAAGTTTACTAATTTGAGTGTAACAAGCAGAATATTCTATAATGTATACATTTGCACGTGACTACAAGGAGAACATAAACAGTTTTTTAGACATAGAATTTAGAAATTCTCCATACAATCAATCCAAAATCAAGTACAGAGACTGATGCTTAAATATTTCACTGGATTAATGTAATCTTACACGTAAGAAAATAAATACGTCTATGAATAATACCAGAGACGGAAAACGTCTGGCCGTCCGATTGCAATGCGCTGTTGAATTACAGTTGAATGCACTTGTACGATAGAGTTTGATAAAAAAAGAAAAGTTTATTGTTAAAGATCGACTGAAATGACCTATGGCAACTTTCGTGATTCATAAAATACTTATTTTCATTTGCTAGTAACTTGAGTTCAAATTTTCGAAATCGGCCTATAAACAACTTTAATACGGCTTTTTCCAATCACCAGCTAATTAGCACCAGTGAACAGAACTGAACTGGCCCGTGGTCACTGAGGCGTGTCCAGCCGCGTGACGTGCTAGTCGGCGGAAGTATAACCTCCTTAATGAAAAAACAACAGGAAATCTCACATTCTAAACAACTGTTTAAACATATCTAAAGTCATCCAAGCAACTCAAACCTCCGATGAATTGATGTTAAATATATCTTTATTTGTATTGTTCCATGCGAAAGACAGTGTTTAAATGTGATGCTATGCGCACTATCCCATAGCATGTGTACATTAATTACGACGTCTGCCAAATGTTGTCACAACAACCAGACTGGTTTAGTCTTATTTTTTATGACACACAGGTGGCCGTTATATAATCCTATCGCATTCAATTTCAATTCTTGATTTAATGGTCTCTAATTATACCTTTTGAATTTTAACGCCTTGGAACCGCCAAGCGGAAGATATGTCCTGTCATATTGGCGTAATCTTGGCATTCAACTGCTACTTATTAGTTTATTGTCACGGCGTCCACTCATTTTGAACCAATGAACTTGTAGAATATACATTCAACCAATAAATTAAGAGAAGGAGATTTGGCTCATGCACTTCTACGGACGATGACACACATTTAAAAAAGTACATCGTGAATAACGGGTACCAACATTCTTTAGGATTACATAGGATGTTTCTAACGCTTGCGCCAGGTATGTTTTCATGTCATTTATTGTTAAATTCGAAGACAAAGATATTAAATGATTATCAAAAATTATCAAAAACAGGGGTATAAAAGGTCTCCTAGTAGTCGAATTAAAGCGTATATTTTCTCATTTTTTGGCTCTATTGATTCTTTTAAGTGAAGCGACTACAGATAATAATTTGTAATAATCACAATTATGCGTTACGTCTCCTCTTTAAGCTCCCCGCTGAGGTAGTATTTCATTCATCAGCGGCGTTCTTAAATAATACATAAGCTATGTATGGTAGGTGACATATACCAGCTACTTCACGTTAAACATAACATATACATAACTGTTATAAATCAAATAGAATGCATCTCATGTCCGTCTGGTGCTGTTATCGAGTTTTTATTAAATGTAAAGTTATCTTTGAAAGGTTTTGGAAGTTAACATGGCTTAACTTTGGTTTGAAATTATTAATTTAATGCAGATGCTATCGGAGCACTATTACAGGATGTGGTCTTTGATCAGATTATTTGTTTCTGTGTTTAAAGTTAAAAAATAATCATTTTGATCTGATTAACAGCCTGAACATTTTAAAACATCTGTTGTTTTCGACATCAGGCCCTTCATGGAGGGCTACAAGGTGTTTCTGTATTGACTGTATAATCTTAGCGTCTAAAACAACCTTCTCCAATTCTGCATTTTGTTAGTCAACTCAGTTACACTCCGTCAAATACTTGTTCTCATTTCACAACGAAGAATGAATCTGATCTTTGAAATTCGATCTGTAGCTACTTTTTAAAAGGAAAACGCTGTCGCGTGTATCAAAAGATCGAAAAAATGATTTTTGAATTGATAGACATAATGGAAAAGAAGAGGCGTTGATGGGAATCCAGAAAAATCAGCGCATTGCAACACTAACCAGACTAGCATTTTCTAGGGAGTGGAGTCATATTTTCATTAATCAAATTCTGATCAAAATGAAAAAGAAATAACATTTTCGCTTTCTTGGAGAAAAAATCAAGTTGTTAGACAGAACTCTCTTGAAGGAACACAAATATAAAAAAACCTGATTATTTATTGATTGGTTTGATATTCACACTTGAGAGCACTTTTCTCTGTGATGAAAGAGTCTTCAGAGCAGCCCTCGCATTATTGGTGAGTCTATTTCTCAGTCGATCAGTCAATGAGATCGGGCTTTCATGTGCTGTTTTATCTAAAACAGATTCCTCACCCACAGGATCTGACCTGGAAGTCTTGTGTTTATTGGACGTTGAATCTAAACTAGAGTCTGTCCCGATGGCAAACACACTCTTGGATGGTGGTGAATTTGATGATGACTTTGATGAAGTTAAATCTGAGTTTGATGTTGAAAGCGAAGATAAGGTTGAAGAAGATGTTGAATTCGATGATGCTTTTTTAGATGATGTTGAATCTAAATTTGAAGCTGGTGTTGAATTTGATGAGAATGAACTTGAGGTGCCTACATTTCTTTTTGATCCCATCTTAGCTTTTGTCTCTTGATCCTCACCTTTAATGTTTCCATTTGTTCCACTGTTTGGAACCATATTGTTCTGGGGTTTCTTTCTAGTGAAACAACCAACATTTCCCTTGTATTGATTGGCAACAGATTTTTCACTGCAATTGTCCAAAGGTTCCAAAGGTTTGATGTATCCTTGTCGTTGAAGGGTTTTGAAGTCTTCTGCAGTAGGTCTGTATTCGTTTCTTGAAGGTTGTTTGGTATGAAAACCAATAGCTTGGTTTGGTTTGCTAGTTTTAGAGAACCCGCCCATTTCACTATCAGTATCACTGTCTGACATCTCCTCCAATAATCTAAACAAAGCTTGCTTCTTTGACGTCCATGATTTGATCCTTGTCCTTGGTTTTGGATACACAGCTTTGGCATTTGGGTCCCTAAAAATATTTCGACTCATGCAAACTGAGGATGAATTTTCATTGTTTGGAGCACTTAGTTCTGGTCTCTTAAGAGTTAATTCTTCTGCAGTATTTGGGCTGCCTGAAGTCAGATCGATAACATCAGATTTCATGGGCACTGTCAATTTGGAAGACAAAAGTATTTCAGAATTGTCTTCTCTGCTGCTAGCTCTTCCTGAAACAAGATGCTCAGGAGGTTGTCCTGGCCAATTGGCAACATCAGTTCTTGAATCCCTGGGAGAGGAAGGTCTATCTGAAAGGTCTTCCTTTTTGTTAGTTCTTCCTGGAGGATGTTCAGCAGGACATCCTGACCCTGGAGACTCATCAGTCCTAGAATTACTTGTAACAGAGCTCTTCTCCAAACTTAAGTTGGAGGAAGACTTTCGCAAGGAGAGTTTTGATCTTCTTTCACTTTTACATCTTGTTCTTTTGCCATCTTCAGCTCTGTGGATACCAGTTCCTGTTCTTTGATGACCGAAATCCTCACAGTTTTGAGCATTGTCATCAGGGACATTGCTGCTAACAACTGTACTGAACACATAGGATCCGTTCCCACTCGACTCCAAGTCTGCTGAATCAAGATCCTCTTGAACTTTCTTTGATTGAAGGGACATGGAAGCTAAACTGAGGTTCAAATTATCCACACTGACCTCCTCATTTCTCCTCAGGTTTCTATGGAACACAGTGTATTGATCAGCATGTACAGTTTCAGGCAACACAGACTCGTCAACAAGAACAGGACCTCGACTATTGGAATGTTCTGGTTGGACATCCTTCAGAGGACCTGGACTCAAAGACAAGATCCGTTTGCACTCAGTTTCACATGGATTTGGACTCTGAGTAGGATTGTTTAAACATGATGATTCTTCAAGCTCCAGATTTTGCACAGTTTGTGAGCAAAGAGCTGAAGCACCATCAGGTCTGAGACCACTAGATTTTGATAACCACATAGTAGAAGGATTATTTTCTGTGAACACTTCTCTTGTTTCTGAAATGCAATCTACAGTACGTTCAAACGGACCAAGAGTTTCTGACATTAAAATTGAGGTTCTGTCACATGTCAAAACATTTCCAGTTTCCGACATGAGAACAGTTTTGGCTGCATCATCAACAGCTTCCGACATAGGAGTTGATTTCCCACCAAGCATGGAAACACAAGACATGTTGACTGGTGAATCATTCAAGAGGGAAGCTTGCATGCTGAAGTGACCAAACTGAAGAGTTGCATCTGTCAAAGTGTGACTCACAGATGAAGTATTGTGAGGAAGAGTTCCTTCTCCTTGCAACATTGTGCTTGCTTGAAGGACTGTGTTGTTGTCCTGGATTAGTTTGGTGTCTCCTTGAAGTAAAGTGTCATGTTCCTGGAGAAGTGTAGAATCTTGGAGCATATTTGTATTTCTTTGAATGGAAGTGATGTTTTCCATCATTGTTGTCATATCCATGGATATTGTATCACGAGAAATCTTTTCTTGTAAGGTTGCAGATCTAGTTCTGGATGATGTTACCTGCTCCATTGATTGCAGAGATGAGGCAGGTGAAACAAGGTGTTGGGATGTTTCCCTGTCTGAGTCAGATCGTGTACATCTGACAATTGCAGGTATCTGGTGTTGAATTCTTGCTTCTGGCTGAAGAAAACACTCATCATTTCCAGAAAGAATTGTCTGAGAACACAAAAATGAGGGTGATTGTAGAAGTTCTGAAGAGCTAAGATTCATTTCCTTTTGTAAAGATGAAGTAGCTTGAACATCATTCCTTGGTTCAAGAGGCTGTTCCAGTTTCTCTTTCAATCGATTGACCAGCTTACAATATCCAGATGAACTGCTACCTATTTGTTTATTGTCCAATTCAGAATAAGCTGTCCTAAAATCTTCATGTAATTCTTTCAAACCAAAAGTTTCATCCTGGCAAAGAAGTGCAGTCTTGCGCAAAACTTCTGGTGTGTCCACAACCGTCTGCATGTGAGTGATACAGGTGAAATCCTTGGTCATTGCAGTGGAGGACAAGAGAGATAATGCTTCTTTAGAATTAAAAGAAAGGAGTTTATTTGATATCACAGAGGCTTTGGAATTGATTGGAAGAGTGTCTTGCAGGGAATCTTTAATCATCCCTTCACATAAAACCTCCTCAGTAAAAGAGGCCTCAACATAAATTGAAGGATCTGTTTCTGAAACATATATAGTGTCATGGTCCTTTGCATTTGGCACTGACAACTGCATATTTGGCTCTTGTCCGGAACCAATTGTTTCAGGTATTCGTTTTGGAACCTTATGTGTAGAATTAGAGGGCATATAATTGTGAGGAGAAATTTCGTCTTTTAATGTGTTTAGGTCTTCTCTTTCTCGGACATTTCTTCCTTTCTTTCCCTGGAGTCTTCTTTCTGGTACAGATGGAGCCTCAGGTTTTATTTTCAGATTGTCTTCTTTCAGAGATGGTTTCAAAAGAACATCTGCAGGTGTATCTGGTTCTTCATGAACTGCACCTATAGCCTTTCTATCTTTTCTCCTCTGAAAAGAACTTTCAGATCTAGTCATGGTTTGTGTCTTCTTCAATGCCAAACAGGCCTCAAATCCATTTGAAATAAATTTACTTTTTGTTGTTTGACCGAGCTTCATCTGAAGCCTCTGAGTGAGAGTGAGGAACACATCATCATTCTCCTTATCCGAGTCTGATTCCACATCTCTTGATTCTCCTGTAGGACTTCCTACAGATGGAGCATGACTGTCCTTAGTGACAGTATCAAGTTCTTCAGATCTGTCTTCAGTGAGTCTATGATCAGAACTGTCAAGCCTAGAGTTTTCAATCTCAGGTAATGCTGACAGTAAAGTGTTATCTTGACCAAAGCAATTGTCATCTACTCCAAAACTGAGATGCTGTGCCTCAGAAAGAGGAATTGATGAACCATGAGCTTCAAAATGATGCGCTTCTTGATTTTGCTTTTTCAATTTTGTCTTCATAGTCCCTGACACTGTAATCTCTTGCTTTTGAATGGGTTTTCTACGGTTTTCATCAGAGACAACAGTGTTGCTGTAGACATCATGTTGGTAGTTTGAGCTTAATTGTGCAGCTCTCGCCAATACCTCTGTTTCAAGATTAGCAGCCTTTTTTCTGTGACTGACTTTTCTTCTACTCTTGCCGTCTAACTCCTCTTCCCCAGTCTGTGATACAGAGGTTCTCTCTTGTCGGTTTTCTAGATTCAGCGTCTCCAACTGACTAGCCAGATTATCTTCTTCAATGTTCTTCTTAGTTTTTCTTGAAGCTGTAGAGACAATAAGAAAACAGTCAAGAAAGAGATAAAGATAACTACCTTAGAATATCAATTAATGATAACCATTGTATGTTATAACAAACAAAGTTTTATGATATCAGCATGTACTCCTAGAATAAAGAAGCAATCATTTTGTTGAAGGTTTACAGAACCATAACTATATGTAATCAAGCATTTTGGTAGTTAAAAAGTTCATGCATACAATCATAAAAGATTGCAGTTATGATAAATATTTAGTACAGTGTTATGTAGATGTTGAGTTAATTTTTAAGGTAATTAAACAATGAAATCAAGTCATCATTGATATTTCCATTTAACCTATGGCAATTATTTACCCATATGACTTTGGCAAAAAATTAAAAATTGAAATATAGAATAACATTACATATATTGTATAGCCGATCCTACTTTTAATCAAACGAAACCTTTACAGAAGGTTTATGTTCAAAAGCTTTGAATACTCATATTCATTGACTTACTTGTTTTCTTCTTTGTCTTCTTGGCTGTTACTTCTTCCTCCCACTGCGAGACAAACTGCGGGAAGATCTGAGAGAAGAGAGTCTGGTCCTCCATGGTGGTGTAGAACTCGCTAGACGTCCTCGTGTCATCACCTGGGGTACATACATTTTCTTTGAGAAAATAAGCATCACAAACGGACAAAACATGCAACATTGAATACTACATTTCGCACACGCTTCGTGGTAGTACTTTCCCATTTTTCTGATGGATTGCCAAGAGGAGTACTAAATTTTCTGAAGGTGTTTTTAATCATGTGAATAAAAAGCCTGATCACTGAAAACTATTGAAAATTGAGCAAAGTTCAAATTTTGCTGTTTCCTTTGACGGTCGAAGTTAATAAAACTTGCTCTACTACAAAACAACATATGCACTGAGTGCAAACATTAATATTAATGGATGAATAAGGGAAGAGTTCCGAAATAATCACACATGGTATACTGTTATAAACTGCATACGCTTAGCAGAACTTGTCTAATCAAAGTGATGACTTCAACTGTTTCCAACTACCACTTAAACACTATAATCCTATAATAATAAAACTACCGTAAATTACCGTGTATAAGTCGACCCCCTTTCTCAGGCCCCCAAATTGCTGTCAAAATCATATACCTTGAATATAAGTCGACCCCCCTAATAGCTTGTGTTGGAGGCAGGTCAACATGAAACACGCGGCACGTTGAGAGATTTAGTTACGGTAAGTTGATGTATCGGTAATTTTCAAAGTGAGTTGTAATACGTCAGTGTTTTGTGATACAGTAAGCATTTGTTTAATAACAGATTGTTGTAATAAATATATTATATATAAATATTAATAATAAAAAATACATACGTGTGTGCTGGTGTTTGTTCTTTTAAAAAAAATAATTTTATGTCATTATGACCAGTGTTTCAGATTTACGGCGCGACCGAGACATTCTCGCATGATTTCTAAAAAATGTCGCATTTTTTTTTTAGCCTTATGCGCCTAACTGTCGCGTGTAATTGTTTAATTGTACAATTAAATTTTGAAACAGCTGTCAACTCATCTTCATAGAGGATACAATAATAAACTGTCGGGAAATCGCAAGTCCTCATTGTTTACACATGCTGTTACTATACCCTCCCTCCAATAACTTCAATTTCCGGTTACAAAGCTCCATGACATATATCAAGCCCACAGTGTTTGGAGCTTCCGTTAAAAGGGGTGCACAAAGGAACAGCGACCTATATCATATCTGAGGTGATTGTCAATGTCGGCTTTCATTACAGGGTCAAAACACGCATCTATAATGAACTGTGGCGCAAAAAATAATAACTACTGGGCCACACCATACGCAATAAACATTAAGTACGCATTTATATGCATATCGTGCGTAGCATTCGGTTTCTAACTCAATTTAAATGTTACGGTTTTCACAACGAAGTTTGGAAATTCCCGTAACAATTTATAGCACATTACCAAGAACTCATACCCGTAAGTGACCTCAGACAAAAGGATAAATTTAATTGGTTAATTCAGAATGCCCGTATGTGATTTGAATAATTCATTGGATAATTCTGTCATAACTTTTCGCTCTGCTTTTCTCGGAAATTGATAGTCGGAGTCGTGAAATTCCGAGTATTTTACGCGGTGAAAAACAAACCAAATGTCTTCATCAAATTCAAAGAAAGCTAGAAGAGTAATTGATTTTTTCACGGGAACGAGGTAATATACGTCTACTGATGAGGTAGGGGTACAAGATGATATTCGGCCCGATAACATTTCCGCTGTGACTACACTTCAGTATAACATGTGACAAATCGCGGGTGTTATTTTCGCGCTAAAAAAGGACTGATTCCGGGGTTTAATTTTTGAGAATATCAACAAAGCGATTGGTGAGAAAAACTGCATGAACCGTGCAGAAAAATTACAGTGATACTAATTAATAGTAATTACCTATCGGTTCTCGTGTTACGTCCATGTTACGTTTTGTTGACAGTCATTGAACCGTATATCCATCGAACGTGCATATCGGCGAAATATAATGATTTTACAGTACGTCTTTTATTTAATTCATTGTCATAACTAAAAGTTATGATAGAAATAACGTTAGATCGGGGAAATAAGTCTTAGCTAATGTTCAACTTCGACAGTAATTTTCTTCGCCGAACATTACAAATTCAAAATGGCGTCGATCGATAAGATTATTTACAAACGGATCAATTTCAAATCGATCAAACTGGATTCCCATTCGTAGTAATTTATTTATTTTAAAGAATTAAATGTAATAAAAAAACAGTAAAACATGTAATATTTATAAAAGTAATTTTATTTCAATATTTTGACAATGAGTTGACATCATGGCTTCCGGTTTGAATCTCGTCTGTTCGTCTCCTACCGGCAGATCGTCACTTGACCTCAGAATTTTTAGGTCTCAAACATAGACCTCGTTTATAAGTCGACCCCCCCTCCTTGACCCCTCAATTTCTGGTATTAAAAACTCGACTTATACAAGGTAATATACGGTACTATCTGCACTCCTCTTGTCTTAACTGGGATCTATAATTGGGCAGATGACAAAATTCCCTTGATGGGCATAAAAGAATAGATAAGCTGACAAAACGAGAGTTACCTACCTTGTTTGTACCACTCCACCTCGTACACGGGAACACCTTGTCTCACTCGACTCTTCACTATCCTGTAATACATATACAAGTATGGAACATCAGACATCTTCAGACAAGACACTCAGTGCTAACAGGGCGTGAGGGGAGATTGGATTCAAACAGATAGTCTAGTGAGGTGAGGTGAGGTGATATGGGGTTTAACGCTGCTTTCAAGAGTATTTCACTTATATCGCAGTCGCTAGTATTATTGCAGGTGTGGACAAGTGTAATTATATTTATTCAACCTAAATCCTTTATCGTAAATCGTCCTCGTAAATTAAACAGTAAATCCCATTCCGCATTCCAATCCCACTTTTTTGATAATATTCCATTTTATTTTAACTATGCAACTTTTCGTGGTGACTCGTAGTCGTCTGCTCACGTCAACAGTCATCAACGTAAAGTCAAAACTATAATCGTAAGTATTTCAACAAATTAATCATTTTAACACTTTCTGCAAAGCATATATAAGTCTGTGATTACTCTTTCCACATGCTCATGTTTGCTATTGTTGTTTATGATCGTGAGTTTAGCCAAATTGTTATTGCAAAGTGCCGGTAGTGTCGACCTTCACAGTAACGATAGTGAAAGGGTCTCGATGTACATCAGTTGGTTATAATGGCATAGATATTTAATACTGTCAAGGAATATTGTATTGAAGTAGTCCCTAGTAGATCAGTACAGTTATTCTAGACTTTATGGACCTTGTGTAAATGATTTCTACTGCAGTGTTGCCAGTAAATGAGGCGCACGGTATTGTAGGTCAGGGGTCACGAGGCAATAGCGCGCCACTGAAGATTTTGATGTTTGAATTAATAACAAGCATTATTGTGACTGGGTGTTAATGTATTTTAAAGCTACATAGTTTCCTTTCACATTACTTTCAGTAAATAATATCGCTATTCATGTAATTTGGAAGTTATTGGCCACAACTTTCATGAAGTGTAACGACCCCAGAGGTCATAGGTCAAAGGTCATAGGTCATCATTGCATAGATTCGGCTGTATGCTGTTTAACACTGTGTCAGCTCTAACAATCTGTTTTGTTTATTATCTCTTGCCGTAGAACAACATGATGTGTTAATCTAACTATAATTATTGTTATTTGGAACATTAATAATTGTTATAGTGCTAGATAATGTCAGTTTTTGCAATATTGTGTATTATATTTGAAAGGTTATGTTACGGTCAAAATACTTCTTTTCCATAATCTTTATTTTTCTAAATTTTTCTTCGTTAAATTTCAAGTTTTTTATTCAACCATATTTAATTTAGCTCCTATTTCGCATAAGTGCCCTTGCCACTTTTGATAACTCTATAAAGGGAAGTAACTATCATTTTTGGCCACATGTTTGCTTAGAGCAAAAGAAATTTTTTATCTGAAGAATGTCTAAAGTAGCGGTAAGCATAATTATTATATTTCATTACATTTTATATTGTTAAATTGGAAAGAGTAGCTAGTATTTGTTATTCATGTAGGTTAGGGTAACTTTATGTAAAATTATTGCTTTATTTTGTAAACTTTGTGGCAAGTGGTGAGTTTGTCAAAATTGTGGAATTAGGTCTATTTATATATATTTTAGGCATAAGAATACTCTTTTTTCTGTTTGCTTCTTCAAGCAATATATATACTTTGATAGTAATTTATTGTATTCAAAACTGAAGTAGATATTTAAATGTTTTTTCTAGGCCATGTGCTTTTTTCCTTTTTTGAATGAGTTGTGTAAAGCGCTCATAAAATGTCAGTGCAAGTTGCCAGTACAGCAATTTGTTTTAATTTATTTAAGTTAATTTTTGGTAAATTTAAATTAAACTTTAGGGTTTGGTATTTTCAAAACTGATAATGTTTTCTGTTATTTTCAGTTAATCTACTGTTAAGAACATATGGACAGATTTGAATTGGAATTTGGAAATAAGATATTGAATAATTGAAATGGATGTGAAGGATGTTGCTGTTAAGCAAGATATATTCAATTGTTCAAAACATTGAAATGATGAAATGGAACTTAGAAATCAGTGAATTTGAAGATTATTGTGAGTTGTAAAAGCTGAAATGGAATTTGAAGTCTTGACTATTAGTCAAATGGAATTGCTTGGATATTGGAATGGATTTGATTGGATTTAACATGTATTGGAATCTCTTGAAGATAAATGAATGAATATAAAAGGAAGTCTTCAGGAATAAACTTGAACATTTATTTGAAGTTTGAAATTTGTTTTACTTGGAGTTGGAATGGACATGAATTGGATTAAAAATTGAATTATTCAAAGTGGTATAAAGATTTGAGAACTAAGATTTGGACTTGGAATCATGTTGTTCGCAACATAGCATTAACGCTACTAGACATAAGACATTTCGAGACATAAGAACCTTGGACCTTTTACATTTTTTGAATATGTTTCTGGATATTGGATTGATTAGGAAGTGGAATTGAAAGTCCTTAACATAAGCTCAAAGATTTGAGGGCAAGTGGAGAAAGGATATATGGATCAATGAATTACAATGTTGACTAGGAAGGGATTATCTAATGCTCTGGAGATCAAAGGTAGAAGAGTACAGTCAATATTCCGTCAACTTGAAAGAGACTATGATCATATTAACTTAGTTATTGCAACTGGACTTTTGACTAGTTCTACTCGTGAGGAGGTTCGTCGTGAGTATGCGTCATGGTTGACTCTTTTTAACACTCTTTATGATGCTAGAGAAGAATACTTACAATTGTTGGAAGAACCATTATTGTCAGAATATAAAGAAGAAATAGAGGCACAAGATAGGGTCCTGCTGAGCATTAAGACAACTATAGAACAGTATATTTTGGAAAGAAGTGCAAGTGAGACTATGAGTGAGCATTCAAAGAAAAGCAGACATTCTAGTAAGAAGTTGCCATCTGTTAGGAGTGGAAATTCTTCACGTTCAAGTAATGTTTCTTCAACTATTCTTCATGAGAAGCAAAAGCAAGTAGAACTTGAAACTAGAAAAAGGGCTCTTAAAGAAAGACAAAAGATTGAACAGGCAAAGTTAGAGATTCAGATGAAGGAAGAAGAATTAGATCTACAGACACAAATTGAGGTTTGCCAGGCTAAGTCAAGGGTATTGAATGACTTTGAGAATGATCAGAATAGTGTTGAATCTGAAGATAAGGGTTCAAGTAAGAGAAACTCTGTTGAAAATAATTTCTTGAAGTTTGAACCAGCTGTAGAGACAAAGCCAGTTATCAATACTGAGGATACGAGTTTGAATCCAAGAAATTCCTCTTTTCTTCCATCAAGAAGGTATAGTCAAGCTCAAGATGATGTTTTGATGTCAGTTGTTCAACAGCTTAGAAAGCCTGTGCCAGACATCCAGAAGTTTAGTGGAAATCCTTTGGAATATCAGAAGTTCATGCGTCAGTTTCGTACTAAGATAGTTACTAACTCTAGCTCTGAAGATGAACTCATGTGCTACCTAGAGCAGTTCACAATAGGGGAGGCTCACCAAGTTGTAAGAAGCTTTAGCTACTTAGATGCAAGGGACGGTTATCATGCAGCAATGGATGAACTTGAAGTTAGGTATGGAAACCAGGAAATAATTGCCAATACTTTGATAAAGAGGGCTATGAGCTGGCCAAACATTAAACCAGACAATGTTAGGGCTTTGGATGAGTATGCAGTTTTCTTGAATGAGTGTCAGAATGCTGTTAGATCGCTACATGCAGTGAAGGTTCTAGAATACCCAGACAACATTCGCAAGCTGGCCATGAAGTTACCATTCCATTGTCAAGAAAAGTGGAGAGGTGTTGTCCTCAATCTTCGTCAATCCAGATCAGGTGTAGAGTTCTCTGACCTTGTTCGATTTGTGCGAACGGAAGCTCTGAAGGCCACAGATCCAATGTATGGAAAGGAAGCCATGAAACCTGATATCAAGCCACAGTTGCCTTACAGGAAACCATCCGCACCGAAACAAAATGCAACATTTGGTACTGATCTGGTGAAGACGAGCAAGTTTGAACAGAGACCCATGAACAACTCATCTCCAAGACCACAGAGTAATGGTAACAAGAGATGCATTTATTGTGAAAGGTTGGGACATCTGATAGGTTCTTGCCATGTGTTAGCCTCTAAGCCAAACAAAGAACGTATTGACTTCCTTAAATCTTTAGGTCTGTGTTTTCGCTGCTTAACCAAAGGACATTGCAGTAGTGAGTGCAGCAGTAACGTCAAGTGTCAGCGATGTGATGGAAATCACGCAACTCTCCTGCATATTGATCACAATACAATGCTGAAGACCGTAAATGTTTGTACAGGGCAAGCTAGTGAAGTTACGGAGGCCGGAGACAATAGTAGTGAGTGTACTCTTGCTGTCATACCTGTGCAGGTTTCATTCAGAGACTCATTGAAGATTGTAACTACTTATGCTTTCTTGGACCCAGGAAGCACAGTTTCCTTCTGCTCAGAATCACTTATGAACAAACTTGGATGTAATGGAAAATCAAGAAAGGTTGAAATTACAATAGACACTTTGGGAGAGCCACATACCTCAACTGTTCATGCTATTTCAGGTCTGAAACTACACGACATGGATTTACAGAACACTGTTGATCTTCCCACAGTATATACAAGATGCAAGATCCCAGTTACAAGTCGGCACATCCCTAAGTCCTCTGACTACAAGAATTGGCCTCACCTTGATGGAGTTCAAGTGCCAACTCTAGAATCAGGAGTTGATCTACTTATAGGTGGAAATGTCCCAGATGCCTACTCCCCTCTTGAAGTCAAAGTTGGTCCTCCAGGTAGTCCCCACGCATCAAGAACACGTTTAGGTTGGATCCTTTGGAATGTTATCAGGACTTCACATTCAGAACCTAACCCTGAAAATTATCCCTCCATGAGGACTGAAATGCTCACTGTGAAAAATATTGAAGAAAGCGACAAGTTGGATACCATGGTCAGGAAAATTATCAACATGGATTTTCCCGAAAGGTTGATTGATGACAAAGCAGAATTATCTCAAGAAGACAAGATGTTTATCAAGAAAGTGAATGACTCTATCAGCTTCAAAGATGGTCACTATTACATTGATCTACCAATGAGAGAATCTGATGTTAAAGTGCCCAACAACAGTTCTCAAGCCCTCAAGCGCCTTGATAGTTTGAAGAAAAGATTCCTCAAAGATGACAAGTTCAAAGAAGAT
The DNA here is from genome assembly GCA_921293015.1 of Phorcus lineatus. Taxonomy (NCBI): domain Eukaryota; kingdom Metazoa; phylum Mollusca; class Gastropoda; order Trochida; family Trochidae; genus Phorcus; species Phorcus lineatus. The sequence continues at coordinate 1,976,703 of OV121096.1, read as the reverse complement.
TATCAAAATTTCATGGCAGATATACTCTCAAAAGATTATGCTGAAAAGGTCCCAATTGAAGATTTGGATGGTGAAACTGGACATGTTTGGTTCATACCTCACCACGGTGTGTATCACCCACGAAAACCTGGCAAGATAAGGGTTGTTTTTGATTGTGCTGCATCCTACCAGGGTCTGTCTTTGAATAACATGCTGCTTCAAGGGCCCAACTTGACGAACAACTTGGTCGGCATTCTTCTTAGATTTCGACAGGACTCGATTGCAATCATGGGAGACATCGAGTCCATGTATTACAGAGTACGAGTGCCCGAGAAAGATCGTGACTACCTCCGCTTCTACTGGTGGCCTGACGGAGACTATCATAAAGAACCAAAAGTATACAGGATGTGTGTGCACCTATTCGGCGCTGTATCATCATCAAGTTGCTCAACTTTTGCCCTTCAAAGAACAGCAGAAGATAATGAAGGAAAGTATGATCCTGATATAGTCTCTATGTTAAAGGACAATTTCTACGTTGATGATTGCTTAGCTTCCACAAGGGATGAAGACTCTGCAGTAACAGTTGTCAAAGAACTATCTCAGCTGTGTTTAGAAGGAGGATTTCATCTCACGAAGTGGGCCTCGAACAGCAAGTCAGTCATGATGAAAATTCCCGTCAATGAAAGAGCAAAGGATGTGAAAGAGCTGGATTTGGAATTTGAATCTCTTCCAAATGAGAGAGCACTGGGTGTTTTCTGGTTTGTGGACTCTGATTCGTTAGGCTTTAGAATACAAGATAAAGACAGAGAGAATACAAGAAGAGGAATATTGTCAGTAGTAAGCAGCATCTATGATCCCCTTGGTTTCGCTGCTCCCTACATCTTAATTGCTAAACAGCTTCTGCAGAACCTTTGCAAGATGAATCTTGGATGGGATGAAGTGATAGATGAAGCATCGCTGAAAGTATGGCTCCAATGGCTGAAGGATCTACCAAAGTTAGAAGTTCTACGTTTGGAAAGGTGTTACAAACCTCAAGATTTTGGAAAGGTAAAATCAATTCAATTACATCTCTTCAGCGACGCCAGTGAAGTTGGCTATGGAGTATCAGCTTATCTTCGCCTGATCAACGACGATGACCGCATTCATTGCGTTTTAGTTATGGCAAAATCAAGAGTTGCACCTCTCAAGAAAATGACAATCCCCCGCATGGAACTGACTGCTGCAACAGTTGCTGTTCGTCTGTCGAAGGTCATTCTACAGGAACTTCAATACAAGATAGACCATACTTTCTTTTGGACTGACAGCATGTCTGTTCTCAGATATATCAGCAACTCTACCTCAAGATTTAAGACATTTGTTGCAAACAGGCTTACAACAATTCATGAAGGATCAGATGTGAGTCAGTGGAACCATGTCATCAGTAAGTCCAATCCGGCTGACTGTGCGTCTAGAGGAATGACTTTTGACAAATTGAATCGAACTGGAATGTGGTTTGAAGGACCTTTGTTTTTGTGGAAACCACAGGATGATTGGCACAGAACTTTTAACCAGTCAAGACTACCTGATGATGATCCGGAAGTTAAGAAACAAGAAAGCTGTTTTCTGACCACCCCTCCATCTGACAGCATGAATAAGCTTCTCAACTACTATTCAAGTTGGACAAAATTATGCAAGGCAGTTGCTTGGATGATTCTCATCACCAGAGAACTGAAAAGAAGAATAAAAGAAAAAGAAAGCAAGAAACAAACCCCATGTCTTACAGTAGCTTTATTGAATGATGCAGAGAAAGCACTGATTAGATATGTACAAGATCAGCACTTCCACAGGGAGATGGAACTGTTGAAAAGAAGAAAGGATCAAGAAATAACCAGAAAAGAAATAGGCAAATCTAGTTTATTGTACAAGTTGGATCCATTTGTTGAAGATAATATTATCCGTGTAGGTGGCCGCCTTGAAAGAGCTCAAATGGAATATGAATCAAAGCATCCTGTCGTACTGCCGAAGAATTCACCACTATCAATGCTGCTTCTGGAGAACGCACACAGAGCCGTTGGTCATATGGGGAGAAATGCTATTCTTGCCTATATCCGACAGCAGTATTGGATCCTTGGAGCAGGGACACTGGTCAAGAGCATTGTTTCCAGGTGTGTTACATGCAGAAAGTACAGATCCCCCACCTGTCAGCAACAAATGGCCAGCCTTCCGAGTGATCGCCTTCAGCCTGATAAACCACCATTCTCACATGTTGGCATCGATTATTTTGGACCCTTAGAGGCCGCTCAACGGTGAAGAGGTATGGTGTGGTCTTCTCATGCCTGACTATGCGGGCAGTCCACATTGAGTTAGCATGTTCTTTGGACACTGACAGTTGTATCAACGCAATAAGAAGATTTATTGCTCGACGTGGCACGCCAGAAGTTATTAGGTCTGACAATGGAACAAATCTGACAAGCAGTGAACGTGAGTTGAGAGAAGAAATCTACAACATTAACCAGTCCAAGCTTCATTCTACATTTCTTCAGAAAGGTATCGACTGGCACTTTAACCCTCCCGCAGCATCACATCATGGTGGCAGTTGGGAACGGATGATCAGATCCATCAGAAAGATACTCAACGCCTTGATGAAAGAACAAGCAATCAGGTTAGATGATGAAGGTCTAAATACTCTTTTCTGCGAGGTTGAAATGATCTTGAATGGACGACCCCTCACCGATGTTCCATGTCAGCCACATGACCTCAGCCCTATAACGCCAAATCATCTGCTTCTGCTGCATCCTGGACAGAGAATGCCACCTGGAGTATTCTCTAAAGATGATGTGTATTCTCGAAGACGCTGGAGACAAGTCCAGTATCTGGCCGATGTGTTTTGGCGAAGATGGCTGAAAGAATACCTTCCACTTCAACAAGAACGATCAAAATGGACTTCTAGGAAGCGCAACGTTGAAGTAAATGACATTGTGCTACTCGCGGATAGTTCGCCTCGGAATTCCTGGTCGCTGGGTAGAATAGCAGAGGTAATGACTGATAAGAAAGGTTTTGTACGTGTCGCACGTGTCAAAACAGCGACTACCGAGCTCATCCGCCCGATTGACAAACTGTGCATTCTTGTTCAATGCTCTGATACATTGAAAGAAGAAAAGGATGACTTATAGAAATGATAGGACTTTCTATGTGTAAATATTTTGCAGTGTAAATTTAGAACTGTGAAATATGACTGTGGACCAGACTAAAATGATGAGCAAGAAAACTTGCAAAACCACTATGAACATTTGATGATTTCATTTAATTGAAATATGTTTGGATATGTATATTGATTTTCAAGTATAAGTATGCAAGGTTTTTGTGTGCAAGATGTTTTGACCATTTAGTTTTTGTATGTAATTGCTTCATTTGCTATTATGCAATTAGGAGGCCGGTATGTTACGGTCAAAATACTTCTTTTCCATAATCTTTATTTTTCTAAATTTTTCTTCGTTAAATTTCAAGTTTTTTATTCAACCATATTTAATTTAGCTCCTATTTCGCATAAGTGCCCTTGCCACTTTTGATAACTCTATAAAGGGAAGTAACTATCATTTTTGGCCACATGTTTGCTTAGAGCAAAAGAAATTTTTTATCTGAAGAATGTCTAAAGTAGCGGTAAGCATAATTATTATATTTCATTACATTTTATATTGTTAAATTGGAAAGAGTAGCTTTTATTTGTTATTCATGTAGGTTAGGGTAACTTTATGTAAAATTATTGCTTTATTTTGTAAACTTTGTGGCAAGTGGTGAGTTTGTCAAAATTGTGGAATTAGGTCTATTTATATATATTTTAGGCATAAGAATACTCTTTTTTCTGTTTGCTTCTTCAAGCAATATATATACTTTGATAGTAATTTATTGTATTCAAAACTGAAGTAGATATTTAAATGTTTTTTCTAGGCCATGTGCTTTTTTCCTTTTTTGAATGAGTTGTGTAAAGCGCTCATAAAATGTCAGTGCAAGTTGCCAGTACAGCAATTTGTTTTAATTTATTTAAGTTAATTTTTGGTAAATTTAAATTAAACTTTAGGGTTTGGTATTTTCAAAACTGATAATGTTTTCTGTTATTTTCAGTTAATCTACTGTTAAGAACATATGGACAGATTTGAATTGGAATTTGGAAATAAGATATTGAATAATTGAAATGGATGTGAAGGATGTTGCTGTTAAGCAAGATATATTCAATTGTTCAAAACATTGAAATGATGAAATGGAACTTAGAAATCAGTGAATTTGAAGATTATTGTGAGTTGTAAAAGCTGAAATGGAATTTGAAGTCTTGACTATTAGTCAAATGGAATTGCTTGGATATTGGAATGGATTTGATTGGATTTAACATGTATTGGAATCTCTTGAAGATAAATGAATGAATATAAAAGGAAGTCTTCAGGAATAAACTTGAACATTTATTTGAAGTTTGAAATTTGTTTTACTTGGAGTTGGAATGGACATGAATTGGATTAAAAATTGAATTATTCAAAGTGGTATAAAGATTTGAGAACTAAGATTTGGACTTGGAATCATGTTGTTCGCAACAGGTTAATTCTATTTGGTAGTTGCATTCATCAGATGTTGTTGTGATGAATTCATAATCAGTGTTGAGTTTCATATTGCATTTATATCAGTAAATATAAATGAAGTTGTAATGCAAGTAAAGATGCATTATTGATTTGATAGGATAAATATTGTTATTTCCAATACTCTGCATAGCTTTTCATGATTTTACATTTATCTCAGTAAAGATAAATTGCAGTTATTGTTGCAGAAATTGATGTGTGCATTAATAATATTATAAGATAAACATATATTGCTAGTGTTTATCCCATACCTTATTTGATTATTGTTCATGTGCAAGTATTGATTTCAACTTTGTTGTGTTGCAGGGCAAACTGTATGCAGTGTGCTAACTGCCGCCCTTTACCTTATCCTTACATTACTGTTTATTCATTCTCCAAATGAGAATAAAACTTGATAATATCAAGAACTTGCTTTGTCATGGATAATGAACCTGTCTACACAGGGAGATAGCGCGCAACACCATTGTGGCTATGTATTGCGGTGAAACCTGCGAGTGTGGCTGGAACTAGTGAACCATGGGTGATACTGCACTTAAATTCAGTGCCACATTGCACCCAAACCTTTTTGCGTGTAGAACAGTTCTCTACTGCAGACAAAGTTGCCGAGCCCCCTGGCGGGAATGAAACCATGGACCTCTTGATCCGAAGCTGAAGGTGCTAACCACTACGCTATCCCGCCCCCAGATAGTCTAGTAATAATCATCATAAGCATAACTCCTTATTGCTTTTAGTGTAAGTATAATCTAAAAAATAATACACATAATGAAACAAAGTATTCTCTTTGCTACGCCTTCGATTTTAAATCAAATTTAGAGCTGTAATAATTCTGTTCATTGCTGCTGATTTTCAAAGACAGTATGTTATAACTTAAGACTTTCATAAAATTGTCTTTTTAAAAGCTTTAGACAGAAGTCTATGAACGTGGAGTGTTTAGCTCTAAGAGAAAGTCAGGACCTCTAAGACAGACCTGTGTGGTTCCAGGCACTGAGAGGATTTGGTGCCAGGGTTTGACAACTCCCAGAATGTGACGAGAGGCAGAATCTTCTCCGTGGTGTAGTCATACACCCACTCCATCTTGGTTTCTGCGAAGTCCTGACCGGAGATAAAGTGTAATTGATTTTTCAGAAGAACTTTTTCTAAAATAATACCCTTAATTTCAACTAAATGTAAACTGTCTCTTTCAAAGTTACATATCTGAGATCAGAGACAGCGGGTCTGAACCAATTTTGAAACAATGCTTCATGATAAAGGGACTCTTACTGTAAATATGTTCTGTTCAGTACGTCTCCAAACAATATATTACTTTCTGGAGATAGCGAAATTATTTAGCATTTAATTTCAAATTCTGCACAAATGTTCTACATCAGTTAACCCGAAATCTTGAAGTATGTGTATGGCAACAACAAATATTAAAAACAGGAACATATCTTGATAATATATCCACCTGTATCATAACCAGCTGAGGTCTTCTCCACACAAACGATTTCTTCGGAACTGTTTCTTGTTCACTCAAAAACTCGGATATAATCTAGTCATATGAAAGAACCATTTTAAAGTTGCAAGATATTGCTATCATACAGGTTTTGTACAAGTTATAAACTGTTATTTCTTCAGTTCAGCAACATTAATGGATTTCAGACAAAAAATAAGCTTAAAATCCTTTTTTCCAGAGAGCTAACCTGAAAAACTGATCTTAAAAAATCCTTCTTACTCTTATTTTAGGTTAACAAATGATAATGTATTCATCGGTATATCAGTACATTGCAATACAGAAATAACATGATACGTTCCAGTACCCACTTAAAAAAATATCCAATATATCAGACATTTTAAAACCAACAATTTCTGATTAAAGTTCTTTAAAAAAAAAGAAAAATCAATGTAGTTTTAACTGAAAATTGTAAACAAACTGTGTATGCACAAAGTCAAAATAGCACAATGTGTCTCTCCAAAATAACGGACAGTAAAGCATTGATCACGGATCTAGTCACTGTCATTTAGTATGAGAAATCATAAATTTGATAAGTACCAATACATGGTATATAATACGCTTTAATGTATATGGATATGAAGAACGATACCCATCCTTAATAAATGATATATATCAAGTCTGTGAAGGGCATTTATTTAGAAGTGATATACATAAGAAGGACAAGATTTTCTGGATAACAACTTCTTTATTGAGAAATTATTGAATTTTTTAAAATTATATATTCACCCCTTCATCCATCTTTATCTGATGAAGGAGTAAGCATTAACTCCAAAATGACCCTTAATTTCACAAAAATGAAGTTCATAAATGGTCAATCAGATAATCTTGCCTATCTTAGATGTTTATCAACTTAACATCTACTTTAAAAACAGCCTTTAAAACATTGAAGTTCCTACATTTCTCTGAGGAAAGTCTGCAACGGCCAAAGCTTTCTGTAGGATGTGATTCTCAATCTTGCTGACACACTCAGCTGGGGACATGGACTGCCACTGCTTAAACCTGTTTTTATATCAAGGGAGGTAGATCTAAAGTCATTTAATAGGCTTATGAGTTAGTGGTTTTATTAGCCCTTAAAACTTTTTTCAATATTCAAAAAATACTTTTTTAAAGTTACCCTGTAACTATCAACACTTAAATTACACACTCTCTATAATAATATTAAATAAGTTGGCTCCCTGTGAAATTTTCATCATTAACATCCTTTTTTATAAGAGAAAATAGGAATGCTCCGTTCAAATTGTATCATCATTAACACTTTAAATGATATAAAATAGGAATGCTCATTAACTCCCGTTATTAGAAGATAAGAGGAATACTCCTATTCCATTACATCATTAAATCTCAACCCAAGAAGTAAGATCTGTTTCTGACCTTTGAAGCAAGTCCACGCCCTTAATAGAATTGAGGTACTTGATGACACGGTCAACGCCCACACCAGGGACTCCACCTGGGAGATAGTCACAGCCTAGCAACAGTGCCACGCCCACCAATGTCTTTCGAGATATCCCAAGATCCTCTTCAATAGCGTCCATGCTGTAACTTTCCACATGAGGATCCTGTTGACAGAAACAAAGAATTGTTTTAAAATGAATAAAATAAAGATACCGTATTCGACGTGATAAGCGCCTGGGGCGCTTAAAAAATTGGTAAAAGGGGGCGCTAAGTAAAACGATAAAAATTGTCCTCAAGTTTAGTCTTGAAAGTGTTTTCTTACGATACACATGTCTTTGAAATATGGTTTTATAACTTTTATCATTTTGGTGGTGGCTGGGGGCTTGAAATACCCTGTATTCTTCACTTTAGTGGAAGTAAAAGACTTATTGCAAGACTGAAAAACCTTCTTCAATGAATCAGCATGCAAGGTAAGCAATGTTGAGAGGACGCATATTGTTCAGTCAAAAACGTGGTGGGTGGGCGCTTATAGGGGGGTGGGCGGTTATTAAGTCGAATACGGTATATATTTTTTTTAAAATTACATGTTGCTTTAAATTTGAATACAGGACTTGACAAAAACATCAGAACTCAAGTATGTATTAGTAAAACGAGTTGTATTAGCAAAAGGGTTAAGGTAATATTTTTGTGTAATGATTTTTGGGTAAGGATTTTGTTTATTCTATTTTTTAATTCATTAATTTACCTTGTTGTTCATTGTGAAGTTTCTGTACACTGTCCTTGCTCCGTACAAAAAGGCGTCGCCATCATCAGTTATACAGGCATCCACCAGCTGAGAGGGAATATTAATATAAAAAAATGTTAATAATCAATATAGTTAATATGATCGATGAACTGGTGAGAAATCTACAATCAATCATTACAAAACATGTGACAAAGCATTAAAAGTAACTTTGATAATTAATGATATCAATCAAAGATATATTGTTGGTCATCTGAAATTAATCTCTAAACCAAAGATTCAATTGCTTTTTCATGTAGAGCCATGACAGAGAGACAATGGCCTGAACTTCAGACTCTGAAGCATTCATAAAATCTGTAAATAGTTCACTGATCTCGATTAGTTAAAATTTATGTGCAATATAAAGATAATCTTTATACAGATAAGTAGAAATTTCAAAAACAAAGTAAATAAACTGAATAACTTCAGAATCACATAATTCGCAAACTTTTTGCAAATAGAATTTTAAATCCATGGATTTTGGGGATATCCTCCATAAAATTACAAAATAAGTTGGCTGCGCACCTGACCATGACGAGTTTTATTTACAATTTTGTTGAGGTCACAACAGCACTATTCACTTTATAACGCAGGTGCTTATTATTTCACAGTGTGTTACATTCTCTACATGTTTTGAAAATAGGTGACCTCGTAATTGTACAGCTTTGATGCTACACTGAAATGTTACTTATCTGAGATGTCTGTAATACTTCTTACAAATAAATATTGAGGATTCAATTCATACATAAAGGGTATATTAGAGTTCGTTTAAAACATAAACACTTTACACTAAGTTAACAGTGAAGACTGCAAATGTAACACTTCAATTCTTTTACAGAGTGAAGCATTCATAAAATCTGCTTTTTCACTTTTTCCATTCAACAAAACCTGTAGCATAGTGACTGAACACTTGTTAAAAACAATGCATTCTGCAAAATGAAACCCTCAACAACAAAGCACATACCCCAGCAGCGTTTAGTGCCGCACACATAGCCTCCGCTTCTCCGCGACTGTGGATGTATGGTACACCCAACATGTCCAGCAGCTGGCAGCACTGCAAGGAAAAACCAAACAGGATTGATAAAAACCTAGATTATTTGTCAGTATGATATTTGAAATAAACTGTTGTGCATCAATATCTAAAGTTTCTGCATGGCAGTTTTTAAAAAAAACTATCTTTAATTTTGATAGTTGCCAAAAGTGACGACCAACCTCTCTGAGTTTTGAGTTGAAGTTGCCTCGCCCCCCTTTGCCTGCTTGAGCCCCACCCCTCCCGAGGGCCTGTTGACGTCTCTTCATCTCTCCCCACTTGAGCTGGGGTGCAGCGCCCTCTATCACAAACACCAGCCTCACTCCCAGTTGCGTCAGGTGACTCACTCGGAAAAACAGGTTCCTGGAAGCCACGAATATCAACACTTCAGTGTGGTTATTAATACTTGAAATAATGAAAATAATTTTCAGAGTGACTGAAACTTTATATCCCTTGATGCAAAATAAGTTGAAGGAGTCAAAGAACAGTTTATATGCATGTTATAGGGCACTGAATAATTTCATCTATTAAGATAGAAGTGGATTTTAAGTAAAATCCAGGCCACCATTTAAAGGGATACAGAGTATGTTATGCGAGTCAAATTTGTCAAATCTAATTAATGATGTCAATTCATTGAGACGCTGGTTGTTTCTGAAAATCTTAATCTAATAAGGTATCAGGTCAGTAACAAGGCAATAAACAGGTTTACGTTGTAATTTTATTTATCGAAAACCGGACAGATGGCGTGTGCAAATGACTCAAACCAAATTTTGGAAAAAAATTTACAGCAGGCACAAAGACAAATATTGGTTGGTAATGTTTAGTGGCTCATTTAACTGATATTCATGTAAAGTGGACGCAGAAATATTAACATCTCTATGGCTGTTTTAGAGAGATTAACCAAACTTTCCAATAAGTGCATAGAATGTACAAAGCACCAAAATATCCTAAATGTTACTCAAAGTGAAAAAAAAACCCATCAAGATTTAACTGAGTTTTGAGCATGTTTCAGACGCATACATTTCTTCAAATGGACATAGAATCATTAAGATTAAACAACAAAAGCTGAAGAAACATATAAGGTACAACTATCATATATGAAATATAATTAATTTAAAAAGAAGTTTAGCATTGCAATGTTTTCATTTGATTGCTTGTCACATCGTTTTCTAAAAATGAATGCTACCTTTATGCAACTGAGAATATATCATGGGAAAGCGTGCTATGTAATAATGCCAATTTAATTCATGTTGCTGTTATATTATGTTTCACATACTATATATTATCTGTGTTTTGAGGTATTATTTAATAAAGGTATTAAACCTGTATGCATGCAAGAACATTGTTTACAATTAAGTCCAAACAGTCAAAAAAACCCAGGCAAACTCACTCATACTGTTATTTCATGGTTAATCTAAACAAAAATATTTATGTCAATCGAAATAATAATGAAATGCCTAATTCTTAATACTATGGTTTGCTGAAAATAATTTTCTTCAGGTTATCTTTCAGAATATTTGAACTACAACACTTTCTGTACACGGGTCAGTTTTCGTTTCGTAAATTTGACTGTTTAAAAAGAAACAGGGCAATCTGACCTGAGGTAGGGCCGTGAAACGACTCCCTGCATGGACTTAACACACTGGTTCTCGCACACCCAGATACTAAGGTCCACCGCCACCGTCTGTCCGTGCAGCGCAGAGAGTGGGGTGTGGTGCTTCACGGGCGCCAAGATGTTCCATAGGTTTGTTACTCCCATCTAAGGAATAAAACACAGGAAGTGAGTGAACGAGTTGTTGTGAAATTGTTTAGTGCCGCTTGGGCAATAATAGCGGCATGAACAGGTTTAGTTCACTCTATGCTACATGATACAAATAATTCATTATGATACAAATTTTTAGTGAATATCAATCCAGGAATTCAGACTTTGTGCGAATGATTGTTATGATTAATTTTCTGATCAAGTTGAAAACAGTTTATTGAAATATAATATAATAACTTGGCTTGTTTTTGTGTATCTCTCTGCAAGAATGACATTTTTACTGTATTACAAGTATGATCATATCATGACAACCCTATTACTGGCTGAGATCCACAGAACATTACTATTTTTATTACCTAGACATGACTGAAAAAGTGTTTTGCTTCATTTTATTGATTTAACAGTAACATGAAAACATTTTAATATTAAAAGTATTGTCTCACCCAATGAATCATCTATCTACATCAACTTTCAAGTACTGAAATGTAGCTTACCTTTGCATTTGTTCGCTCCTACGCACAAGACTTGCTTGAATGTGTATCCGTAGATAAGCTTTGTATATACAGGAATGTCATCTTGGTGGCCATCACTGTTCCACTTAAAAAAAAGATCAAATGAACTTATCAGGTTTCCACAAGATTTAACCTTATCATCAGGAGTCAATGAAATGAGCTATATAAGTTATCAAGAAGCCTTTATCAAGTTATATAGAAGCCTTTTTATAAAAGACATAAGTAAACCTTTTACAATCCAGTATGGACAAAAAAAAAAGGTTCTAAAACATGTACAACTCTTATGGTTAATTTTATAGAAGTCAAGGAACTTGAATATCAACAAGAAGTTATCATTTATTCCAAAGCAGCATCATTAATCAGTCCCAGGTCCTGGATTCCGCGGTTGCAGAAAAAATCGCGGAAATAGGCTTCCAATTGAGAACATTTCAGAAGTTTTCATCATTTTCTGCTGCGGAATTTACTCATTTTGTAAGTTGAAATTTTCAACAACAAAAAACCAAATACATAGAAAAGTTTGTTTGAGAAAAAAATTAAGTATGATTAAACAAAAACAAACTAAAATACTGGTTACAAAGTACATTTTTTCACAACTCAAGATGTTACATTCACAAATTTATCCTTTGAAAGCAATTCAATATCACCCAAGTTAAGAAATGTTTATAAATGAAGTATTTTATCATTATAGGCTTCTTTTTTAGTGTTTAAAGTTGCATAATTTTGTAAAATTAGGTGCAGAAATGACTTAAATCTGCCGCAGAATTCTTGGTATTCCTCCGCAGAATCGAGGAGGGAGTGATTAATAATGAGGCTATCTGTACAATTCAGGCAGGTATTTCATGGCATGGGTAATATCTTCCTTTTTTAATAAGATTGACATAAAAATCCAAATTCATAGTGACAATCCGAACACTCTCTCTACTTCAACAAATAATACATACTAAATATAAGGCCAGGCTGGTAATTTAGGGTTTTTCTTCAATTTTTACCCCAAAATTGACAAAATCATACATCTGGGTTGTTGTTTTTTATGCTTATTTAACACACTTCAAATGAGCTCACTTTTATTCTTTACTTGCTGTAGGGCCTAGCCCAAATCTACTTGTTCCTTACACAATCATCAAGATTATTTACATGATTACATGATGCTTTTAAATGATTAGCATGACTTTGTGGCTGATTAGGTCCATTATTTACTGTCAGTTTGAATAAACCAAGCGATTTTTTCGGCTTTTCAGTCAATCAAAAGGAAGTTATGTTATTGTTATAAAATATCAAATTCATTCGATTGCATTAAATTAGAAAAATTACACATTATGTTTTAACTATAAATGAATAAATTGTAGCAGACATAACTGCAACAAAGTTTTGTTTTACATCGTATCTGTAACAATTTTGAGGGTACTATCTCCCCATTGTAGCAGGAAGCCACCTTGCATACCCGGGGTGTGGTCTCTTTGTTATTACAGCTGATTGATACACCTGCCTCATTCAATCTCCCGCCATATCGTTCAAATCTCGTTAAGACGATAATTGAGAATAACGAACATTATTTTTCGAGACGAAAGGACAATTTCATAAAAGACATATCTTGATGAATCGGGTACTTTTATTTTAAAAAAGATTGATTTTTCATCTTTATTTTGTCACGTGATCCACCATTGAAGTGCGGGAAATGGTACTCTGCCGGTGCGCGCCAGATTTTAAACACCTGTGATTTTTAGTAGAATTTCATGGATTTAACTAATTATGCCTCTCTTAGGTAAAAAAGTTTTCAATTGTCTAAAGTCTTTGAACGATATTAAGCCGGAGGAAACCGTTTTTACGATCCCACATACCAAGGAACAGTTCCGATCGAAAGCGTATCCTTTTGTCAAGTGACCATCTGCAGCATCCAATATGGCGGCGCGCATGGATTTCATTGTCAAAATACGTAAATTGAGGTGATTACTATGGTATGTAGATGATAATGATGATATTGTTCATGCATATAGTATTTCATGAATGCATCTCGTCGTGAAATATCGTCGCTCGTGCAAACTAGGTTGCAAAGTTCTCAAAAATAATGAAAAATTGGCTAAAATGAGCCAAAGACGGTTGTTTACATCTCTATGGTGACCACGTGGTTATAATATGTCAAATTTTATTCTTATGAAATCAATTTGAGCTGAATGCTTAGTCTATATCGTTTTAGGTAAGTCTTTAGTAACGCGCTGTGCTAAGCTACTCTTCCGCGATCCGCCATTTTGTGTTGGAATTAATGACTGGAAATGACATCGTCTGTTGCTGTCAAAACTGAATGCGATCAAACTTGTCAATAAATCATTAATTTGTGAAATCGAACTATAATCTCGTTATCAAATTCAATTTAATTGCCATTAATTTACATTATTAAGCACGACAATTGTAAGATTTATTCACCTAAAAAGCCCAATCTCTCCCTATATTAACTCCAAAGACATGTTCAGAAATCTGTTATTTGTTTTGTATAAGTATTTTAATCCAAGAATACTTTCAGAGTCGTCCTCCTCTTTTAATAAGTTATGGTTACTGCTGACATTACTTAGATTTCCTTAATAAGCGTAGTGAATTTGAGAAGAGGAAGGATTTGTATGAGGAGAGAATTTGGACATGCCAGTGTACGGGACATATAAACCTTACGCATGAAGAGGCTTGGAACTCGGAGAAAGCTGTGCAGAAGACACTCAAAAACCAGTTTGCAACATGCTTCGAGAAACCTGTTCTCGAAATAGTTCACCACAGTGAGTAACACTTGTTGATTTCACACTGAACACCAAGAAGTGATCTTTCAGGAATATTATTGCCCACGCTATATTTAACAGACTTAATTCATTAAGAGATGGTTTTATTCAGTAGCTTATCAGGAATTCTTTTGCATTGTGGAAAAAAACCTTCGTTCTACACTTGTTACAGTGACAAATCGTTTCAAATCAAGTAGTTTCTTTTTGAATGACTTTTCTGTCTCAAATGTAAAACAAAGATATTGCCCCCAATAACATAATGCAGTCAGACTGTGGACTATATATACATTATAACTGACTTACTGACTTATGATAAGACAGACGTCTTCTTATTCTTCCTTTTGAAAACTTACCACAATTACTCATTTAGGTTTCAGTAAATTTAAAAATTATACTGGATGTTACTTTTTTAATAGTCAAGTGTAAAAGGAACAATGGCAAGTTAATATCCTGTCCATTTCATTTTGTTTATTGTATTTGCTTCTTCAATGTTGTTGCTTGGTCAGTTTGGGGTGGGGGGTCGTATTGGCCGATTTAATGTATGTCTCCTTGCAATGGAAGGCTTATTTAACTTCAAGATGTATAGACACCAAGCCAACAAGGTCGGCAATTATCCACAGATACCCTTAGCAGAAACAACACTGTTATTTTAAATTTGTTAGTTTTTAGGGAAAATATATTTACTTGTGATCTGAACAAATTCTACTTTACAGAATAAGGAATGAATGAGTATGTTTCAGTGCGTGAATGAAATTTATTATTTTTAACTTTCTTTCTTTTTTTTTGTATTTTCTTATGTACTTTCTAGAAAACACCTGTTATCGATAATACCATAGGCTACATGGCTAAATGATGTATCAAGATGTAAGATATCAGGAATAAAAAAAATATATAAAAAACTCCATTTACATGCCAAGTGTTCTGCACGTAATAGCGCCTTGGAGTAATGAAATGAATTTTGTCATATCTGTGTATTGGTATTGGAGTGATAAGTTGTCCATGGTATGTTCAGGTACGCTATCGCTGGACACCCTGGTAGATCAGGCATGGCTCAAACTCCAGCAGGTGCTTGCTCTCAAGGAACAAGTCAGTCTACGCATCAAGAACGCAGCAGCAAGGTACGTGGCACTCTGGAATGACTTCATTCAGGATATGTGTTCTTTTACACACAAATTAGTTATGTTTAGTCTGTTGTATAATGAACAATCGCGAAATACAATGATAGACCCTTTTGTTAAAGAACGCAGCAGATACGTATGCTGCGCCTGAGAATGACTTCATTAAGGATTTTGTTCAGACATGTTCTTTTACATACAAAATTTATTCTGTGTAATATGGAAGAATCTTGAATGCAGTGATAAGACACCACTCAGTCCATTAGTATCAATTTATTTCCTATACATCCCTGACTGCCTTTGTTGGAATTTCCTTGCGTCGGCTGAATACTTGTAGCTACTTTTAAGTTCTCACATCTTGGAAGTGCC
This sequence comes from Phorcus lineatus, assembly GCA_921293015.1. Lineage (NCBI taxonomy): Eukaryota > Metazoa > Mollusca > Gastropoda > Trochida > Trochidae > Phorcus > Phorcus lineatus. The sequence continues at coordinate 1,960,905 of OV121096.1, read as the reverse complement.
GATATTGCTAATTTTTGTGTCAACGCTGGCTACTTATAGGTGTCATAGAGTATTCCATTACAAGCAATCAACAAATTCGGAAACCATGACATCAAGATGATTTTATACTAAAGTTGTGTAGAAAACACTTTATCAAACGAAATATGAATAGATCTCCTAACTTGGGTCTTGTGGTAATTTTTAAGTTTTATTACAGGTTAAGAAAAGATTGACAAATGTTTAGGGATGTCAACTATCTTTATTGGGCAAACAAGTTCCTTGATTCATGTTGCCTGTTAGATGTGTTAAATATGAAAATATAGGCTACTGATTGTTACTTAGTATTGTATGGTCTAGAGTGATAAAAACAAGGACAAAAGAGAGCAATGTTAGTTGCCCTCTGTCATTGAAATTTTGGAGAGAATCATATTTATAACATGGTAACAATTTGCTTTCAGCGGCAAGGGTTTCAGTGGCACTGTTGTGATGATCGACACTACGGGAGTTCAGGTAAGGACACAAAAACCTGTTTTGTCTTTCTTTTATTTGAATATCGTTCATGTGGTTTACAACAAACAACTGTTTGTAACTTGTGTCCAAAGTGCTAAGGTTGTTATTTACCATGTAAAAATTGAAGCCATTCCTAAATATTGTATCCGTCCAATCTCAATCCTGCCAGCTAAATAAATGAACACAATGATTACATCTATTTATCTTTACCAACCTTGATCATGATTTTCACTGGCCATAGATTACCTGTCTTCAGCTAATTTCCAACGCCAGTTTCAGGATAATTTTCTTTTATCAGAAATTATTCAGAACTCGTAAAATCAGATATGCAAAGCACCAAATGGTTGGTATCCTGACAAGTGGCACTTGAAGCTTTTAGATTTAATATATATCTTGAATAGAATGTTGAGATGTTGTCTGATGTAGATGTATATGTTTATGTAACTTGTTTGCAGGCCAACCCGACCAGTAACTGCAGCTCCCCCTCCAGTGACAAGGAGAACAGCGCTAGCGAAGGGAAGGAATCGTCTCCCAAAAAATGGGTTCCACCAAAGGTATAAATGCTATGTTTTGCAATAAGTGCATTCTGACAAAATTTATTGATGAATTAAAAAATCACTAAACATCTCTTAAAGTCGTTGAAAGTGCTTTGAGTGTCTGAAAAGATTCAACGTATGAAGGGCCTTGGGTATTTAATTAATTGGAAAGAGGGGGTGTTTATTAAAACGACTTAAATAGCAATTTTTTATCACAGAAACAAAACTAAAAAATGTTTATATTTCTCTGTAACTTTGCATGAGTTGTTACAATAAAAATAGGCTATGGGAAAAAGATTAATAGGCAAGGGAAGGTATTAACCAATCATTTTACCACGTTCGTCCTGTGAACGTTGATCAAAAAGAAAGGAAAAGGGAGATAAGTCAAGGGAAGCAACTCCCACTCTAGGAGCTTTCTGAAATATCATACCAATTAATTATTTCTTTCACCATGAATCTGCTTTCATTTCAGTTGTTGCCTTACAAGTATAGTATAAAGCTGGATGAGGAAGATAAAATCATCAATAGTATACCTGCATCAGATTTAGTGTAAGTGTAAAAAAGATGTTATTTGCATTTCAGGGGTTTAAAAGTCCCAGGTCACTGAATTGACAATTTTTACCTCTATCTCAAATACTAAGTCAATAACTTTTATCGTCTTTAAGAAATTAATCTAGATATTGCCTTTGTGACTTTCATACAATTTTGCTACCTATGCAAAAACTTTTTATATGCAATATATATAATATTTGGATGCTAAGAAAAACACAAACAAGTTTTATGAGAAAATTTAAGTTTCATATTTAGAAATAGTCACATGAAAATACAAATTCTATTTTATCATGTATGAGCTCATAGAAAATATAAGCATGGTTTTAAGTTTTGAAAACCTGATTTCAGCCGAGTTGACCGCCCACCGTCCAAAGAGCTCCTGCGATTGTTTATACGTGCTAGTGCAATCCGTGTGGGAGTCACATCTACAAGCCCATGGGTTGTCTCCGACTCCCTCGTCAAACGGTACTCCCTTCCGAGCAAGTTCGCCGACTTCTTACTTTCACCAGCGAAGGTGAGAACATATTTTTTGTCATTCTGAATTTCAAAATGGTCAGTATGTGTCACATTTGGCAAGTTTATTTTTATTTTTGTCCTTGATTAAGAACACTGAAAGTCATTATTTTAGTTAGGTATTTTCGTTATCATTGTTTCATCTTTTATCAAAACAAATTGCTATTATGAAGAATAGAAACAAAATAAGAATAGTTAGTTTGTATGATAATGGGTAATAACTTAGTCCCAAGGAGTTAAGAAAGGATATGGATGGGTCGATCTTTATCTTTACACCTAGTAATAATGTGTAGAGCTTTGAGCATGCCCCTTTTTGGCGAGGAATTCAGCCCTACATAAACAGAAGCTAGTTATTATTTTTTAAATGTGGGGATCCTCTCTTGGTGAAAGTTTTTATAGATGCACTACTTGAGCAAATATTTGTTTCTCTCAGATGGCTGAAGCTGCAAAACGTGCTGAAGAAGAGTGTACTAAGAAAAGAAAACATGGCTCACAACAAAAACAATCGTCCGCAAAGAAAGTGAAAAAGTTGAAATTATCACCGAAGGAGTCAGACAGGAAGAGAAGAAGCTCCAGTGGGAAGGCCAAGTCCAAGAAGAAAGAAAACTTTACAATCAAAAGGAAAAGTCAAGAGGATGTGGTGGTTTTAAGTGAAGATTCGTCAGACGACGAAGTGCTAGCAACACTTAAAAACACAAACGATTCAGATGATTCTGACGACGAAGTGCTTGCAACTCTCAAAAACACAAACCACTCAGATTCAGATACTCCATTGGTCAGTTTAAAGAATCAGTTGACTCCGAAAAAGAAAAAACACAAATCTAGTGCGAGTGATTCAGAATCGGACACGCCTCTCAGTCAGTTGACAACTTCACCCAAGAAAAAGAAAACAAGTAGTCCGAGTAAGTCCTCTAAATCAGGATCTCCAAAGAAGAAAAAGTCTAAGAAGAAAGAAGAAAAAGTGCCCAAAAAACGAGGGAGACCTCGTAAGGAAGACAGCATAAACAAGGGGAAGTCGTCTAAAAAGGTAGGAACACTTAGACTTGTTGCTATTCTCTGTCAAAATGGTGTTTGTGATGAAGTTGACTATAATTCTGAGTAATGTCTGTTGAATGGGAAAGACTGGGATAAAAAATTTTATGGTCGTGCTTGATTTTTGATCATCCTGCTACATCAGCATATTTGTAACTGCAGATCTACGTTACTTATGCTATATTGCCAAAAACCTGATTTGGCTCTATGTAGACAGTCTTTGAAAATGACTTGCAGCAGCATTGACAACACCAATTGATGAGTATCAATTACATTAACAAAAAAGTGCCCTGCTTGCTACAGCCAGCTCACTCGTATAGAAAAAATGTGGCGGAGCCTTTACCAATATTTATTGTTTAGGGTTGACAGATATGACATTGTTGCATTTTGTAAAAATCGTTTTGTTTCGAGCTATTTTAGACTTTACTTTCTTGTTGCTAACTTATTAAGCAACGTTCGATATCATTTTTAAGATAGACCCCACTTGCAAATGATGCATGGAGGTAGAAATATTTAGTGACAAATAACTGTCTATAAATGTTGAGTAGCCGTTCAGCAGCAATAAAAGGCTAAGATTAACTAGCTGGCACATGGCCCTGTTCACAGCTTAAATGACCTCTACCATTGAAATTCAGCAAAAAGAGACTATGGCGGCTACATGCATAACTTCATGGCTTGACAGTCATAGATTATGATCAGTCTGGCCATGTTAAAAGATGTACTTATGTAAGGGAAAGCTGATGATTGTTAAGGGTTTGAGAAGTTACTCGAAGGATTTGTGGTAGACTTGTGCATAGTGGCCTTAGTGCCGAGAAGACATATACCGATTCCAGTTTTATTAGACAAGATAATATATCATTGAAGTATTGCCAAAGATCCTGCGAGACGATTATCATCATGATACAATGCTTGGGATACATTACATATCCTGATGCTCTACAGTTTACGAAAGAAGAATTGATGGTACAAAAAAAGTAAGGTTACTCCTAAGCTTCCAACCTGTCATAAACGTTACATGACTGGGAAAGTCGATCAGACTGTGAAGTTGCTGATAAAATATCAGAAATACCATTTTAATTCCAAATATGGAAAAGAAACTTTGTCAGTTTATATAGTTACTTGTTTGAATTAAGTTATGTTTGTAGTATTGGCATATATATTCTCTATACATCCATGTGTCATGGACTTTCATAATATTAATATCCTGATATACATTTTGTACGATGCACTCTTATCATGTAGTAGACAATTCAAACATCGATACTATCGATGATATGTTACTCCATTAGTTTATGGTTATCCTCATAATTCTTTCTTTCTGTTTAGGGTATGAAGCAAACCACCCTGCTTGGAATCGCCACCAAGAAGAGTCCTGGACAGACGCCGTCCAAATCCCCATCCAAGTCTCCCAAGAAGGCTCAACTCCCCAGATCAGTAAAGGAGTAAGTATATGAGTTTGAATTTAAAAATACTTGAATGAAAATGTGAAGCCATTTCAGTTTCTTTGTAATCATGTTACTACAGTTAACTTAAGCTGCCATTCTTAAACAAAAAGTTAGCTTCGTGTCTATGATTAAAATTAATGCTTTATTTAAAAACAACTAATTAATTCTGAAAGTTGATTTCGAAAATGCTTTTATGTTCAGTTTCCAGGTGTCTGATTTCTTAGTGTCAAAAGAAAACAATGGCATACTAGTAAGGATTGAAGCTATCCTAGAACAATATCTTAACACTGAAAGCTGAATTTCAAATTATGTAATGATCTAACTTTTCTAGGCTAGCCAAGATCGGCCCCGACCACGCGATGTTCAAGCAGCGGTTGCTGATGGCGGCACGAGTCGTCCAACCACAGATGTTCCCCCTTATCCCCGAGAATATCAAGGACGTGCTCATCAAGAAATACGAGGCACTCAAGCTCAAAAAACAAATGTAAGCGAGTTGTCCGTGGATCAGCTTATGGAATTTAAACCTTCATGCCGTTAGTCTAACTGGGGTTAATAGGTTTGTTTTCTCAATTTGCACAAATGTAAGCAAGGTAGGGATCAGCTTTAAACCCAATTACTGCAAGTATAACTAGAGATAATAATCTGATAGTGCTCAACAGATGTGGTCGTTTTGAAAACATTATTATTTGACATATTGAGATAAGTTTCTTCTTTCCTGTTGCCTGTAAAAGTGTTAAACAGACAAGAATATGTTAAGTGTAGATTGTAGATATTCTTATTTGCAAGTTGGTCGGTAGATATAGTACCCTCTCTGTATAAATTGGTTATATCTGTGCCAGTGATAAGACCTGATTTTCAAGAAAATATAAGGTGTCAGGAACTTAATAGCAGTGGTTTATGCACTATATATATATATATGTACAATGACAAAATAAATATATTGTTTGACTTTTGCCCAAAAATTGGCAGAATGGTTATAACGAGTGACTAAAATACAAAGCAAGTTGTCATATCTTTTATACTGTTGTTATACAGAAATGAATACAGATTCCAAAATATTGAATGAAGATTTAATGTTAGGGAGACATATGTCACTTAGATACTGTTATCTCAAGTATAAGATCGTTACTTTGTTCACTATCTCAAATAGTACAAATCTTGCATTTTTTAGGGTCAAATCCCTACATGTGTCGTAACCCTCTAATAAGTTCAAGAACTCGTGCTATTGGAGATAGTATAATCCAAAGTGTTGTTATGATTTCATGCTGTTGGATTCCAGGAAGGGGATGTCGCAAGAGGAGAAGAAAGCTTTCTTGCTGCAAGAAAAACAGAAGAGGAAAGAGAAGAATGAAGCTGAACTTGAGAAGAAGAGAGCCGCACTGAGGGAACAACAAAAGGCCGATCGGATAGAGAAGAAAAAGGTTGGTTTGATTTCATGTTAGTAAATGTTCTCTTGTCAAGCCTTTGTGAGCTTGGTATTGTGATACGAAATATATTTTTTGATGTTACTGCCAAATACCATTCAGGGGTTAAACTACTTTATTTGGTGGACGGTGTAAATTTGACTTTAATTTAATTCATCAAAGCGTAATTTGTGCTTGAAAGTGTAATTTCTGCCGATTCCTTTTTGACAATATTCAGTGTGATTTCTTACTTTTTGTCTATAGGCTTCATAGGCCATAAGCCATTCCCAGACTTTTCAGTTTTAAAATGACTTAGTTTTTATAAACTAGATTGCACTGAACAGTTTGGCACTGCTAAACTTGACAGCCTTTAGTGTATTGAAAGCCATACTGTAGCAAGGAGTCCCAAAGTTTCAGAATCTGAAAATCAACAAATCTGTAAGCAGTTTAATGGAGACATCAGCTTATTAATAACTTAGAATCTTGAATTGACTTTCAGAGATTTGAGGATTTAGATTTGAAAGGATGTCCTCTACCCGCACCAAAGCTTGTTCCCACTCCTGACGGCATCCCTAACGAGTATTTCGGTGACGTTGTCATGGTTACAGAGTTCCTGGATACCTATTGTGGCCTCTTTCAGCCTGATGGTCAAAACATTGTCACTTCTGGTAAGTACCCGCCATTAAGTTCTCTGATAGGCAAATAGCAAAAAAAGAGAGAGATTTTTTATTGTGCCTTTCAAGTGGAAAGGGAACTGACATAGCATTTGAGCTTTCATGAGCATTCAAGAATCAATTTTAAGATTGTTCATATATATCTTTTAGTATAATTTTTGTGTTATTTTACACTTACAATATCCTGAATAATTTTTTCTGGAGGCTATTAAGAGTGAAATCATATTACCATAACATCACATCAGTTCATCACTGGTAATACATTACTCATTTCTAATTCTACTCACATAAACAAATTCCATAGAGAACTTTATTTTTACTTTTTGTTTCAGATGATTTAATGAAGTACCTCGCCTCAGAGACCAACAAGTTTGAGCCGATCTCACAAGTGCTTGTGATTCTGCTGCAGACGTTGCTCCAGGACGAGATAGCCCAAGGTTACCGAGAACTCCGCACCCCCCTGGTTGACCTGAGACTAAACGTGTACAACGCCTCCGAGCTGCTCCGACTCTGCTTGAGGAAGACGGACTACTCATACACCACCGTCAATCTGGAGGAGATCGTCGATGACGAAGTGGTAGGTTTTAGTCTGGTGAAGTTCTGAAAGAGAAAAGGGAGAGGAAATACTGATTAAAGGAAACACGACCGGAATATCCCTGTTCTTAAGTTGGATTCCTTGATTACGAAACTGATTGGTCAAGGACCATTTATCGACTTAAAAATTAGTTTTGTTGCATCAAGAACATTTTAAGGTTGAATACACAACAAAACAAGAATTTCTATTTGAGACTCTTTATTATGATCATGAGGGGTTAAATACTTAATTAACAACAAATAACAAAACAAAAAGTGATATATTTTCAAGTAACTATCTATGATAGGAATAAGAATATTGAAATAATCTCTTGTTTTCCAGTCGGAGAAGGTGCTTCAGCAGCTAGAGACCCAGGACTTCCACCAGCTAGACCCGGTCTCCAAGCTGAAGATCATCCAGGGCCTCTGTCTCCGCATCCTTGGGTCGTACTCCGTGCAGGACTACATGGAGACTAAGCACAAGAAGGCTATTGACTCCTGGTACTGCTTCACCTGTCATATTCTAGTATCTCTGGATCATATATCCCTGAAGAATTTCTTTTCCTCCCAAATGATATTAAATTATACTGTGCTATTGTCCAAGTCAGGAGTTTTAGGAAACTTTGCAACAACTTACACACTTAAACCATTTCAAGAAAGTGTTCACCGAGTCCATGGAGTGTTTTGTTCTATCCTTGATATCATTTGTGTTGTGGTCTCGAAACCACTTATGACTCGAAATTGTTGCCCAAGATCTCGCTTCTTCTGTTGCTTATGACTTGTTCTCCATATTTCAGTCGAGACCACCGACAGAAGAAGAAGCAAAACAAGAAAGATGGGAAGGGTGATGAAAACGAGACTGACGTGAAGAATTCTGGAGAATCTGGTGATGATAAACCAGCAGAGACGAAACCAGTAACCGAAAAAGGTTGGTGCTCATAGTTTAAACGTTTTTGGTGTCTTGTCCATTTTGCACTCTTGTCAAGACATGAGTTACTGTGTTTGTTTTATTTTTTTTTTTTAATAACCGACAACATAAGGCATGATTATTAGAATTTTTTACGATTGATAGTTTTTGTGTTAGTGCACTTATGACTTACAATTTGCTAGATTAAAATTTACATATTTAAGGATTCAGCAATTTTGCTGAATCCTTATTGTTATTGGCGTGTTTTTTATTATTATTAAGGATTCAGCAGAAATGCTGAATCCTTATTGTTATTGGCGTGTTTTTTATTATTAAGGATTCAGCAATTTTGCTGAATCCTTATTGTTATTGGCGTGTTTTTTATTATTATTATTCCACGATTCTTGTGTACAAAATTCAGCCAAAACTAGCAACTCAATTACAACCAAACTTTACAATCTTATAGCCCTTATCAAGACCTCGCGACACGAAGCTTTTCAGCCAATTCGAACATTGCATTAAAGGCTCAGTACCACTCAAACTTTTCAAAATTAACATTGGAATTTTTTTCAAAATGCACTTAGAGACTTGCAACTTTTTTTAAAAGATGCGCAATAACATTGCAAGCAAAAAAGTAAATCATGGCAAATTCGTAGCATGAATACTTTCGCCGCCATATTGCTTTTTTGGACTTTTTGAAATTTCCGGACCCCATGCATCTTTGAAATGTAACTCCTCTGAAGATACTTATATCTATGAGCTGAAAATCTCCAATAATGTAGCTGAGACATTGGGAATATCAGGGTGATTCAGATTTTGATGAAAGTCAAATATTTATTTCTCAGCAACCCTTCAAAGTCGGGCAATTTAGCTCATGTAAGCATGTTCAAAGGGAGATAACTCTAAAAGTTAGACTCACAATTGCAACATTTTTTCAGGAATATAAGACCAGTATGTGGACTTGACGAAACTGTTAAAACATCGATCGCGAACAATAAATTTCGTTCACAATAAACGATCAAAAATAGCAAAAATCTTTTGACAAAAAATTAACAGGGGGTAATTTTTCAAAATGTACTTAGAGAGTTGAAACTTGTTTTGAAAGATGCGCAGTAACAGTACAAACAAAAAAGTAAATCATGACGAATTCAAAAGTAGCATGGTTTTTTCACATTATCAACTTCTTTGCAATAATCACACATTAGGTCAGAGGAAACATGCTGTTGTAGCCAAATGCGTCGGCCAATTTTCATGAAACTTTCAGGGATGATTGCTAACATCACTATGTACGCAATGAATGTTCTTTTAATGCCCTGAATCCGTTTGTCGTCGCTTGCGACTATATTTATTATTATTATTCCACGATTCTTGTGTACAAAATTCAGCCAAAACTAGAGACTCAATTACAACCAATCTTTACAATCTTATAGCCCTTACCTAGACCTCGCGACACGAAGCTTTTCAGCCAATTCGGACATTGCATTAAAGGCTCAGTACCACTCAAACTTTTCAAAATTAACATTGGAAATTTTTTCAAAATGCACTTAGAGACTTGGAACTTTTTTTAAACGATGCGCAATAACATTTCAAGCAAAAAAGTAAATCATGGCAAATTCGTAGCATGAATATTTTCGCCGCCATATTGCTTTTTTTGGACTTCTTGAAATTTCAAGACCCCATGCATCTTTGAAATGTAACTCCTCTGAAGATACTTGCATCTAAGAGCTGAAAATCTCCAATAATGTAGCTGAGACATTGGGAATATCAGGGTGATTCAGATTTTGATGAAAGTCAAATATTTATTTCTCAGCAACCCTTCAAAATCGGGCGACTTTGCTCATGTAAGCATATTAAAAGGGAGATAATTAAAAAAGTTAACTCACAATTGCACCAATTTTTCAGGGATGTAAGAACAGTATATGGACTTGATGAAACTGTCAAAACATTGCTCGCGAACAATAATTTTCGTTCACAATAAAGGATCAAAAATGTGAAAAATCATTTTGAACAAAATTAACATGGGCTATTTTTTCAAAATGTACTTAGAGAGTTGAAACTTGTTTTGAAAGATGCGCAGTAACAGTACGAACAAAAAAGTAAATCATGACGAATTCATAAGTAGCATGGTTTTTTCACATTATCAACTTCTTTGCAATAATCACACATTAGGTCGGAGGAAACATGCTGTTGTAGCCAAATGCGTCGGCCAATTTTCATGAAACTTTCAGGGATGATTGCTAACATCACTATGTACGTAATGAATGTTCTTTTAATGCGCTGAATCCGTTTGTCGTCGCTTGCGACTATATTTCATTTTCTATTTTGTCCAGTGTGTTACCAATATTTCCTCCTTACTACTTTAGCTGACTTAGTGGACTCTGGTGCATTTTTTCTCATTTTAATCAAATCGGTAGTTTAAAGAAATTTTTTGATGTAGTATCTAGTTTCAAATATCTATCTGTTATATTGCTTTACTTGTCTTAATAAGTCAACTGTGTAACTCTTTTCCTGAATTGAAGTGGGAAACAAGTCCCTTATGGCTACATCTTAAAAAAAATTAACCAGAATATAAAATGTTCTGTAAATCATCAGTGACATTTTTCATATGCAACTGGAGTAGATAGTAATTTATTTAATAGAGAGAATTATAATTTGTAAGCAGTATGTTGATTTCCTTCATGTCTTCTGCGGCAGGTTCAATCTTGGCCCACTTCTACGGCAAGGTGAAGGAAGGAGAGACAGACAGTGGGTCGGCTGCAGCAGAGTCGATGGATGACGGCGAGACGTCTGACCTACTCAACACCATCAAGAGCAGAAGGATACGAGCTGCTAAAACTGCTGTGGAGAAGGAGAGGAAGGAACGAGAGAAGCGAGAACAGTGAGAAAGAATCTTTTTCATTTTATTTCTTTTTTTACCATATTTTGTTATTTTATATCTATCAGAGCAGCAGTCATTCTCTTAAATGAAATTTAGCTTCGTGGACATTTTGAGTATGATTTCAAGTAACCAAACCATTTCAGCACTCTAGTAAAATTTGGGGGGATTTTATGAGGCTTCATTCTGTTTACATTACATTAACCATTTTGTCCTGCATGACATGGTTAATTTGACCTGCGTTGTTTATATTCAATTTCTTATTATTATCTGTGAATGAAACAAATCAGACACCAGTTAAACTTGAGTTTTATTTTACATGAAGTAAAGAGATTAATAAAAGGGTTCCAAAAGTTAAAACAAATTGATTCAAACTTGGATATCTCAGAAGTAACATTTCTAGAACATGAATATACCATTGGGCAATTGAAATAAAAATGATAAATGTAGTGTAAATCATATTATTTGTGATGAAACGCTCATGTCCCATTTCAGGAAAGAGAGAGAATATCGGGAGTATCGAGAACAGCTGGCCCGCGACAGGGAAGCCAGAATGTGCAAGGTAAGCAAACACCGACCTACCATACAACCTACCATACGACCTATCATACGACCTACCCTCGACCTACCATACAAATCTATACGAGCCAGCGCATCTGCACAGTGGTTGAATCTGATTTATAATTTCCTTGCTTACCAAATAAAGAACCAAGCCATTCCTGGCTCCAAACCAGGAATCATACTGTGTTCTTACTATTATATTGTCCTTATAACCTTGGTATTGACACTCGTTGGCTAACTGACAATTATATTTCTGCCTTAGCGTAAAGAACTTTTGATAATGCAACCAAAGATTGAAACGATATTCCTGATTAACTCCAAAATATGAAATAAAATTTGCTTTGTGTCTCGATCTATGGATGGATATCTGACTGTAATAAAGAACTATCAATCTATGTATACTTGTTAAAATTATGCAATAAACATTATCAATGTGATTGCTATGATATTTACATTTGTAACTTACACTTCTTTGAATTGTATTTTCAGGACATGGTTGAATTCGCACGTCGTGTTTACCGCCATGTTCCGATCGGTGTGGACAGGAACCACAGCCGCTACTGGTTCTTCCATAGTGGATCTCCCGCCATATATGTCGAGAAAGGTATTACTTCATCTATTTCTGAAAGACAATCTTTTTTCATAATTTCTACAATTCCCTACATCCTGATTAAGAGTGGCTTAAAAATTGCTCTTGATTACATCTTTGCACTTCTATATAATATCAATGAATGTCTGTGTTTGTTCAGGATGGGTAACTTCCGATATCAATTACAACTGCCAGTCCTCGGCCGACGGTCTTCAGCCTCCATGTACCCCCAAGAAGAGCGACAGTGTCTCTGGGTCACAACCAAACACTCCTTCCAAGAGAAAGAGTACTTCGGAAATGAGGTAATGAATCTGTAAAACATCTTGCTGTTTGAATGATTTTCTAGCATTTGGTCCAATAGATAAAAGATTTTTTACATTGCTATGTTGCAAATGATTGAAAAACTCTTAAGTCAATAATTGGAAAGTCAATATTTGTGTTGATGTATATAAACTTTACCTGCAATTTGTTCTGTGTCAAACCTGTTTTTTATCTTTGTAAAATGTCTAATGGCATTAAGTTGATGCATTCCTTGTGTTTTCATAGTAAATTTAATAGTTTCATTTTTTTAAATTTGTTTAATTTGTTGGTGTTTATACAGCGTACCCCACGTAGGCCAGAACCTGTGGTTCATTTACGAGACGCCCGAGGAAATTGAAGAGCTCATAAAATCACTACACAAGACTGGGATCCGCGAGAGTGCTTTGATGGCAAGTCTTCAGAAACAGAAGGAGTCTCTCATCAAGGGAATGAGGAGGTTAGCAAATTTATCTCATACTTACAGTCGGGATGTTAGTTTGAGAACTTGCCAGTCAGAAAAAATGAGGGAGTTGCCAGTGTAGTGAAACAAGGATATATTTGTTGTTAAAATGCTATACTTATACTCTGGATTTGATAAAATTATTGACATCAACTTTTGTATAACTAAATCAAATTCTATTTTGAGATATAATGAAAATGTATAATCAAATGTGTATAACTTAATTTTATCCAACCTATTTTCCCGATTGATTATAATGAACATATCATATTCTTTATTATGTGGTGGCACGTGGTACTGTGCGTAGCTCAGTTGACTGCTATCAGTGAAGTTCAGCAACATCTGGCGTGGCTTGCCGGATGAGTGGGTTACCCGATCATTGCTGTATTAACTGGGAGTTCAAGGGTTATTCCCTGCCCCACACTGAGACACGAGCTAAGACACTTGTGGTGTCTCTTTAAGCAAGGGACTTTATTCAAAATGTGTTTCTGTTCACCCAGCAGTACTAATTGGGTACCTGGTGTAGATTGTGTTGGAGGTGACCTTTAAGCGCTTAATCGGCAGCTTGGGTTAGACCATGGTAATAATGATCCATGACTCTTGTATGCGCTATGAGCACGTCATAGTGGAGTTTAGCGCTATATAAATGGACATATTTTTATTTCTTTACTTCATACAGCATGTCTTTTGTTTTTTTGTTTTCTAGCAAAATATCCAACCCTGAAGACAAAACGAAGGAAGGAGATGAGGAGGAAGATATAGATGGAAATGACAAGGCTGATGAAGAAATGTTGGAAGGTTTCAAAAGGGTTAGTTACAATTAGTACTCGCCGCTAATGGCTGAAATATTGCCCAAGCAGCGTTAAACAATAACTCGCTCACTATAATTAGTACAAAAAATTTACTTTTGACCTTTAAATGGTTGTATTGTAGTCACCTCTCTGTTTCTCTCACGCTGATCATGGCTGAAATATTGCTCAAGCGACACTAAACATTTACTAACTCACTCTCCGTTCCCCAGTAATTGTGAAATTCTCTTGTTGAAAATATCAAGTTAATGAATGTAAGTCAATATAAACTTAATTGAACCTTAAAAAGATCACTGTTGACAATCAATAACATGAAACTTGCTTCCATGCTCATCACATGATGTGAGACTATGTACTTGTTTCATTAACTTGCTATTGCATTGAAAGATTTTGGTCTTATCTTACTAATCTCATTCAGCATATGTATGATTTGTTTTATTTATGTACTCGTTTCTAAAGCCATTATCTACCGTGTTTGACTGGCCAAGATATAACAGTGAATATAGACATCAAAAGATACTGCATTTAAATGTTAACAGCAGCCAAGTTTCAACTCTTTTTGTTTTACGTCTTATCATGGAGGAAAACCTTTCATTCCAGGAACTAATTGAACTAGAAAACAGGATAAGGAATGGCGGACTTGGTGGAATTCCGAAGTTTGACGCATGGGAAGCCAAAGTTTTGTCTGCAACATGTATCAAGGAATTGGTGAGTGATTATTTTTGGTTTACCTGCGGGTTGCGTAAATTACTTAAAAAACCAGTTCTAATTATTTCCTTGTTGATGTATGTAAATTGTTAACACATAAAACATTTGCACCCATTCACTCAGAAATTTATTCACTACTTGAAAATAATCATTACAAGACATCAAGGACCATATCTTTATAGATCAAGAGAATAAGAATGGAAACCATTGACAAAATAAACACTCCTTCCAATTGAAGCACTTTCAATTGTTATTTGAAAATGAAAAAAATTGAGCCATTAAGTTACAACCTTTTATTTTTTATCAAGTAACACTTTTTACCTTTCCATTAAATCTCACTGCTAATGGCCTCTACTCAACAGGGTTCATGTCTGAAAGAGGTGCAAGTGAACATCGCTGATAAGTTTACCCGAGGAATGATGAGGGTCCGCAATATTTCCGTGGTACAGGTGAAAGGTAAATCACTTTAGTCAGTCATTTTGGTCGCTCTTGAATTATGTCTCCCCCCAAAGGGTTGGAAGACATATTGGTTTTGTCGGAGTTCACATCCGCGTCCGTGTTGGCATTCCCATTCGTTTCCGGAGCTTAACTCTGAAATTACTTGACCAATCTTCACCAAATTTGGTATATCCCCTCTTCATGGGGGTTTCAATTTCTTTCCAATTGCATATTATTATTTTTTCCATGGCTACAGTTTGGAATAACTCTGAAACTACTGGAGCACATTGTTATTGTTGGAGTTCATAGTTAAGATTTTCCCATTTTCATGGCCCAATTCGGCTTCTACAGCTATGCTGAGTAAAAATACTTTCTAGTTTAGATTTAGAGAAAGGAAGTGCACATTAAGCAAAGGACTGAAGAGTAATGTGAATCGATTAAATTGTTTCATTTAATAAATACAAATCTTTGTTCCTTACACCTCTCTACCGAAAGAGGGATTTTAACCCCATCTTTTCCAATTGTACTGCCATAATTCTGTCCATCTAAATGAAAATGGATAAAAATGTGTATGTGAAAAATTTTGCATGCTCTCCCCAATTATCATCTAGGTTTTGTGAATGAGAGATTCTATCAATGACGGTAAGAGCCAAGGGTCAATATTTCAAGTCTGTATTCATATCAATACTGAGGTTATGGTTTTAGCACCATATAGTGACTAACAGTTATTCGTTAGTCTGTGATATTAGCTCTTCCAATATTTTCACTCATCTTCAACATTCACACGTCTTCTTCAAAGAGGGATTTATCCCCATCTTGTCAAATTGTACTGCCTTAATTCTGTCCTTATAAATGAAAATGGAAAAAAATTTGAAAAATTTTGCATGCTCTCCCAAATTATTATCTAGGTTTTGTGAATGAGAGATTCTATCAATGACGGTAAGAGCCAAGGGGCAATACTTCAAGTCTGTATTCATATCAATACAGAGGTTACTGTTTTAGCACCATATGTTTTCTGTTCAAGCCATGCATACCAATTATTCATTAGTCTGTGATGTTAGCTCTTCCAATATTTTCACTCATCTTCAACATTCACATGTCTTCCTCACTGAAATGTAGAACTGAACTCTAATCTTTTGCTATCCATCGCAGAAGAAGAGGAGGAGGAAGAAGAAGGAGAGTCTGGAGAAGAAGAAGACAGCCACGCGCCAAGTGCAAGCTCTGTGATCAACAGGTGGTTCAAGTCGGTGGAGGAGTGTCAGACATTCTCCAGACTTCATGTTCTCCTCGGCATGCTGGAGTCGTGCGTCAAGTGGGAGAAGTCCGCAGAGAATGCTGTGAGTATTATCTTCACGCTTGCCGTTATTTAATTTATGAATCTTGCTGAGATTTAAACCTTTTTCTACTGAATTTTTTTTTTGTAAATATGAAAATTATTACTGCGAGTTAAGTCATTTTACACATGTTAAGGAAATTAATCCAACCTTACCCAGGTCATTTTGTTAAACTTTTAGAAGTGGATCAAAATTTGGACATAATACCACAGTAACAATGTCGTTATCCAGAAAATTTTGTCTATCAAATTTTTATGTTTGTAATTCTTCTTTGAGCAAGTAAATGTTTAGATAACGCTGCTGTTGTGTTAAGTTAATTCAAAGTGCTGGTGTTGAGGCATGATGGTAAATCTACAACTGTCAAGTCTAATTTTGCATTGAATGTCTCCAGAAATGCAAGATCTGTCGGAAGAAGGGTAACGACGAGGCGGTGTTGCTTTGTGACGAGTGCAACCAAGCCTTCCACATGTTCTGTCTGCGTCCCGCCCTCCTCTACATACCCCGCGGAGACTGGTTCTGTCCTGCCTGCATTGTAAGAAAACATCTGTCGATAATTTACTCCTTCAGAAGATCACGTGACAAGAAACAGTCCACATTGTTTTTATCGCCACAATCAAAATATTTAAATGATATTTTATCATCAGTTGATATTTTCAGAGTGTTTTGACGTGTGAGAGCAGAATATATTTAGAAAGTGACGTCACAATGCTTTAGTGATGCTGTGACAAGTCATTTGAAAGCAGTGTTTAATCATCAGTCTCAACCTCAATGTATATTCAAGTAGTTTAAGTGTAATGTTTTCTTTCCACAGCCGGAGTCGAAGAAGAAGGAGAAGATTCGTGCCCAGGTAAAGCGGTACAACGACGAGGAGGACTATGACGTGGTATGATAAACTATTATCTTTAACATTGAACACTCCTCCTTTAACTGATCCTATTGGCTGAAATGCTTCTTCTCTGCTAAACATTAACTGCCTCTTATACTTGACTGCAACAACTGCCCCAGGAGAATATGGCACAAATCTCGTCAGTCTCCATCACAGGCAAATATAATCATTGGCAGTTGTGCCGATATAAGTGCAACATACTTTGTATCAAGTCCAGGTGATTTTTTTTAGAAAGTTCAGGTGTAGTAGACTAAAGAGTTTGCTGACAGGTGACAAAATACAGCAAGGCCTGAATTAGCTGGTGATAGACTGGTGTATGTTACATCTTCCTGGGAAGTTTTTCTGAAGTAAATATCAAGATTATCTTATCCATACAGATGTTGACCCCTTTTTTGCTCACATCGAGAATATTTGCCACACATTTGTGATATATTATGGATATCATTTCTGAATGAATGAATTTTGACTTCTGTGTGTGCAGATTGAGGAGGAAGAAGAGGATATAGAGCACGAGGAGGAGTGTGCTGAGTGCGGGGGGGACGAGGGTCTCATTAACTGCAACACGTGTCCCTCCGCCTACCACCTCGAGTGTCACAATCCCCCGCTCAGACACCCCCCAAGGTCAGTGGAATAGTCCAACTCAATGAAAGTGATTTTGCCACACTTTGCTGTTTTGATACATTTCATTTTCATCAAGAGAAATCTTTTAATTCTTCTTTTAAGTTTGTGACAGTCTTCCATGTGGCATAACTTACCTTACATAAGAATCTTTAATATTGTAAAGTCTTTTTTTTTTTTTAAATAATTCTTCTTGTTTAACAGAGGATTCTGGAAGTGTACAGCATGCAAGGACGGCAAGCGACGACGTGGGTCTCGGAGAAGTGGTCGAACAGGTACATTTATTTCCATATCAAGGTGTTATTCAAGGCATGTGTAATTAATAAATTTGGATATGAAGTCCCGTCCCAAATATCTCAGTGTTTAATTAATTGTGTTCAAAATTGGTTAAATATAAAGTTAGTTTCCTTCTGATGAAGCATCATATTTCAGCTGATTTTAGTTCATACGTTTTAAGTTGCACCATCAACTGGTAGCTTTTAGCCTTTTTAAAAGTTGATTCAGTTTTTCTCCATCGCTTATCTCCATTTCCATTCCTCGCCCCCACAGCCAAGGTGAAGAGTTACAAAGTGTCAGATAACGAGGAGTCGGAGGAGGAAGTGTTACCTAAAAAGAACCGAGCGGCAAGCGCAGCAAGATCTGAACCTTCAAGGTCCAGAAATAGGTCGTCGTCACGGCGACGTGAAGACGATGACAGTGTTGTTGATAAAAAACCTATTTTCTCTCGACGGGCGCCTTCTGAACTTTCGGTAAATGATTTTAATCTGATATATTGTACTTAACATAACCTAAACTTAATATGATATATAGTATTTGTATTTGCAGTTGCATGTTCATTTACTTCCTTCCAATTTGATTAAGATTCTACAGTTATATAGTATTACTCTTCAAGAAGTCACAACAAGTGCCAGATGAACAACAATCTCTTAAGCATTTATGTTGTACTTAAAGAAACAGATATTGGTAGTGTTAGCTGTCCGGTAACATTGTTTTACAATTTGCTTGTTAAAGATAAATACCCGTTTCATTTTCATTATATGTTTTTGAGGGAATTGTAATCTGAATGATTGGTATTTCAGATAATCGAGCAAATCTTGGAGACGGTGATGACCCACAAGTCAGCATGGCCGTTCCTTGAAGCAGTAGATAAGAAAGAGGTAAGGCAAATTAATTTGAATATATATGGGTTTTATGTGTGAGCCTAATGGTTAAAAGATAGACATAAAACTGTTTGTAACGCAATTCGTTTCCTGACAACTAAGGGTGCACATAAAAACAGGATACCTTCCTTCACCATTGAGGCTATTAAAATATGCTATATTCCAGCATGGTGTCCAAGACAACCTAAGATCATTCCAAGTTCAAATATTTTGTTGCTGTCATTAAACAATTGCTTGTGACGTCGCTGTAGCAGGCCATATTCTTGTTAATTACTTATGAAGGTATGAAATAAAATTTGGTGATGTAAACATTGACATTCGGATGGGTGCTAAAGACTTTCATGAAACTTGTGTAAAAATCAGGTGCCACAGAAATTCAAACTCGTTAGTAAAAGTAATATGACCAACATCTTCGGGTAATAATCTTTATCAGAACTGGTATAACCTGTGTTCTTCTCTCCATACCAGGTGCCGGACTACCACGAGATTGTGAAGCACCCCATGGATTTCCACACGATGAAGAACAAGCTGGTGAGACTGAGCTACTCCTCGCCCGACCAGGTCATTCAGGACGTGGCCCTCGTCTTCAGGAACGCAGCAATTTATAACAAGGTGAGTGGACAGTTTCAACGTAACTGATATACATAACCCCATATTGGTTTTGGTTTAGTTCCCGTCCTGATATTACTTGACCAATTTTCACCAAATTTGGTTAACATCCTCGTCATATCATGTAGATGTGCCTTTTGGGGGTTTCGGCTTCTTTAATATTCAATATTTTTTGGTTTTCATGGCAAAAGTTTGGACTTTGTCATTTTGAAGGGAAGGGTTAGTTTCCGGAGCAAAAATTTGAAACTTAATGACCAATCTTCACAAAATTTGGTATAATCCTCTTCATATCATGTAGAAGTGCCTTTTGGGGGTTTCAACTTCTTTTTCAATTTTATATTATTTTTGTTTTTATGGCAACAGTTTGGACTTTGTCATTTTGAAGGGAAGGATTAGTTTCCGGAGCATAATACTGAAACTACTGGATCACATTGTTATTATGGAGGTCACAGTTTTGATTTTCTCATTTTCATGGCCCAGTTCGGCTTCTATAGCTATGCTGAATGCTGTATGGGGGAGACGTCTGTTTTCACGAGTAAAAACACTTTCTAGTAATGACTGAGCTACCCCTGTGGGGAGGGAATGTAATAGTTGTGTAATTTTACTATTTACCAAATATTGATTATTGCTCACCATTTCCAAATTGCTAAATTATATCCTTCATTACTTGTTAACTACTTGAGTATTGTTGATTTTTTCAATGCTAGGCTTAAGTTACTGCCTCTCTCGCACAAGCAGAATCTCTAATGAATAGATATCATTTTATTCATATTTTTAAAACTTACCAATTAACTGAAGGAGGATGAATCTGTTTCCAACACATTTAGTTATCCACAAAGGGAACAGAAGTTTGTAGTTATATGTTTCAAGGATAAGGCCCACTTCATAAGACTCAAACTTTAAAAATAAGTGATTACACAGATGTTATTTATTTGTTTTTCAGGAGGACAGCGATATATACAGGTGCATGCAGGAAGTCGAGAAGGCGTTTATAGACACGCTCAGTAAGAAACTTCCTTTCTATCACTACAGTAGGGAGTCCGTTGCCAACGGATATGACGACACAGGGAGGAGGCGCACGCGACGATAAGACGACATCTAGTTTCACTCTGTATTCGTCTAGTAATCAAGTGAATTGTTTACGTTTGTCATCCAGTCGTCCCGTGTTTGTGTACATTGTGTGATAGTCATTTCATTTACTTCATTCATTTACTCTGCACATTATGTCACAATGCAGTCACTTCCACTTGTAAAATAAGATTGTTAATCATAAATAAAATTGTTTAGCAAATGTCATCATCGTGATACTTGCTACAAATGTAACAAACAATGATTATGTGAAAATTTATGTTTGTAACTAATTTTGAAAGAATCTAGTGAAAATACAAGAAGTTATTTTCAACTTCAAAATATTTCCTCAATCCATTGTGTTACAGATTTGTCACATCATGTGAAAGTCCATGACTTTTTCATCTCAAGTATTTTCAAATTTACTTTAATCTATAAATGAACTATAGGTTTTTGTAAAAGTGTTTTTCTGTGAGCAATTTATGAAAATATTGACAACATATTTAATATGTCCCACTTAATTGTAGATTGTCAAATATTGGATGTCAATTTAAGGATGTCTAATCTATGGATTAAATGTCAAATATATTTGTAGGATATAGGTGAATTAAATTATAGGATGTACCATCATACTCTTTAAGGATATGTACATAGTCCAATCTTCTTATGTTTGAATGTTGTACAGTGTTACATTCATACAAACACACATACACACATACATACACACACCTCAAAGTAGAGCAGTATCTTAAGTTATGTTTTAATTTGAAATTTGAATGTTTAGATTATGGATTCTTGTATATGGTCAGCATGTAGATCACCAATCATCTATTTTATATATTTTAATAGAAAAAATTAATTTATTTTATGTAATACATTTATTAGGTTGATTTTTATCAGATTTGTAAGAAAAAAATTATTGTCCTGTTATCTTCATATTGTATTGCTCTTATTTAAAACGATCTTAGTTGAAAGTTATATCTCATGCTGTAGAGCAGACCTAGTGATGACTTAGTAACTGATAGCATTTCATAAACATAAAAGTACATTAAAAATTTCAGTGTGAATTATTCAGTGATTTTGTTGCTTTACATTGTCAACGTATTTCATATGTGAAATTCCTCAAGATATGTATTAAGAAATAACTTCAAACCTGTATTTAATTGATAAAATTCTCCCCAAGACAGTTAGACAAGAAGAGTCATCAACACCAGTTTTTCATTGATAAAAAAACCTCCCACAAGATAAATTATGAGAAATGGAAATATATTGACACCATAATTGAATTCCTGGACCCACATTTTCAAAGCTCGCTTAGTGCTAAGATTGTCTTAAGCCCATGTTAATGTATGGTACTTACAACTATCTTAGCACTAAGAGAGCTTCGAAAATCTAGGCCCTGGACCTAGACTTTTGAAGCTCCCTAAAAACTAAGATGGTCTGAAGGACCAGACTTACAACTTTGCACTAAGGCAGCTTCGTAAATCTAGGCCCTGAAATTAAGTGTTCACATGCATGTTTTTTAAACTTGACAAAGGTAAATCTTCTTTGCCCAGTTCATCACCAGCATGACTCATATTTGTGCTGACAACACAATCACCCCGACACACCACCCGACGATGTACATATCCATGTTAGTCTCAGTCTATAGACAAGTATGTATAGGGCGATTGCAGTGGATTTTCTCTGTGCGGGCAGATCTTTCTATCATGAAGTCATTGTTCTCAAAAAGAAGGTAGATAGATTGGTTTCTCGTAATCTTAGAGCTACTTCGAAAATATTCAATTATCATATGAAAGAAGTTTTTCAATCATGGTTAGCTTAATTGAATAAGAAGGTAATTAATTCTTAGCCAATTTGAAACTGACCAGGCTTAAATGTGATAAAGTTCCCTTAAGATTAATGGCATCTTGAACCAATTGAGAAAGCATCAAATTAAGGTAACCTTAGTTTTAGGAAGCTTTTTGTGAGTCTGCCTCCTTTTACCTTTTAGTTTGAAATCTAACACAGTAGTTTAATATTAATGGATTTGAATAAAGTTTGCATCGTGACAGTAAAAAAAAATATTCCATGAACCAATAACTTATTCGACCAATGGTTACTGAATCGAACCCTCACAGATCTGCCCGCATGGAAGCCAATTGACCACTTCTCGGTATGCTAGTTTGTCCGTCTACTTAACCCGAGGTTGCAGAGCAGCTGAGATTGTTCTCTGACAGTAATAGTAATTTTATCTATACATTGTTGTCTAAATTAAAGCTTAACTTAATCTGAAGCGAGTTTTGTTATTATTTGTTGATGTAAGTTTGCCTACTAAGTTTAAATAAAAATATTTCACCTCTTATGTCTCCAGAAAAGGAATCCAGGAAAATGCATAATTTACAAGATAAGTGCACTTGTTCACGCCTAACTTTCAGATGGTTTTGAAATGAAGTGTAACCATCAGGAAAATCTAATTGGACTCTTGTATTTCGAAAATTTATTCAATATATTAGTTTTTCCAATGGAAATCGTTTTTGACAATTCATCAGAGGGCAATCCTTTTGCGTTTGAATGTCTCGACCTTTTAGGGAAGTTATGAGGCGATGAATCTCTGAAGTCTACAGAAGCCCTCCTGGACAGCGTGCGTCGAGATCAAGTTACCTGTTTAGTCCTCCTGAGCATGCTCTGGCCCGAATTGGAACTCCAATAGACAAGATCATGGTTTCGTTTAATAATTATCTTCAGAATGAAAAAAATAGGCCAAATCATAGCACACGCCTTTGTTCAATTCACGGCCAGACTTGCAAACCATAACGGCTAGACACTGCAGGTTGTTCAGACATTAACGTCGATCAAATATACCCACAAGAACCCAGTCAAAAGATTATATGCTGGTTTGACAAGAATTCAACTGGGAACATAAAAAAACAACCTCGTCCTCGCTTAGCTGCTGAAGTAAATCCTTGTGTGTTTCTTGTTGTATTGAAGGTAAAGCACCATTCACAATTGCATGGACATTGCTCATTCGATCCGGAAGTCCAGACTGCCTGGTCCGTGTTCGGTAAGCTCTTTCAGCAGGAAGTGATCGTACTTCGCCAACTCCTCCTTGTCCTCGACACTTCCTCTGCAGAGTCGCGGGGTGTCCATTGGCTCCTTCCTCTCTACCACCAGGTCTGGGTGGGGCCCTGCAAATTGCATTGGTTATGAAATGAGATCTAGTCACAATGACGCGATTTGAAAACCTATGTATATTTAATAACTTTCATAACGATTTTCGTGTTGAACATATACGACTAATTGTGAAATTTTAATTGTAGAGACTGGATAAGCTTATTGTCGCAAAATCGAACTTGGTTTCTCTCGATTCTACTGTCAGGAGCGCATCCAAACGACCGAAACTTCAATTTACCGACCCTATCCCTTAAAGATGTCAACCCAGTCTTTCAACAACGGATCAGAGAATTCGTAAGACTGCGATCAGTAGAAGAAAGGAGCTCGATGACCCAAAAGATGGATACAAGTATTGATGGTTTTCATCTTCTTTGAAGTTTTTAATGTCGTTACAAAGCTAATAACATTTTCATTCGTGACATCCCCATGAATAATAAATATACTTTATTTCCATAAAATTGGTTTCCTTTCTTGCTCAGCTCAGACTAATCCAAAAGGTCACTCGTTACCTATATAAAAGGTGCTACTGTACGACGTATAATCAAGAACCCTCTCCCACATAAGCTGCAATCAAATTAAGCGATTCGAAAGTGTCTCAACAAAAGGGTTTGCTAAACTAACTCACCTCCGATGTTGAGGGTGTGAAGCGCGGCGAACTGTGGGTTGGTGGAGCAGACGGGAGAGTACCATGTGTGGTCACAGTACAAGACGTCCTTGACACTGCAGCACGAGCAGTTCCGGTCAGCAGACGACACCTGAAAACAGAGCAGACGGCAATATTTTGACAGTGAAATTTATTTAGAACTGTTCCGCATCTTCTATCATCAGTGTGTGTGTGTGTAAAACGATAGTTCA
This sequence comes from Phorcus lineatus, assembly GCA_921293015.1. Taxonomy (NCBI): domain Eukaryota; kingdom Metazoa; phylum Mollusca; class Gastropoda; order Trochida; family Trochidae; genus Phorcus; species Phorcus lineatus. The sequence continues at coordinate 1,936,358 of OV121096.1, read as the reverse complement.
AGATTATTATCAGTCTAAACTGAAAGAGGTAACTCGTGTCACCTTAACTTGGGAAACATGACTTGAGTTGCGCCGGCAGATAAACAATAGAGGTAACAGTAGAATATCTCTTGAATTACTACGTAACTACACATAAAAACTGAAAGGCCCAGTACGCACGTTAGCTTGTCCCGCTTTTTGGTGTCCGAGTTCGAACTCCAACTCTTGGTTCCTCTCTTCCAACTCCGCCAGGTGGAGCTGCTGGCGGCAAATCAGCAGACGAAGCTCGTTCATCTGTTGAAAGAAAGAAGTTTAGGAAATATGAGAGGAACAAAAAGTTTTAGGTGGACTTAGTCAGTTAGAATTAAAGAAAACATGCCGCTTTTTATGCCCTTATATGCCAAATAGCCAAATGAGCGTTTCTGACACGATCAAGTTCGGTACTCCTATAGAACACAGAAAACGATTACAGTGCTTGTGAAAGTGCACCGCGTTTAAGAAATGAATTCTGTCAATGATGATGAAAAACGGATTGTGAACACGAAACCATTTTCCACTAAAGCCTAGATTCGCAATTAATAATCCTGCGACGATGGTTAAACCCCAACCCCAACCCCATACCAACGTTGATGCAATGTTGCATGTCCTTACCAACTGCCCGCCCTTGATCCTGAACTAGAGTTTAACGACTGACGGACGTACCTTGTTTTGTTTAGCGGCGTCGAGGGCTATAGCCTTCTCTCTGTCGAAGTAGATGATGAGGAAGGTGTCAAGGACCCTCCACAGCATCTCGTTATCTGCAGAGTACCAGAATCATAGCCTCAAGGACCCCTTCCAGAAATATCGAGTCATCGTTTACAAGTCTCCAGGGAGTAATGTTGAATTTTGGGACTTAAGGGGGCAGTAGCACGATTTTAAGATATGTCAAGTCATATCACGAAAACAAAAATAAACGTTTCCAATTGCAAGACAATGTTTTTAATCAAATAAGCGGGTTTAAAACGAAGGATTCGTGATCGATTCAGCTATGCCGATCCATTTATCTTTTTCAAATGATTTAAATGTTTTCTCACAAAATTGGCCGTCAGTTCTTGCTTAATATTTGATGATTTCCTCAGATGTTTGTCCCTCCAAAGTTACACATTTGCCACCAATTTGTTTATTGTGAAAAAAATTGAAGAAGTAAACCTTTGTAGAGGTTGAATTCATATGGAGGCTTTAGCAATTAGTTACTGTCAAACCACAATGAAAACTAAACACTAATTTGAATCCTGAGGAATATTAAATAATTAAAGATGTACTCATAAAGGACTTATGTTCACGAACCTCGACATTGCTGCGCCTCTTTGACCAGTCCCTTGACGAAGTTTGCGTCAGCGCGCAGCGTCTTGCGGGTCAAGTACCACTCGTACTCCTTCTCATGTAGGAACTCCTGTAAAAGTCAAAGACAGACTGAACCCCGTTCGTATGTCCTGAAGTAATGTTCAACCATCTGTCACTAATTTCATATTATTAATTATATTCTCACTCAACAGTCAACTTTGTAAATGGTGAAGTCAGAGCTTTCAAGAGCGTTGACCAAAGTGTCCTGAATGAACAAACATTTGGCAAACTGACCCAGACCTTTGCACAAATCAAAGTTGCCAAAACTTCGGACACTTCAACTTACAGCTGACGTATTAAAAACATTCACTTGTTTGCTTCAAAATGCTTATGAAGATCTACCTCTAAATTTCTTTTTAATATTTGTTTAGAGCAAGTGCCCAAGTGAAGGCGTACAATTAGTTTGAATTTCGGAAGTCAGAGATAGAAGCACGTACAACATAAACTGAAGTCATAAGTAGAACTAAGTCCCTACCTCAAGAGCTCGGCGTTCCCCTCTCAATCGAAGCACCAGTTCATTCATGTCCTTGAGTCGCTCTTCCTTCATGGCGTTCTCACGCTCAATTCGTCGGATGTCCAGCAGAAATCCTGGAACACAAATATGCTCATTATGCTACTTTGTAAGCTTTTTCATCAACATTAAGTCGGCGTGCCCTTCTACTGAGATCCACTGAAGTGCTGAACTTGCCATAAACCTTTGTTAGCGATGGCCCTACTAGTTAGCGTTATCGTAAAGTTCGTTATTCTTCCAAAGAACCCGTTTTTGCCAAACATTGTGCCTAGGTACATCTAGACGATCTTTATTCATATGCATATTCAACTACAAATGTTAATTATAAGAAACAATAATAATCTTATCGAAATGGTTTTTTTTTCTATGTTGTCACGTAAAAACTATTGCTTATTTCGTCTTTGAAGGGCAATATGAAATGGCATAGAACAAAAGCAATGTTTTCTGGATATAGACTTCGCTAATGTGAAAATCCACGACGTTGTAACGTCACTATGATGGGAGTTGTGTATTTTTACAATAAAGAAGTTGTTTTCCCGAATATTTTAACAAAATGATTGCTATCGTGATAGAAATATGAGAAACTAGTTTGGAACTTGCCATCAACGGTTTTCTTGTGTGTAGTCCACTTTTTATTGACACCATGCATAGAAGCGGACACTTCTTTGAGACCTTCCTCAAAAAGTCGCCCATACTCATTTTCTTTGGTCTTTTGATCTTCTTGATTATGAATCTTTCTATCCACGGTTTCCTCGAGTTTGGTAAATGCACAGTTTAGTTTTATAAGTTCTTCTTCGAATTTTACCATATCAGAATCAGCCTCCTGCATAAAACCACTAAACGGAGAAGGTATCGGTGGACAAACACCCCCCGTAGACGAGTCGAGCGGACTGTCCGGATATCCGGCTAAGCACGTGAGGACAGGAGCTTCCGGTTCCGCCACCGTCAAGTCCCCGTCACGTTGAGGTTTGAGGGGAGAGAGTGATGGCCCTAGATACTTAGCAGGGCAGTTGGGTGTAGTTGGATATTTCCTCTTCTCAGGTTTAGATGATTTTGGAGTGGTTTGTGAAAAGCGAACTGTTTTCTCTGGAAGAAACCCGTCGCTAACCGTACATTTAGGTTTGTTGTCTTTTAGATGATCAGATGTAGTTAACGGCGCATCCAACTTGTTTAGTTCCTGATCGTCGGTAACATCGGTGATTTTTATCATCGGCAAACATTCTTCAGAACTGAAAGGTCGATTGTTGAATCCTGTTGACTCTGAGTCACTGTCAGATGGATTTGGTCTCCGAGGGGATTTCAAGTTTCTGTTGGCCTCAAGATTCTCGTTTCTAAATGCCTCTTCTACAATTCCGTTGACAAGAGATTCTGATATGTCCTCTTCATCCGATGTGTACTCTTCCTCGTAATCGTACACGTAAGTGTCGTCCGTCGCCATTTCGTCTATAGTCGGAGAAAGCAGTTACAGGAACTATGACGTCATCGTCTTTGTCCTGATGACGTCATTGATTCGTACAACGTCACAAGGGTAAAAGCGCCTCATGCGGGGCTAAATAGCTCATCAGTTGGGCTTCGTTTCACATTTATGATTTCTCTTCCCGAATGTCAGAACCCAAATGATATTTTCGTTCTTTCTCAGGCCATTAACTATGAGCGTGGAATAAACTAACCGTAAACCTTCCAACGACTCAGAAAGCGGTTGGCTTAGGAAGCTTAAATCTGAAGACATTTAGAGCTATAAACATTGTTACAATGAGACTCAAGTTTGTAGATTTTTTTCACAGTATACCTTCAAATATCGGCGTGATTTTGCACCATCAAACCATCTTAGTCCTCTCTTTAAACAGATCAATCATTTATGCTAGGAATCTAAAAAAAAAAGTTAGAATTAATTTTTTTCGGATGGAGATACAGGTCGACATGTCAATAGCATTGTAATTACTGATTAAAATAAGAAGAAGTAATGAATTCATTTAGTAATCCTAAAGCAGATATGTCTTGGTGTATTTATTGTTAGGCACTAAATCACAATGTGCGGGTCATAGAAATAGTGATTATTACCCGAGGAAGTGGGTCATATGACTTTTACGAAACTAGTGTGAGTTTTTGTCTTACCAGAGCGAGAGCGAGGGTTATAAACAATTTCGCACAATGTTCTTAAAAGTCATATGACACATTTCCGAGTGTAATAATTTCTTTTTTACCGAATCTATTCATTGTATAACGCATTGAAATATTCAGAAAACGGTTCGCTTCCCTTGCGACAACCCCTTCGTGAATAAGGGTTTTATCACAGATGATAAATACGGTACCTCGCGCTGATATAATCGTTGCACATTTGATATGCGTGATATGTGCACATGTGCTCATATTGAACATATGACATCACTTATGATTAACCATATGGATAATAAAGGTTAATTGAAAGTGGATTTGAAGGATAGGCACTTCAGTCAAAATCTTCGGAACAACTAGAGTAGGTAAACCTTGATCAGCAGATAATACTTTTATGACCTGTAACGAATAATTAGAGGTTACGATGGGGTATGATATGAAAAATGGCATGTTGTAACCTTTTTATCATATATTTTCCAAGATGAAAAGACTACGCCACAAAGGGAGATAACTCTAACCAAAAGTTCCCCAGGGCTGATATTGATATGAATTTGTGGACTGGTCTGATATGGCTGATATGGATTTGCGGACCGGGCGGCAATATGGATGCTGTGTCCTTGCCTCTATCACATATGCAAAACACCTGATATTATTGATAGATATATGATAATTGCAAAATATTCACCTATTAACTTACTCCATATGCAGGCCAATAACCTAATAAATATTAGTGACCCAGCAATTACTTACAAAGCAGGCGGTTATTGAATTGAGCGTGAATAAAGACAAGGTTAAAGGCACTAGTGCACGCTTTTACGGTTTAAATTGGCCATTTTAATGTTTACGAGGACTTATGCATTCACTTAAGCTTTCTATCGATGCAATGAAATACTTAAAATTCTTTACAATTGACTTGCAATCAACAATGAAAAATTTTAGACAGCCGCTGTCGGCTTGGACGTATAACAAATCTAAGGTTAGCTGTGCACAAAACGGAAAAATTATAGACAGTTGAAAGCGGCTGAACTAATATTATGTGCAGCTGTTGAATTTACCTAAACTCTGAACTGAGAACAAATAATGAATTATGTTTTATGAAAGCAATGTTGTAAATAAACGGATTTAATAACACAACATTAGCATTGCTATTAGATTGACCAAAGCGGCTGCCGTTTCCGCCTTTTTGGTTATAAGCAAAATCTTAATATTTCCGATATCGTAGTTCATGCGGATTTATTGTAACGTAACATTAAATACTTCCGGTCTTTAAAAATCAACTTTACTACCTGAATACGTAATTATTTGTTAAATAACTTACGAGGTAGATTACTTGTGTGAGGATCTTGAATAATATCGAGAGATATATGTAGTATCTGTGCATTCGTTGTGTTAACGAAATATTGGTGTGCACTAGTGCGTTTAAGGTAGGGCTTTATACACGGATTTATAATGAGTAAGTTCCACTTAGCATACTGCTGAAAACATTTTAGAACACCTTGATAGAATGTCACACCATTGAATACAAAAACGTTCCCGGGAACAAAGAAGCACACGCGGTGAGTGTTGAAACTCACTATTAGCTAAATGAAGCAGTGGATAAGATATGTTCAGGTGTATGCGGATGTTGAATAGAAAAAACTGTGCGTATTGTGTAATTGGTCTTCTACTCCTCTACCCACTGTAGATAACATATCAATACTATCACAACCATGCCTCCGTCTGCATTGCTGTTCGAATAAACCTTCGAAAAGCTAAGATGCGCTCATCATAATCTTCTAATCTTTTCCAAATGCTTCTATTAACATGAGTTCTACTTTCTCCAAACTTATTCATCGCTACCCGTTCGCTTTCTATAGTTTCTAAATCTTAATGAGGGGAATCCTTGAAGTAAAATTCGGTTCAAGAAGAACGTAAGCATAAATGGGAATGTGTAGTTTTTCGTGAGATGTTGATACCGTATTTCCCCTATCAAGCCCTCGAACTCTTATCAGTTAAGAAGACACCTTGAGAGTTTTTAAACCAGAATGTCAAACTTTATCAGTGGTATCATTTATCAAGGGGTACCAACTGTTGCTGAAAAGTATAAATAATGGGTTTATTATAATTGCAAAATAAAAGTTAAAGCTACGATTTTCAGTGCTCGAAAAACGGACAATGTACAGTGTCTGGCTCTCGTCATATAGGCAATATTGGTGGTTTCTCTTTCGGTACATACACAAGGCTGTTTTCGATTTTCATTGAAAAATATCAATATCATATAAGACTTGGTGCTTAATTAGAGCCATAACAGAAATAGGAAAATATCTATTTCATATTTTTATTTTCAATGTTGGCCTGTAAATGTGACACACCCTGAGATTATTAGAGGTTGCTCTTTTCACGGCTCTCTTTCACGGACCGTCGCGTTTCTGGCCCGGCGCTTTTTATAGAGACTATGGTATGTTTGAAATGAATACTGGTCTATTTTGTAAGTTTCTCGCTCTTAGAACCTCATGTCTAAGACTCTATAGTGTACATATGAAAGTTGTTTGAGACGATGTACCCTGCCCTAACAGATTGGAGAACCACACTGTCTTTTGATTTGCCAAAGGATAAATAGTTGATTTTGAAGAGGAAATGTTATTCTGAAATGGATATAGTTCTAAATGATTTTTACAAGGTAATTTCATTATTGAAAACAAGTAGATAACAATGCCAACCAAACTGATGGCCTGTTGAAATAGATCTGATTCAAATGGGTTTTATCTTCAGAGGCATAGAATCGGTTTGTTTTCTCTCTTAACGAACCCGAAACACAAACACTGGATAAGTTTGGATGTTGACGTTGGCAGCTGTTGGCAATTCTTGAAAGTTTGTCGCTCCTTTATTTAAAGGCACTAAAGCGAGTATTTTAGCGTTCAAAGTGCATATTTAAGGGGATATGAGAACATATGCACCTTCTTTAGCTTTCTATCGATGCAATACAATGCATATCACTGTTTACAATTGATCTGCAATCAATGATAAAACAGTTACGGCTGAGGAATGTGAAAATTTTCAAGTGTTGGTTGTGATCAATTCAGAAATAACGATTGTTAAAAATAGCTGAACTAGGAATATATTCAGCTTTAGAATATACTTTGAACTCTTAACTGAGGACAAAGGATGGAATATTTCTTGTTAAGATTGTGTTTGTAAGTTCTTATACACAGTAGAAGCATTGTAGTTCTATAAACCATAACGCCTGCCGTTTTGGCTTTTTCAAATGTTGCCGTTATTGACGTTCATACGCATTAGATGCAAAGTTGCATTAAATACTTCCGATCTTTTAGATAAACTTTATAGCCTGAATACGTGCATATTTTCCAAATAACTTTTACAACTTAACAAATAACAAGTGCAGATTACCTGAGTGAGCGTTGTTGATGATATCGAGATTTGTGCATTATTGTGAGGATGAAATGTGTGGATTTATCGTTTTTATATTGTAACATACACGGCATACGTATACTCATGACTTCCTTTTGTATATACATACCGTCCTTCACATCATAACGTCCAGACACAGTTAAGATTGTAGTGGAACTAACTTAAACAACTCTTGGTTGTTCACCCCAGCAAAAGCAACACTAACATTTGATGTAACTTGACAGGCGACCACAAATTAGTCAAATGCAATTTTGGAAACTTATTCATTGGACAAAGAAATAAAGTCAAGTCAAGGGTGTATATATATATAAGTGGTATTTTGGAACGCATCAAAGCCTCATCAATTGTCATGAATACTTTGACAGAACACCAACTGTTTATAAGCATTTCTAAAATCAGAGCAAATGTGCCTGTCTGGCTACTCCTGTATTACCAATGTTAGTATCGTGTTGACATTCTAATAGGGAATGGGGATATTTAGCAATGTTAGTATTTTGTTGACATTCTCATAGGGAATAGGGATATTTAGCAATGTTAGTATTTTGTTGACATTCTAATAGGAAATTGGGGATGTTTAGCTATGTGTCAGAGCATCCCCACAATGTGTTAAAGAACTCATGTTGGTATTTTTACTCCATTCCGGAGATATTGTCACCAGGTGGTTTATGAAGTAAGACACATGACGCTTCTAACCTTGGAACATGCACCTTGGTTTTGCATTATGTTATGTTACTAACACACACTAACACGTTATGTTATGTTACTAACACAGCGAATGCACTTTCTTTCTCTGCTCATAGCGCTTGTTCGAGACTTTACTCCCTACGAATCCTCTGTAAAGACTGACGTCGTTTATCATGTGAGAAAAAGAGACATGTAGGGAATAGAGGTATTTATACCGCCTCTTTTTTAAGCATGCATGAAAAATCCAACAAAGTTTTCAACGTTATGATTTATCAGTGTAGACTTTAGTTTCTTTCGTAAATAGTTTATGCTTTGAAACGTTTGCGTTTCATTTCGTTATGAAATACACGATTGTGGTTTAGCAAAGTTCGTATTTACTTCGCTTATAGGATCAATTTTGCTTTTTTGTTTATCTTTGAGCCATAATTAAATTTTTCAGCCAAGATTTAAGCAGATGGTTGTCAACCAAACATAAACCTTTTGTCAGTGTTTCAGCAAATGAAATAGGACACTGACAGACTTGATGGTGCGTCTATGGTTTTCACATTTTGTTGGGTCTCATGGGTAATTAGAACCAAACCTCTGAGCTTTTCATAAATTAATATTCTGCATTTGTCGAATCGAAAGAATTTAGCATATATTTACTTCTCTTGTTTCTTTAGTTGTCCATTTGTTAGTCAAAGTCGGATCTCTTTATGTTTCAATTTCAGCTTGGCGACCTCGGGAACTGGGACCAACTGAAGGAGCCTTTAACTCAATTTCATAAGACATTTACTAGATTACAGAACCTTTAACCTGGTAAAGTCTGTATCTAGTAAATCTGAAATGATCATTGCGCATGGCATCATATTTGTAAGACAAATGTTTATAAGACCAAGTCTGTTATCTATACCAGAGAAATGCTGAGTTGGCAAAAAGAGAAGTCTCTGAAAACATGCGTTAAAAAGATCGAGAATATAAGACTTCAGGAAAACAGTATCTTAACAAAAAGAGATGTTCTATAGTTGGTTGATAAAAATGGACTAGATAACGACATGGGTCGGTAATCTGTCTGGACGTGAAGGATTTATTCCGGTCAATAACAAAGACAATGGTGCACATGCTTATGAAATAGTTGACACATGTAAAATGCTCTGGACACAATACTTTCCATAAGTTTTGTACATTTTAACACCAGGCTGTAACAATGAAACATATTCAGGATGCACCATAACATTTTATATCTGAGACTAAATACTTTCCATAAGTTATTACATTTTGAATGCAGGCTGTAAATTCACGCACGTTGACGCAGAATCAAAATCATGATGTAACAGTTGAATGAAAGTTGATATTAATTGGAAAAATAGCTGAGGTATAATCTTATTTTTTAGAGAAAAGATTCAGTCATACACAAGACAAAGAAAACCATCGTGAAGGATTAGAAATAAACTCATCTGAACACAGGATAGTCACTGAAATGAAGAAATGTTGTTTTTGAGAGACAAAATATTGATTCGACAAACCTGTTGTTGATTACCATCAAACGATCCTTAGTGTTAAACCTAGTTTACTAAATATGCTTTCACAGGAAAAAAGTATTTAGATTTTTGTAACATTGTCTATGTACACGTAATCAATTAAGATCAATGTCTTCTTGTAACATTTTTAATTGATTCTGGAGATGATGTCATTGCTTTGTTCATCATAAATATATGCGATATTGGACTGTTTTACGGGTAAGGGTACAACATCGGATGTTTACGTGTCATAATCTGTTTTAAAATGATTATGATGTTAGAGATAACTTAGCAAGGGAGAAAGAGAAAAAAAAATTGAGCATATTCTGAAAGTTGCTCTCAGAGTGCATGCTGACTTCGCTGTTTGAACACTAACCATGGTTTAACACTTATGGCCATTTAGATGCTTTGCAATGTTTGGAAGATATTGTCATCATTAAAGGTCGATTTTGTGGCAGAAGGATGGTTATCAAAAAGTGTCAGCAGCCTTGTCTTGGATGTCCTGTTGATCCCATTGAGATATTTACAAATGATCATGAGGTCCATCTTACCATTAATTATCCTTAACAAATGCAACAGTTATATTCTGGAGAACCATTTGCTGTATTTCCTTGCTTCAACACACATGTGCCACAAAGAAAACCTCTCGTCAGATTTGTGAATGCATTGTACATCCGAGCGAGCTGATCACACAAGACATCAGCCGTTGTAAATGTGTTGATATCAGACGATTCAAATTTATTCTTCATAGTGTTAAAATTTCCGTGCAATAAAAATAAATTCAAATGATATGTAATGCTGAAATATTTTTATACATCATTTAACATTCTTTTATTTTATTTTTTTCTTTCGTGTCCTCATCAATTTATGTCATTTACGTCTCCTATACCACAAATGCACCATATATTACATTTGTGTGTTTTATGACTAATAATATTGGACCTTGGCCTTATATAAGTCTTAATAAACCATTATCTATCACATGGGAAGTCAAGTTATATCTTATTCCATGCAGCAGTCAACATCCAATAAAGAAATGTGACTTATTATACGCAACATTAACCTTGACGAAAAATGTTAATGCTTATATTTCTGTGGTAACATTTATTACTGAAGACGACGACAGCCTTTGAAGACCCACTTCCAGAAGTAAACACGCTACTCATATTAATGTGTCTCAAATAAGAATCCAATGGCAGCATGTGGGAACGCTTATATAAATCTGTCATTTTTATATAACATAACTATATAGCATTATATACATATATCGCTAAAGCATGAACTGTTTGAGTTGATACTACAAAAATTCTTATAAATTCCCAGCAAATATTCTCCAGTCTGTTTGTAAACCTTTTTCGACAGGATGGTGTTTGTGTTTGTGACACATTCCTACACTTGTGTTGCCCTTTTTCGGTAACGGGAAAAGTTACATATAAATCAAGAGTTGCTGTCAACGATTTTTAAGCATAGTGTTTCAATACTGGTTAAATAATACGGCACAGGTTTTTGTCACTAGAAAACAGAAACCATTTTACAGCCTAAACGAAGATTCGAAAGTCTTCAAGTGTTGCCTTTATGTTTTACTTGTAAAGAGTTGAACAGAAGATCATATAGTGGTATGTAACAAAGCTTGACTGTTTGAAACTTGGCAGTACATTTTCTATCTCCTAGAAACGGCAAATAATTTAAGGTTCTTGCCACATAAAAGTCTTCTGAAATAGAGTAGAAATTATTTTTTTTAAAAGAATTCCTTCATTGAAACGTCCTCGTAAAGATAGTGTACATTTAACTACAAAGAGGGTAGACATGCTGGAACTAATGACAGGAGATGTTATGTAAATATCTGGAATATCTGTCCATACCAAGGTTTTCATGTGGAGATGTGTTCAAGGTCCCTTGTGGAGATTGATCAGGTGTGAAACAGTCTTAACTGATGTTGCACCAGGATGGGTAGGTATACCGCTGACATTTGGGATAAGATATATGTTCCTAATAACGTTTCATATTAAATGCAATTATAAATTTTGTAAAAAGCTTGACGATTTAAAATCATTGCACTTCCTTCATTTTTGCCAAAATGTGCTCTTCCAAAATAGGCTAAAGATGAATCTAAAATAAATTTTGGTAACATTCCTGAATTCCTGATTTTTTTTGCTGTAAAAGGTTTTTCAGGAACACACTAAATCTTCAGAAATGATGTTGTCTTTCGGCCTTGCACATTGATGTCCATTTAACGACTTTGATAGTAGATATCCTGGTACTACTGACAGCAGGTGTTATAGAGATATCTTCAAGATCTCCACGTGTCAAGGTTGTCTTTTGGAGATGTGTTCAAGGATCCTAACGGTGATTTATCTTGTGTGAAATAGTCTTAACTGATTTTGTTAGTAGGTTGACAGGTACCAGCTAACCTTTTCAATACAGCAGCTATACTTCAGTTTCCTGATAACTTATTATATTGAATACAAAATATGTTCAAATAAATTTCATCGAAATTTTTAAAAAAACAAATGCAAAATATGATATTAAATATCTAAGAACAAAATTTATTATCGAATTATTTACTGTTATTTTATGATAACTTAACAATCCTTGAACGTGGTCAAACGGTTTTTTTTATCTTTATAAAATCCCAATGACATGAGATGATAAATATTGAACAATGGGTGCCACTTGTTTATCAGGACATGTTTACGAAATTCTTCATTTTTCACTATCATTGCTCCTATCATAAAATGAACAAAAGGCTTTCCGTTACCTTTAACAAATAATAATAATGTACTATTTGACATGGAATACATGTGTGTATATCTCATTAAGGGGTTCAAAATCATTTATTCAACCAGAATTCCATATGACATAATCCTCCATATACATTTTAATGAATTTGCTAGCTTCGTGAATACTACTTGATATTATTATAAAATGATCCCATCTATGTAATTGTTTTATGGGGAATTTCCTACCCTTGAGATGCAGAATAGCTCTTTTGTCAAGTTCATACTAGTTTCAAATGTCAGTCTGCGCTATGACGTCATTGAATATTAGTTCCTCGTGCTCTTGCAATGTCAAAGTTCGGGTAACCAGGGTAACCTCAGTGATGTATTTGTTTAATGTTTAATCTGATGCTCGCTCCGTGATGGACAATAACTTCTTATATTATCCTGGAGCTTTTACAAATAATGTTTTACGCTAAACAAATACAATTCTGTTGGAATCGATGTCCCCGTTATAAAGTGGAATGGATTGACATAATCCTTTTTAAGGAACCTTTCATGAACGTCCTAATAGGTACAAGACAAGATTTGTCGAAAATAGTGTTTCTACTCAGTTGAAAGTAATATTAGGTTTTTACAGGCCTCTATACACAGGATATTTTGTGAAAAGTAATCAATCTTTGAATTTTAACTATTAATTTCTTTTCTGTTATAACTCCATAAACAAATATTATCCTTGAGCTTTTACAAATGATGTTTTATGCTAAAATGCTTTTATGCTGAAATCGATGTTCCTGCTATACAGAGGAATAAATGAAGCAAAGATAAAGCTATTTCATAAAGTTAAGTAAACATGTCGAAATCCATTTAAGTACTTTTTTAAAATATCTACATAGCTATTATAGGTAAAATTGATATTTAGATTTGAGTTGCATGATTATGATTGTTAGTTATAAAGAGACAAATTCATATTTTAACTTTCCACTAGCTTGAATTCCCATGTTTGCATATTCGATTCTCTTTCCCTTCCAAGAGCAGAAACCTGAATAGGTTTAGTATTAGTGACTATGATGTTTATAATGTTATTTAAGATGGCTTTCATTATTACAAATATTTACTTCGCAAATAATACTATACATCCACTTTCGATACTGCATTAAATATTTGAGAACACTTTGATAGAAGGTTGCACCTATATATACAGGAACGTTCCCAAGAATAATAACACAAGCGTGTCCAAAAGTCGCTATTAGCTAAATGAAACACGTGGATAAGATATGTTCAGGTGTATGCGTGTGTTAAATAGAAAACCCGGCATCCTCTATTCCTGTACCGACCGAAGATAATCTGTATAATACTAGTGCAACCGAGCTTCCGTCTGAATAGGTTCTTTTGCTGTTGGAATGCAAACCTTCACCAAGCTAAGATGCGCTCATCGTGATCATGTCATTTTTTCAATGTTTACTTGACTTATACTTTCTTTAAACTTATATCGCTGCCTTCGTACCTTCGCTTTCTATATTTTCTTAATGTCAATGAAGAGAATCTAAATTGAATTCGGTTGATTTCGAGAAGAACTGGGAATGACTTTTTCATTGTTTTTGTCAAGGGGAAGAAATTGATTTTGGAGAGTAAATATTTTTTAAATAGATACGTTTCTTAATCATTCTTCTCTCTATGAAGTGTGATCGTTGAAAACAATTACAAAACTATGCAAATCCTAAGAGAGAAATATATCTTATCCAAATTTCTTGAATACTCGTGATAAGACATTGAACATATCTTTAGAATTTGTTACATTAGGGAAAATGTTCCTGTCTGTCTACCCTTATTACCAATGAGGTTCTCTTAGTATCTTGTTGACAATCTAATAGGAAATGGGGATGTTTAGCATCCCTGCAATTGAAGAACTCATGTTGGTATTTTTACTCCATTCCGGAGATATTGTCACCAGGTGGTTTATGAAGTAAGACACATATCGCTTCTGTCCTTGGAACATGAACTTCTGTTCGCTTTATGTTATGTTTCCTAAACAGCGAATGCAGCTTTCTTTCTCTGCAGTTCTCCCTACGAATCCTTTGTAAAGATGTTGATTAGCGTGTAGAAATGAAAATGACGAATTTATGCATCTCTTCTTTGAAACATACACGTATGAAGTTTTTCACGTTATGGTTTATCAGTGCAGAATTTAGTTTTTTTGGTAAGTCTTTCACGCTTTGAAACGTATGGCTTTCGTTTTATTATAAAACACGTATTTATTTTCTAGCACACTTTTCATTTATTTCCTACCACGACAGGTTTTCCTTTTTTGCTCGCTTTGGAGTTCGAAGGAGTCCATCTGAGATTTAGGCGATAGTTTTCAATCACACATTAACAATTTTTTAGTATTTCTATCAGTTTAAACAGGAAACTGATAACTACTGAGGACAGACGTTTCGGGTGTTATTTATATCTTATTGATCTATAGTTTGTTGTTGTTCAGTACTTTCCCCATGTGTAATAAGAACCAATTGTCTAAGCTCTTGATAAGTTATGACCTGCATTTTTCGACCGTAATAAAAACGTGGTATATATATAGGAGTCGTGTTTCTTTTGTTGTCCGTTTGTCATCTGAAATGATAACAGCTCACGGCATCATTTATATACCTGTTTATAAGACCAAGTCTGTTATCTATACCAGAGATATGCTGAGTTGGCAAAAAGAAAGGTCTCTGTTAACATACGTTGAAAAGATAAGAATGTGAGACTTCAGGAAACAGTATCTTAACAGAAAGAGATGTTCTTTAGGTGCGAAATAAAAATAGAATAAAATACAACCTGGTAACCTGAAAAGAGATTATGAAGGCTTTACTCCTTTCAATAACAAAAGACCTTGGTTCATAGATATATAAAAAAGCTGAAAATATCAAATGCTGAACTACCAGACTATTTTTACATGTTCAAAAGTCCTTTCTGGTCGAAAAACAATGAAGAAAACATCTGGAATATGAACTTAGTCTTTAGTTCTCTGCAGTCTAAGCTTTATTATCAACTTAATTTAGAGAAGAAAAAGTGTGCCCTATATAGGCCCTGTCTAAATGATGCAAGATTGAAACATGTTTCATTTTGATCTGCGGCAACGTTTTTATTTTGTTCTTTCGTCCATTTAGATGTAATAAATTTTTATTTCTTTTAATGAAATAACAATGATTTGAATAAAATTGTATTTGTATAGAAATTGAATGCTGAATTATTTTACACAATATCAAACGTCTTTCCTTTTTGACTAACTTTATCATTGCTTGAGGTAAATAATGTCTTTTCAATCTACGCCATTGTCTTTTCGTTCTACCACATGATAGTCAAGTTTCAGTAATAACATGTAGTAATATCCTTCCTGGTCGTAAATGATAAACAAAAGTGATAAATTATATGCAACATTAACCAGAACGTAAAAACACTGTACAGAAATGTATTTATTCTGATAGCTGTGTGGTAAGTTACATTAACTGCAGGTTCTGTAACGCACTGAGGACGACGAAAACCTCTGAAGATCCAGAAGGAAACACGCTACTTATCTTACATGTGTTTTCACTGAGAAGACCTTCATAAATCTTCTTTTTTTTAAAATATAGGCACTCAATCATTTTTCTTGCTATGTTAATTCTTCAACATTTCTGAAAATTCTTCATCATTTTCTGGGATGAATGACAAGCTGATGTTATGTGATTGTGATCAACTGCCACAATTCCTTTACTTGTGTTGCAGTTAAAATTTGGACCATTAAAGATGAATATACATCAACAGTTGAAGTAACAAGTGTTAAGCTCACTATTGTTTCAGTGTTGGTTAAGAAATAAGACACGGTTCTTACCATCATAGAGCAAAAGCCCTGTTTCAGTGTAAATGCCGATTCGAAAGGGTTCAAGTGCTGGTTACCTCGTAAAGCGCTAAACAGAAAATCATACTGTCAATAACAAAGATTGAATTTTGAAATATTGACAGTACATTTAATCTTTTAGACATGGGAAATAAAGAAAATTCTAACGGTTTTTTGCAACAGAAAAGTCTTTCGAAAGAGAGCAATCATGAACCTTTGCACTGACATACGTTCATGGAACGAATCGTAACAGTTTGAACATTTAACGACAATGACGGTAGGTGTGCTGGAACTAATGACGGAAGATGTTAGGTTAAAGCTATAATGTCTGTTCTTGTCCTCTGGAGATGTGTTCAAGGTTCCTTGTGCTGATTTATCGTGTGTGAAATAGTCAAAACTGATTCTGTTAGCAGGTCTTTTTTTTACTTTTTTTTATTCACTTGAAAAATCATTAATTCTTGGTACAGTAATGAAATAACACGGCATGACAGTATATTAACATGGAATTCAAAACTTTTAGAAAAAGTATCAAGAGATGTGCAAAAGTATTACACAAGTAAAAGTGTTAGCAGGGTTAGTAAAAATACCAACTCATCTTTTTAATATACAATTTACTTTTTAATATCAGTTAAATAAATCGGTTAATTCATTGAATATATTTTATATAACTTTCTCAGTGAAATTTCAATTCATATGATGACGTCATCGTTTATATCATGGCGTAGATAAGTGCCATAATATAAAGGCAATCAGTATGCTCCATTCATAAAAAAAAATTTCTAAAATATAATAATGAGAAACATTTGGCATTTTTCGTGTCATACATGCTTGTAATACTCATAACGTGTCAGAGTCAGTAATTTACCTTGTATTTGACAATGATATTAATTATTATCAATTATAAATGATTGTATTAACTTTAACTGCGAATGTTATTTGTTTATTAATCTTATCAACAAATATTAATAAATTTTGTCATTATTTTATCTGAAATTTGGCCCAGAAAGCCACATTTTCCAGTTTAATCAATGTTTTTTGGAAAGTCAGTAAATGACTCTATATTCGTGTCCCTGTGTTTACATGATTGTCCCTTTCTTAAGTTCACATGAACATTAGTTCTACGTGCATCCGCGAGGAAAACATTCGGGTAGCCAGGGTAACCTTAGTGATGTTTTATTTATTTAATGTCTTATCTGATGCTCGCTCTGGAAACATCCCCCTCTATTATCACTGAGCTTTTACTCTAAAATAACATACCATTCTGCTGGAATCGATGTGCCCCTTAAACGTTGGAATAAATGGAATATAAAGCTATTTCAGGAAACTTTCAATAATGTCCAAATAAGTACGAGATACTGTTACAACTTATCATATGAAAAGAAATGTAAAGTATACAGATTTGATACACTGGTTATTAAAAAAGTTTATTTAAATATTTACTTTATATAACTCTATTATTATTTTTACCTGCATGTATGGCCAAGTATCATCTTAGGGCTTTAAGAATATAATATTTTACCCAAAACAGGATACCATTCTGCTTAAATCAAAGTTTCGGGTAAATGGCGGATTGGATCTTGCATCCCACATCAGTACAACATTTTGTCAAAATCTGTCAAATATAAAGTATAATTAGGTATTACAATAATGATGAATCAGTTTATTCAGAATGAAAATTTTTAAAAGACAAATATCTAGATCTACCCCTGCATATGAAACGAAACATCCCACTCTCGAAACTACATAACAAATTTTTTAACACTTTGATAAAGAGTAACACCCATTCATTAAAAAAATTGCCTTATGCCTCAAGTGTTAATAAGTCACTGTACGCTAAATGAAGCACATGGATAGTACGTTCAGGTGCGCATGTTAGATAGTAAACCTCTTTGTTCCTGTAAATGGTCCTTCCTCCACTCTCTGAATAAAGATGACTTCACTCTCTGAATAAAGATGACTTCACTCTCTGAATAAAGATGACTTCACTTCCTTCCACAACCTAGCACCCTGTTCTATTGCTCTAGGTAAATACAGTAAATAGAAATCGTTCTGCAAAGTCGAATCGAAGTAATTGAAGACTCCTAGGAAGGCTATTTTGAAATTGACATTCCTTTTTTCACCCTCTATCTCTGACTCTTCAAATGAGTCGGAGATGGCCTACCGAGGGTTTTCAAACTCTCACAGACATTTGGTGATTGGAGAAGATGAAATTTGTTCTATTCGGTTGCAGCAGGAAGTATTCATTTGTTTTGCCAAAGGAGGTTCCAAGAAAAGATGTTCTTTGTATTGGCTTTGTTTCTCAGGTGATTCTTCTTACTGGGTAGTGGCAGTGTTGAAACAATCAGATAGTGATGCTAAACAAAACTGATGGTTGCTGAAATAGATCTGTTCCAATTAGTTTTATCTTCAAAATGAGGCAATAGGTTTGTTTTGTCTCTTCCTGATCGCACAACACAAACAGACAATAAGTTTTGATTTGGATTTTGGCAGGTGTTTGGCAATACTTCAAGTTTTATTTCCTTTCGTTGAAAAGTTACCTCGTCTTCTAAAATGTCAGGAAGTCTGTGTCATATGAGGAGTAAAACGACCAGTTTTCAGGACTCGATGCAAGGGCTCAGTAAAACGTTTTCTTGAATGATTATTTGATAGCCTGTCAAACCAAAGGCCTGGGTTTGATTCCCAGGGGAAAGAACCTTTGAGTTATCATTATGTTTTCAACTCTTTTGGGGGGATCTTGTCTACTTTATTGTAAGCTAAGAATATTTTAGATAATATCTTAACTGAATAGCATAAAAGGTAACATAATAACTGAAGTAAAAATTTATTGGCGAAAATATTAGGAAACCTATGCTGATTTTTATCAATGACGTTTCTATAAACAAAACGTTTGGACTGTTACTGTGGCTGAAAATTATTTTAAAGAGTACCGTTTCAGTATAATAATAATAATAATATATTTTGCATATATAAGTCGATTGAGATATTTTGAAATCAAATTAGCATATATATTTTGTTTTGTTTTTGTTTGTTTTTTGTTTTGTTTTTATCATTTTTTTTTTGGGGGGCGGGGGGGGGGGGGGGGGGGGGGGGGGATTCATCAAACCCAGATCATATTTTATGATAAAACAATCGATATCACTTTAACACTTTGCAATATTAGACTAAATAGACTATTAGACTGAATAAATAAAAAGGTATATTCGTAAAGAGCAATACATGTAATATTATACCTTGGTTACCAAAGAGGCAAGCTATGTCTCTTGTCTATATTCGAAGGCGGACACGGGGTATATCTGCTTGATATCCTTTTTTTATATTAAAAAGAGCATCTTTAGCATTAACTTTTCAATAGATAAGAACGAACCTTTTAATTGCATCTCTAATTTTCAGTTTTCTGGATTGATACTTAACACATAAGTGAAAGGCTGTAATATTTGATGAGTGTAATATTGAATGAAATATGATTTATAAAGGTTTTTTACTTTTCCAATCCCTTTTTGAAATAAAATCAGCTTCTCGGTGTTTTTTATTTCAGTTTATGGTGTTCGAGGACTGTCACCCTGAAAGAATGCTATTACCTCGATTTCAGGCAAAAAGGATGTTGAGTCTGCGATAGTATTGCTTGACGCTCTGAAAGGAATATTGCTTATGTCATCATTTCTTTGCTTGTTGATAAGACAAAGTCTTTCACGTTCCTAGAGAAATGCTGAGTTAGCAAAAACAGAAAAGCTTCTGATTACAGAAACTACATGCATACACCATTATGTAGACCGTAAGACCTTACAGACACATGTATTCATGAATTCCCGAAATGATCTTTATGAACACCTATTTTTCAATACCTTTATTGTTATTGTTTTAGCAACTTGACAAGACGTTTTAAAGGGAGAGTCAATCTAAAACAATAGCATCAGAATGATGCTGCCGTGTCTGTATTAATCTATGCTACATTGACATTGTTTTTGCACACAGGGATTGAGAAAGTACATTTTTGTACTATGAACCAAATTCCATTCTCCTAAAACAATCAGGAAAGAAAGAACTAATTATATGCAACATTAACCAAGACGTAAATACACAGTGCAGACATATTCCTTTATCAAAAACTTGTATGGAGAGAAACATAAACTGCAGATTGTCTTCACACAAGGAAGAAGAAAAAGGTTGTGCCTCATTTACATATGTTTGCTCTGGAAACACACTGCTGGCACCACGATAGCTATAGAGTTCTTTGTTTCGAATATCAGAACTCTTCAAAGTGACACAGAGAATATTTCATAAAGTACAGACGGTTGCATTACAAAGACGCTGCTAGCACCAGGAAAGACTTACATAGTTCTTTGTTTCCAGTAACACCACAGCATTTCATCCTGATATCCAAATTGTCGAGAGCATGTCACGTAAAGAATATTACAATAATCTTGTAGCTCTTTGAAAAAGGCGTATATTCTCACATCTCCAATATCTGGTACACCTTCAACCTTTAGAACAGGGTGAATTAGGGTAATTCTAATCAGTTGAAGATGATGATCATGATCGTGATCGTGATGATGATGATCATCATCATGATATTGTGCTGAGGTAAACAAAAGATTATTAAGTCGTCAAAGTTGAGCTCGAATCATTGCAGTACCCTTTATAGTTTAGAAATGGCAATACAGCCAACCTGATCGTTTTTGCCACAACAAGTATTCCGAAATAGAGAAGAAAGGTATGCTATATTAAGTTTTGTATCATAAAACTCGAGCATTTTTTATTCACATTAAGGTATTTTGGAAATACGTTCATGTAACGTAACGGTGGTGTACATTTAACGACGATGTTGGGAGACATTCTAGAACTAATGGCTGCAGGTGTTATAAAAATATCTAAAAGATCTCCTCGTGTCAAGGTATCTTCTGGAGATGTGTTCAAGGTTCCTAACGGTGATTGATCAGATATGCAATAGTCTGCTATGCTGGGTAGATATACCGACTAACCTTTTAGCTACATAAGCTTGACACGTCCCTGGTATCTGTCTATGATGAAACAATATAAGGGAAACAATCAATTTCGAAGTTTATATTAATGCAAATTCATTATCAGATAATTAGATATCAACTAGAATCTAGAATCTAGAATCGCGTCGTTTTCAAGCTTAAATGTTTAACTTGCAATCCTTGAACGTATTCAAAAGGGAGGAGTTTTTCTTCTTTTCATGGTCACAAAACTTAATTATGTCCAATAACTTCTATGTAGTTCATATTAATTGAGTTAACAAGCTGAACAATTTTGCATCGATTCATATTTAACAGTTTTATTTCTTATTCCTATGGTATCTCTGTAATCAATTTCATATAATCGTTTTAAATCTTTAAAGTTTATAGATACATCACTTGATATAACTTTATTCCTAATATCCCCGTTAGGTCCATATCTCATGTTATCATCAAGTGTTACCTAGCGGCTCTTTTCTTTCAAGTTCATACCAGCTCCAAATGTCAATTCACGTAGTGACGTCATCGAACAGCAGTTCCTCGTGCATCTGCGAGGTCAAAGCTCAGGTAACCAGGGTAACCTTAGTGATGTTTAATGTTTAATCTGAAGGTTGGACCGTGTTGGAAAATATCTTCCTATATCACATTGGAGCTTTTGCATGTAATTTTCAACACTGAAACAACCGATTTTCCCGTTATATAATAAGATAAATGACATCGTGGCATACTGTAAGAAGTGGATTTTGTCAATCTAACTTTGTTGCTACTTGATTTAGTCTAGGTTTTGTCAGTCATTATAAATGAAATCCGAAAGATTTTCACAAGAACTTTGTAGAAGATACAATTTTTTTTTTTTTTGGTAAGAATGGACAGAAATGTTTTGCAATTAAATGATTTCGATGACCTTTTTTAAAAATCAAAGTCAACATCAGTACTTCGCAAAAAAACTGAATCAAAGGCTACTATTTAACACACAATCTTGAAGGAAGAATAGTCATGAAGCGGTTCTACTGAAATTGTTTATTGTGCGACGTTAGGAAGTGGCTTCTACAAAACATCTGTCATTGTACTCACTGTATAAACAACTTCTCCTCTGTGCTGGTGTGTCTACCTTACTTATACAACTACACCTCCATCTCCTTTTCATCAATATTTCGGCAAATAAATTATAAAACATCAATATCGAACCGAATGCCATCAATCTAAAGTAGGGTTTTAGAGCTTGTTGACTGTGATACGAACAAAGCATCTCTCATCTCACTCCGTGTCTCAGCAACCTCGAGCTCTCCTCTCTGCTCGTGTGTCTACCTCACCCCTGTACTTACAGTGTGTCAAGATGGTTTTCCTGTAGTTGAGTCTATATTTGCGAAACAAAAATACCCCACATTCTGTGTGCCAAGCAATTGTCTGAGGAAGTCTTCCTTTAGTGTGCAGTATATAGGAGGCTGTCAATACGGGCTGATATTTATTTGTTTTGTAAGTGATAACTGAGGTAATTAGCTGCCATCTTATCGTAACATGTCATCAAAATGACTTTTGATGGTATTTCAAAAGTTTTTTTTACTATAATAATGGCTGATATTCCGTGTACATCCCTATGATCATCTTCCCACGGCAAGGTAAAAATGTATCCGATGTGATGGACTCTATCCATTTTCTAGTGGGAAAGAGTTGGAAATCTTTTCATTTCGGCCGTGACGTTGTGAAGATGCCCTATGATAGATATTTTTTTATTAAATCCTCTCCTGTCGACTGTCGTTTCCACACGTAGTCCACAAATCCTAGAATCCATATCCGAAGATATAATAATATCCTCCAGTAAATGAAGTCATTACAAATATCAAAACATTTTATTTTCACCTAAATAGTACTAAGTTCCTGACTAAGAAACAAACAAGTGAATAATTGCTAATAAGGTAAAAAAGAATGCAGATTCGGCATTGCTGTTTTCCAAAAATATATGTTTACATGTGTTGTATAGATAAGCAATGTATTGTGATACGGTGCTGAAGACGGTACAGAATTAAGGGGTGTACATCCAATGCTCTTGTGTAAACATATCCCTACAGTTTCTTCAAATCCTCCTGCAACCCTGGATATATGTGCAGACTTATGTCTATCACCTGTAAATGTGATTCTCTGTATCTTCCTTTGCTTTGTATACTTTACCAATCAAATATGGAAGTCTGTAAAGCACCTGTTGGTTTTCTTCTATGTCTGTTCCATTTAACTGTTTATAGTAGGCCTAAGGTGCATCAACAGGATTGTTTTGACGGTAGGTTTCTATGACCCCAAAATGACCTTAGACAGGTGAAGAGGATATGTTGCCCCCGATAACCTTAAGATCTAATGCTGTTAAGGAGAGAACATAGATATAACCTTAAAATATGGTCATCATACATATATAGACATATAAAACTTATTTCAATTGATCCGTGTTTTCCGCTTAGTTGTAAGGTATTTTTTAATGGGAATTTTATTCTCAGAAACTGTTTGAGATAGGGTAAACAATTTTAATATTTAGTTTCAGGGTGTCAATAGCTTGATGAAGTGTGAAATAGATAAGGTTCTTTATCATTATTCAACTAAGGTATACATTGCTTTTACATTTCTTTGCAACAGTTAAAGGAACAATACCATTTTTGTTGTGCTCATTTTTACCAATGATTTTTTTATTAACAAAAAATTCGAACTGTTGCTGATAATTATCATTAGGACTTTTATCGGTTCAGTACATAATGATTTGTGACAAAGGCTGACCAGTTGGCTACATGCACGTAGAAGGGCTGCTTTCAGACCATCGTGGGGAAGAAAGTGCCTGATAAAACGAGTTCGAATTGGGGTAGTGCCTCTTTCCACTCCCCCCCCCCCCCCCCCCCCCCCCCCCCCCCCCCAATTTTTTTTTATTCTTCGGAAAATGGGTGATTTTAATCAATCTGAATGGTTGCTGCAACTCTCGTATGATATCATTTGTTCTGAGATTGACAACGGATTATCAATTAATAATCAATTAGAGCTTGCCTCTTTGCAATACTTTTATCTTCTTAGACATGCCAATAAAGGTAATCTGTACGGTTTCGCCACTTGAAAGTATTCCAAAGTAGAGATAAGAGGCATGCTAGATTAACTTTGTATCATAAACCGAGAGCATTTATGATTAACAGTGAGGTGTTTTTTTTCAAAAATGCGTTAAGGAACTTAACAATGGTCTACATCAAGCGGCAATGACTGAGGACATTCTGGAACTAATGACCGCAGGTGTTAAAGAGATATCTTTAAGATGTCCTGGTGTCAAAGTTTCTCTTCTGGAGATGTGTTCGAGGTTCCTAGCAGTGACTGATCAGATGTGGAAGGAGAAACCTTTTTCCGTCAGTATTCTAGGCAGTTATACCGGCTGATCTTGTTGCTAAATTAGCTTGATGACATGTTCCTGGTAACTGTTTATGATGAAACAACACAATGAGACAACTATTAATCCTAAATTAAAGCAAATTCATTATTAGATATTAGAATCAAAATGTCCAACATTGGTCAAATTATCAACATTAACTGTGTCAAAGTCCTCTATTTCTATCGTCTCACTGCTTTAACAAGCTGCAGAATTTTTTATTGACATAATGATATAAAATGTTCAATCTAAATTTATGTTATCCTTTTACATGGATTTTTTCAATCCTGTTCATTCAAACGTTTTTAATCAGTTTAATTGTGAATTGTGAATTTTAAATGAATTTATTGTTAATATCCTTTAATGTATTCACCTCCTTTACACAAGGGGCTCTTTTCTCAAGTTTATACCACCCCCAATGTCAATCCTTATAATGACATCATCGAAATTAAGTTCGTCGTGCATCTGCGAGGTCAACGTTCGGGTAACCAGGGTAACCTTAGTGATGGTTTATTTGTTTTATGTCTAATCTGCTGCTCGCTCCCCGATGGGACGGATATCATCCTGTATTATTCTGGAGCTTCTACAAATAATGTTTTACACTAAAACTACATTCAGTTGTGCTGGAGTCAGTGCCCCGTTATAGAGCGGAACGGATAAAGCTAGAATCGAGAGAATAATGTGCAAAAAATGTTCGGGAATTCCACAATAATTCAATCCCTTTGATATCAAAATCACTAGTCGCGGATATAT
Source organism: Phorcus lineatus (assembly GCA_921293015.1). Taxonomy (NCBI): domain Eukaryota; kingdom Metazoa; phylum Mollusca; class Gastropoda; order Trochida; family Trochidae; genus Phorcus; species Phorcus lineatus. The sequence goes on along the minus strand of OV121096.1, from coordinate 1,911,086 downwards.
AGTATTAATACACCTCTATATACAGAAATATGAATAAAATATTTATGGATAGTATTATCCAATCGAACTCTAAATATGAACACAATTATAAGAAATATTTAAGATTTAAACCTAATGTAGATCATAAGAAAACAAATAAAAAAGAACCATACTACTTCAAGACAATAATTGGTTTGAATCATAATGATTTGGACTCGTAACCTCTCCCGTCTATTCGTGTGTCCGTATATTCGTGTGTCCGTTCCTACATCTAGGATCTCCTTTTAATCAATAATTCATCAAATAAATGGTTAAACATCAATATTGAAGCGAATATCGTGAATCCATACGTGTTACGGCTTTATGTATTGTTATACGTGAAGACGTGGCTTGTACAAAGCATAACTCATCGAGCTCTGTGTATGAACAACGTCCCTCCCTACTCGTGTATCTACCTCACCTATACACCTATATATACAGTGGGCCAAGATGGATTTCCAGTAGTCGAGTCATCCATCTCACTTTAATGCATCAGGCTTTCTATTCCATGCGTGTTCAGTTAAATCCAGACGTGATAAAAAAAACCTAGAGTGTACTAAAGGATCCTAATTGATACCCAGTCATGAAAAAGGGCGAGCCATGAAGCCACAAGAGGCTCTACTTGAATTGTTTAGTGTGATACGTGAAGACGTGGCTTGTAACAAAGTATCTTGTATTGCTCCGTGCATCAACAAACTCCCTCTCTGCTCGTGTGTCTACCTCACCCATGTTTCTACAATGTGTCAAAATGATTTTCCAATAGTCGAGTCTATATTTGCGAAACAAGAATGCCCCACATTCTGTGTGCCAAGCAATTGTCTGAGGAATGCTTCCAATATAGTGTGCAGTATATAGTAGATTGTCAATACGGGCTGATATTTATTTTCTCAGGATGTGATGGTGTATAACTGAGGTCATATGCTGTCACTTTATCGTAGTGTGTTCTGATAATGACTTTAGACGATTTATAAGTTATAGATGACATTCCGTGTGCATCCCTTTTCTGAAAAATATTTGTTATAATAAAACCTCTCCAATCATTAAAAGAACAATAGGTTCTACATGTAATTTATTTTACAAAATTCTATACTAGGACATTTGAGCTGGTCGCCGGAAATCTAAGTGCTTGCTATAACTAACAGTTTCATTTTTATGTATGATAAAAACAATTTAAAAAACATATGATTAAGAATAATTGCAAATATTCAAAACAAATTCACTTAAATAGTAACCAATTGCAGAAAAACAAACTAGTGAAATAATTTCTAATTAGGTACAAAAATTACTGATCCGGTACGGCAGATAATTGGCTCAACAAACTAGTTTTTAGATAGTTCCATAGATAAGCCATGTATCGTGATACGGTGCTGAAGCCGCTGCCAAAAGGTCGCCTGTACAACCAACATTCTTGTGTAAACTTCTTCCTATAGTTTGTAAACACTCATACAACCTTAGATGGACTTACAGATTTTTGTCTATCAACTTTCTAAATGTGCGTTAGTTTAATGTTCAGGAAATAAACGCACTGAGTTGAGGTAGTTTGGTTTTCTAATCGGTTATCCAGATCAAGAAGCAAAAAGAAAAAGATGCCAATAACCCTCGACATGATACAACGAATACTGCCTCTAGAAGCACCTTATGTCGTTTATGTCTATACAGCTGTGTTGATTATGAAGACATCCATACTTCACCCTGCAACACCTATAATAGTCCTGCTTCATGACTGTGTATATAAAGGAGCCTTTAATACAGTCTAGGTCCACATTCAGCAAGTCCAAATAAAAAGATATTATGGATGAAGGAACATTTAATTATTAAAATTTTTCATAGACTAAATTTTGGTCTACACCTATAACTAAAGGTATGTATAACTGCATACATTAATGGTGAAAATGTGATTTACTTTGATGACAGAAGCACGAAATTGTTGCAAAAAAGCATAAGGAGAAGGAACAACTCCTGTTTATATAACTAATGTCAGATTTTAAGAGGGATGCTATATATCCTCCTTTGCTTTGTATACATTACCAATCAAATTTAGAGGTCTGTTAAGCGGCTGTTGGTTTTCTTACAACGTCTGTTCTAATTAACTATGTACAGTAGGCCTACGGTGAATCAACGGGATAAAAAAAATGGACAATTATTTTGACAGAAGGTTCCTGTGACCCAAAAATAACCTTGAAGAAGATATATCACAGCAAGAACTTAGACATGACCTTGACATTTGGTCAATGATATGAACACATATATTTTTATTATCAACAAGAAGATATTAACGAATCTCTGGTCGAAGACAATTAAAGAGATTTTTGGTTCTCGTAAAGTGTTACCAACTGAAACAAAACCAATTCATAATGCCAGTAGTTAGAAGAGGAACAGTTTCCATGTTCTGCCTTTCAGCTTGCTTGACTCTCAAGTGGACATACTGGATTCTCCTTCCATTCTGCAAACAGAGGCCTGAAATAAATTAGTTCAGTTTATAATAAATAATTAAATAAATAAATAGTTAAATGATTTTAACAATAAGGGGATTTAATTAAGAAAAATAACCTTCGCAAATAAAATAAGTTTCACTTTCGATTTTGCATAAACGTTTATGAAAATTTATACATTTAAAGACAAAAACGTTTCCGGTTGTAAACACATGCTGTTATATTGTTGAAAACTCACTATTAGCTAAATGAAGCAACTGGATAAGACATGTTCAGGTGTTGAATAGAAAATCCTGTGCATTGTGTAATTGGTCTTCTACTCCTCTACCGACTTGAGATAACCTCTGAAGAAAGTACTACAATATATAACTGCCTTGCCTCCCATCTGCATGGATGCTAATGATGTTGGAATAAACCTTCAGCAAGATTACTTCAGATCTTCATGATCCTGTAATCTTATTTATGTTCTTCCACCAAGTCGAACCTATTGGAGGCCTGGCGCTTGTTTCTTGAAGAGTTGCTTTTGAGGGAATTTGATTTTTTTTTAAAATGGATAGCTCCTTTACCTTTTTACCTATCTTCTTCATCTATCGAATGAGTAATTTGAAAAATGATATATGTTTACTTACAGTTTACTAACTCTTTTCCTGACTTAGTTTGATTGGGGAAGATGAAATCGGTTGTTTGAAATTCTAGGAGGTTTTAACTTGATTTGTGAAAGGAGAACTATGTACAAGGAGAATACAAGGATGACGTTTTCGTTAGTTATTTAGTTTATTTCTATGTTGTTTTTTCGCCTGGAGAGGTGTTTTGTGGTTTAACGCCACTTTCAAGAGTATTTCACTTACATCACGGCTATAAGTATTATTGCAAGGTATTTTTGTGTCTATGCATTGCTTTGAGGCCTGCGAGCACTGACGAACCATTGGTGGTACTGCGCTTATATTCAGTGTCACATGGTCATGGTTGAAAAATATTAGATAAAATGCTAAACCAAACTATTGGTTTCTAGAAATAGATAAATTCTATACCATCGGTTCTTTCGTCAAAGACAGTAGTAATTTGTTTGTTTTGTCTGTTAACAAACCCTTTGGATAAACACAGTTTTGATTTGGAGTTTGGCAGGTGTTTGGCAATACTTTGTTTTTGTTTTGTTTTGTTACCTTTGTTGAAAATTAGCATCGTCTATAGATAGGTGAGGAAAGATAATGTCATGCAAGAGAAAAATGTTTATAATTTCGGGACTCGGGACTCAACATGAAGTGTTCTGGAATAATTTTTTGATATGGAAATAAAGTTTGTATTACTCCTTTCTTGCCAAAGCGGGCACGAATATGCCGGGTATTAAAGTTTTCATAATGGTCATAGGAATTACATTTTTTCTAAAAATAACTCAGGATCTGATTGCATGGCTGATATGGAATAAAATGAAACGTAAAATGTTTTATATGTTGTTCGTTTTACTATTTCGTTCATTTAGGATTGTCTTTCTTAATATATGATCCATAAACATATGAATTGCTGAGACAACATTTAACTGCGCCATGACATAATATAGTTCAATGACCAAGCTCACTTCCTCTTCACGGAGGTATTTTCCAAAAGTACCGTAAATATTCTTTTATTTGTCTTGTGTAAGAAAAAGAATAAGCAGCTCGAAGCTCAGAATTATGATTTATCTGTCCCTCGTGAATTATCGTGATAAATTCTTCGCTAAAGCCGGAATTTATTACAATAATCCACTCAGGACAGTTAAACCGTTATTTCTCGCATCTTGTTGATTGTTCTTTTGATAATAACATAGATGAGAACTGAATTTATTTGTTTGGGAACAATAGTTTTGGCTTTTTAAAATAAGATGATTTGGTGCTGTAGTTGGCTCTCCAGGTTTAGGACCAAAACCAAAAAGAAACTGTCGTAAGTTTAATATTAACAAGTCTTGTCGTCTCAACTAAATAACTTCAGCACCATTCTATATTCAATTTCATCTCAATCATTCAAAAAATAGTTCAATATTATCTCAATACTCCATGGCTTTTTGGAGACATATAAAAAAAACTTATTCAATTCATGAAAATGTTGACAACTTTAATTTGTCAGTTTTGAATTTGAATTTGAAAACGTTTATTTGGATTTGGACTCGTTACAGTTTTAGAAAGATCACAGATGGATTATTATATATCAGGACTAATTTTACTGATAATCGTCGATTGAACCTCTCCTGTTCAGCAATAGATAACGTGCCAAATTAAAAGTAAGACGACGATAAATAGACTGACAGAATGCCTTGAAGTAGAATTTAATCTTTGAATATTTTAAAATAATTTGTGTACCTTCATCCATGTTTCTATATTTCTTACGGCTCTCTATTTCATGTGTATTCCGTCAAATGTAGATTTTAGAGATACATAGGCTAGTAGGCTAGCAGCTGGTACGGTCAATGCTGGCCTTATTGCCAGACTCTGATTTTGTGGGTTCGCTTCCAATTGGGACTCGACCAGAAAAAAGATAACGTTCTCCCAAATATAGCATTGTTATAAATCTAGACTTACTGAAAGAGAACCTAGAATATACTAAAGGCTTATATTTGACTGAGTCAAAAAGAAGGACTAGCCAAGGTGTTATAGGCATTATGTACTGTGATACGTGAAGACGTGCCTTGTACAAAGCATCTCTCATCGTGCTCCGTATATCAACAACCTCGAGCCCTCCTCTCTGCTCGTGTGTCTACCTCACCTATGTACATACAGTGTGTCAAGATGGTTCCCTGTAGTCGACTCTATGTTTCCGAAACAGAAATACCTCAAATTCTGTGCGCCAAAGCATTGTCTGTGGAATGCTTCTATGCATTCTTTATGTATGTGGCTGTCAATACGTCCTGATATTTATTTGTTGAAGAAGCGATGTTGTATTACTGAGGTCATCCTACCATAGCATGTCATCATAATGAATGGAAGATATTTGATAAGCTTTTTTTTTACTTTAAGGATGTATTTTTATATTTAAAACCTTTTAAGTCGACGATTAAAGGAACAATAGGTTCCACACTCGGTCCTTTAATTTTGCGATTCTCAATGACAAGGATACGGAGATAACATGACAGTTGGTCGCCGGAAGTCTAAATGCTTATCGGAGCTGGCATTTCACATGTGATAAACGATATTTCTTAAAATGAATGAAGAGATTTCAAATAGTTTTATCACAATAGACACATTGATAGGAAAGGAATTGGTGAAAAATCAATAAGTCAAATAAATGCGAATTAGCTTTTTTTAAATCCGGTACTGCTCACCAAAATATACATTTAAAATGTACATTTGTTGTATACATAAGCCGAGTATTGTGATATAGTGCTAAATAAGGAACCAATGGGCCTTTATCACCAGTTAAGTTTCTTGAAATCCTCATGCAACCTGAGATGTGTCAACAGATTTTGTCTTTCACCTACCTGAATGTGTTTAAGAATATCGTTTAAGAAATGAAACAAATAGTTGAGGTCATTTGGTGCTTTAGTTGATTATTCAAACCCAAGAGTAAACAAAAACGAAGCCTTCTTAAGAGTATGAAAAATTTGCAAGTCTAGTTGTCGTAACTATAATTTGTTCAGGACCACTTTATATTTCATTCCATCTCAATCATTCAAAAAACAATTTCAGTCACGATTTTTATATGGTATTATGGTATTATTATGGGGGAAACATGGATATTAGCTTATCCACTTGATGTCGATAACCTTTGAGATGATACAACGAATGCTTCCACTAGTAGCACCTTCACGTCGTATGAAAAGCCAAATAAATCCCCTGCATTCACAACCGTGGTAACGATGAAGGCATCCACTGGGTATTGTTCAGGGCTACTTCATCTGCCACATCAATGACTTAAGGTATGGGTTTGTACGCCATCGTTGATTCCGAGGTACTTGCAGCAAGAACTTTTGGTTACTGGATGGATAGTTTGTTGGTCGAGACCAGATTACACCTACCACTTTTGTAAAATACTTAAACATCGTGTAATTTTGTATGCTCTTGCGATACCAACTTCAAACATAAATGGCGAAAATGTGTTTTATTTTTAATTTTTCACAGAGGCATGAAATTGCTTCAGTAATATGTGAGAAGGAACATTAAAAGACTCTTAGATAAGATTATATTTATCCTTTTTGTTTTATATACAGTACAATCAAGGTTGGAAGACTGTTCGTTGGAACACCTGTCGTTTTTTTACCATATCTGTTACAGTCAACTAGAGTAGGCCTAAGGTGTATCAACGGAATCCGACTTTGAGTGATTGTTTTGACGGGAGGTTCCTGTGACCCAAGAATGACCTTAGACAGGTGAAGATGATTGGTTGCATGGGGTGACCTTTAGATATATCGCCCTTACAACAAGAACCTAGACATTACCTTGAAATAATGGTCATTATCCATCATATGGACACATATATTGATATCAATGTTAAGACATTATGAATCTGTAGTCGAAGGCAAATAAAGAGTTTAATAGTTTCTGTTAAGAATTATTTACTATGTTTATCTAGCTCGTTTGCTTAGACGATATTGCTACCACTAGGCTGCGGGAAATAATCATGCTTAAAACAAGTTTTTGGGGAATTGGGAGTTATGAAACAAATGTTGTAGTTTTTGGTAAGACCCATTAGATATTGCATCTTAAGAAAAAAGTGACATTTAAACAATGATCAAACTTAACATTGATACAGTCGGGGTAACATGGTCTGCATTAGTACATATTCTTATATTTCCTATGGTCGAGTGGGAACACGTACTGCAGGGGCAGTCAGTGGTTGCCTCACTCTTGGGATGTGGTTTCGAATACCGGTTCTTGCTCGAAAATTGTTTGAATTTGAAAAATTTCAGGTAGTGAGATTACAAAATAATATCTATAAATTCAACGTTTTTTGTTTTTGTTTTTTTTGTGTTTAAAGTATCTGAAAAGAGTATAACCAGCTTCTTGATTCATCAAACCATATCCACAATACTGTCTTTTACGTTTATACAACTCATTGTATATTTTGTTCGGCGTATGTTCACACGTTTGTGTTATAGGAATAGATAGTATAGTAGTTTGAGAAAAACCTTTGAAAAGACTGTTCTCGTGATCGCAACGGATTCCCGCCAAATGTCAAAACAACACAGCCACCTGCTATGACGTCATCAAGAATGACCTCCTACTACATCTCACAAGGTCACTGCCCGGGCGATACAAACCAGTAGCAGCATTAGGAAGATTGGTATCTCTTTCGTAGCATGAAATTTAAACATTGGTTAACAGGCTGTGATTTACAGATACAAAATTTAACAAAATGGTACGATTACAGTTTGCTGGTCGATTATTTATTTGATTAGGCCTAAATATAATTGGTAAGCATCATGTTATATTTTCAATGAAAGACAATTAATGTTGTTAGTTTTCTATATGTATATACGTACAATTATATGAAATACTTTATTAGGGCTTTTCAGTCCCTTTTTTCAATCTTACATTCTAAATTATCATTATCATAGACACTTTCAAGATAAACATTTTACCTTATTAAAACTTAAAGAACGTCATCGGGACATCAGTAATGACATTTAATCGTCTTGAAATGAAAACAACATCAGCCTTTACCAACACTTAACCATATTGATATCAAAGACACATCAGCGCTGCCTTTAATAAAGAGTTGTTGTTTGAAAGTCTACAGTACACTGGCACACACATTACCACAGTGGTGAAGGGAGAGAAATGGGTGTTTCTGTATTTGTTGAGATTTAAACAATGCTGTTGGGAGTGTTCCAAGTCCTAATTACATGAACTTGTACAATCGGTGCACTGAGAACCGAGTTCTAACTAGCTGTTTATTTCTAGTGGCGAATGTCGGGCTGACTTTGATTACTTTAAGATTGGTAGCTGCAGACCAGATTCTGGAAATCATGTCTTAAGTTTAAATCCTTGAAAATACCAATCATGGAACGCTAAATTTTTTCACAGAGCCAATCAGAGAAATCCTGCAAACTTCGTTTTGCAAAGCTGAGAGACCACGTATCGTTGCGTGCGATTTATCAGCGATCCAAAAGCACTATTCTTTATTTTGAATATATGTGACTATATGTGAAGGGTGTTACTTATAATTCAATTTAGTGACTTATAATTAACTTACGACAACCTAAGAGAGAGAGAGAGAGAGAGAGAGAGAGAGAGAGAGAGAGAGAGAGAGAGAGAGAGAGAGAGAGAGAGAGAGAGAGAGAGAGAGAGAGAGAGAAAAGGAGACAGACAGACAGATACATAGAGATAGACAGACAGAGAGATCCAGAGAGAAAAAATTAAGTAAATTCCTCTTCATCAATACAATGTACATATAGTTATATCCTGATTTCTACGTTTCAATAAAAAATAAAAATAAAGATCACCAAGGGCAGAGTGACAAAGAAAGAGAAAAAGAAATTGAGGAATAGATGGAGGGAGGAGAGAAGACACTGAGAGAGATACAGACAGTTTAAATAACGTGGTATGTATTAGGATCGTGTATAAAATAAAGTCATAAAGCCAAATGAATACCATCTATGAATGAAATACACCTTTAAATTAACCAAACAATTTCAATGAGCAAAGAAGTCCTTCTGAATGCAGCTGTTTCTTTAGAAATGCATACAATAAGTACGATATGCTGTGTCAGCTAGAAAAAAGTGAAGAAAGAAGAAAATCTTATGATATCTTTAGCATTTGAAGAGGATATAATTCTCATGAGCAAAACATCAGTTTTATTGATAACCAGCCCTTATTAACTATCTTACACACCACAAATTATTAACCAACAACACGCGACTACATTTTCATTGGTTTTTATTTTGGTATCGATAAATATGTGAGATAATTACATGTACGTGTACCTTTGTTGCAGAGCTACATGCGATGGCTGTTGGCTGTTTTTCGTGTTACATACTTTTCTAATTAACTTATGAAATATGGCCTCATCATGATGTTTGATATTTTTAGGGAAATAACTGGTATAAGCATGCAAGTTTTAGATTCCGTATTTCCGTGTAGGAAACGAATGAATTTATCTGCTAAAGCTAAACGATGCGACATCTTTACGACGCTATCTGAAAGCAGTAACTGTCAAACGGATTTCTGAAATTGAGGAACGAGACTTAACATACGAATGCTTGTTTAAAGAGCCACTCCGTGAGTTGTTGGAGTCATATATGCCAAACTTAGTCAATGGTGTCATTTGATAGCGAAGTATCGACTGTTACCAAAAAGATACATTTGAAAGCTTATTGCCTTTTTTACAGTGACAATATGAAGGTAGAACGTCGCAATTATGATCGAAAACCGGACATTGGCGCGCGTCAAATAGTCAAACGTAATTTTGGAGACTTATCTAAAACAGCCAGGAGGGCAGTTAGGAGTTGATAGTGTTTGTTAGGTTATATAACTAGTATCCATGTATCCTGGACGTGATATCTACACCTCTGTGCATTTATAAGGTTGTTTTTAGGTTTTCATGGAAAACCAGTGTATTTGTCTTTTGGACATGAAAAGTTAAGATGTTTAAATTTTATATCACCAGATATGACATTTAGGTTCGTATCAAAGGTAAATGATATGTTATGAAAATCACGGAGTGGCTCTTTTTAGTTCTATACCCTAAAATGTCAGGATACACTTTTAAAAATTGGAATTTACATTTTCGTTGCCTCTGTTAGATTTAATGATAAGAAGCGCGTGTGTGCAAGGTACGAGAGCCTCTAAAGAAGACATTCAACCTAGACAACGTCGTTTTGATGACGTCTTTATTCTTTCATCGTATATGTTTTGTCTCAGCAACGACCTTCTGTTAATCTTGACACGCTGTTACCGTATTGACTTAACTGTTCGTATCGATTTCATCCACTTCAAGTAACACTTCGTGTGTTTTAGACTCATACATGCCAAACGTCATCAGTGGCCAGCCTTTACTCGATTTCCTTGAAATTATCAGTTGAAAAATACTAGGCATTGATGATTAATATCTATAGAGTGATATGTGTTGAATCCATTTCAGAACAAATGGTAGTTATCAAAGCCATGAGGTTTCATGAAAATCATGGATTGTGTCTTTAAAAATGATCTACGACTAAACGTTCCGAACCATTTACACAATAAGGAACGATACCACCAAACAATACAATTTTGTCGTAAATAGAGTTAATAATGGAACAGAAATGATATAGACAAAGGCTATTGAAGATTATAGGAAGGGTTTAAACTAACAGTTATATGGAAGGGTTTAAACTTACAGTTATATGGAAGGGTTTAACTAACAGTTATAGGAAGGGTTTAACTAACAGTTATATGGAAACTTATTTAGTTAATCATTCAACGTTGCAAATCACAAGAGTTCAGCAACAGAACCTTTCGATTTCATCACTTATCATGTGTCTGTGCAGAAGCTGGTTTTTAAGGGGAGAACTAAGATCTCGACGGGAAAAAAACATCGGACACCGTCTCTTACTAAACTGAACACCAGATAGGTGACGTAAACTAAGAACCATTTTCGAGTTCCCAATTCTCTTGTGTTGCCAATACCAGTATGTATGTGCATAGATGTGCCTTCTCTCTGAAAAGAAGCAACACGAGTAAAGTCTCACAAGTCTAGCAATAGAGTAAGATAACTTCAACTGGAGACAGTGTATCATGAGGATTCAATTTCTGAAAAATATATCTCAAAACTTATTATTTCATATATTATAAACAGGAACCTAAGGGAAATGGCTCTTTCACTTTGACTTTAAATCTAGGCTTGCTTTCAAAGGAGTTTAGTTCAGGTCAAAATAGTATTACCTCCAGCCCTCATGTTAGACTATGGAATGCAATATTGGCACAGTGCGTCGCAGATTCTAGCATCGTTCAATTCATATACTGAGTGGTAAGCAAGAGGGCACCACCAATCTTTTAAAATATTTCTGTATGACAAGACAGGGAATCCAGCTTAGGCTTTTCCGATCTGCCAACTGAGCTACCCCCATAACAAGCAGATATCTGGAAGCACGTGGCATTCCTCGACATACAGTTTGTATTGAGAAGGCATTGTTGATGGTCATGGGTGTTGGATCTGACGAATAGCTGGCAGGCGAAAGGAATAACATCTGGTGGAGAGAGATATACACACAGCAGACAAGATAGATATACACACAGCAGACAAGATATGCAGACAGACAGGGACCAATCCACACCCTACAGAGAGGCCATTATCTTTTATAACATACACGTATATCCTGGGATATATAATTAATCTGAATAATGATAGGGCTGAAATGAGATTGTGGTTTCAGGTTCAGACTACAGCTTTTTTTAGGTATATATTTTAAAAACATGATTAGATGTCATTGTCAAATATACTTGACACTTTATTTTCATAGTTTCGGATATCAATCGGTCAAATTTCTCCTTACCATACATGGTGCATTTGAATTTTATCCTCCTTTATATATGCCTGGATTGTTGGATCCAAATGCAACTCTTTTCGTGACCTTCCGACTTATCAACTATAGAGCATGTGCCCGGCAATGTCATTTTGAGAAATGTTAACAGAATATAATTAAGGAGTATTAGTGAGACTGTATCGAAAGCTTAAAAGACATTCCTTCCATTTAGTAACATTTGATACTGGCTAAATTTCCATATAATTTATGATCTAAATCTAGAGTATTTCACATACTTTCCCCAAATTTAAAAAAAGTCACAATTTCATTGAAATTTCATTGAACTTCTAACAACAGTTTGAAAGAGTACAGAGGACAAAAGTACATGTCATACAGAAATGAATAAGAGTAATTTAACATATCTGTCATTATTAACTCCAATCAGTCTGTTAAGATAACGTTCAAAAATCACGTTTGATTATTTTCGCCAGCCACAACAATGTTCCAGTTAACGTCAAATATTGAAACTCCTTTACATATTCGACTTACACTCGGTTTTTGGAATAAAAGAATTTTTGAAAATAATTTTATTAAATATTGTGCCTCAGAGATATTGACAATTCAAATATAGACTAACTTGTGCAAAAAATATATCCAAATATAATGCAAATTAGACTTTGGGTTGTACTTAGGTGCGCGTTTGTACAGAAAACATAAGGACCATATTTCCTCGAATCCAATCGGGGTTTCGAAAAGAAGGATGCAGAAAAAAGAGACCCTCGCGGTTGTATTTGAATGAACAATGTCGTGTTAAAAATATGCACTGCAATTTCCCAACTATCTCAGTAATCAATAGAACGTTTTTTGTTATTTGATATTCAACTGTTGCATCATGCAGTCCACCATAAAGCTCCATGACCCGACATTTGCTGTAACAGAGGGTCATCTCAGAGAGAACACAACATGGCGTCGTATCTGGTTCTACAAAGCTCCAGGAGTTATTCAACCTCATGTGGCGCCAGTCTACGTCCTACGTTTCACATCGGTAAATGCCAAATGTTAGACGTTTATCATGGTATACAACAGTTACATCATGTACTCTAGCCAACACAATGTAGTTCATAATACTTCAGATTACCTTGAATTCATCGAAAACATAACTTGCCGAAACACAACCTCTTGGAAAGCAAGGTTAGATTTGGATAGAAGAATCTCTGCGGAAAATCCAACTTCTGTAACGGGTATTTCCTGATTCAAAGGAGCATAGTGTATGTCGTTGGAGTCAAAGATTTTTCAACAGGTTAAAGTCAAGTTTTGTGATCGAAAACTGGACCATGGCGCGCGCCAATGACTCAAACGTAATTTCAGAAACGAATTTACATCAGGCTCTATGACAAACATGGGTTGGTAAGGCTCAGAAGGTCATTTAACTCGTATACATGTATATCGGACGCATAATTTCGATCTTTTATAAAAACATTTATTTGGTCGTGTCACTGCAAATGAAAACAAATGATGTAAATTTGGCATTTTTGAGATAAGGATTAAACTTTAAATTTAACTCAGATGATATGGTATTTTTGTTCTATGTCACTTTAGTAAAATCAAAATATTTTGAGAAATATTTTTCAAAGACTGAGTTTTGATATATTGGCATACTGTACCGCGTACATAGAACCAAAGGTGCAAACTTACAACAAGAACAATGGACACTTTTCAAAATTTATTTTTTTAACAAAGGGAAATAGCAAAACTGTACATAACCACTCGTTTCATCACCCAAAGGTCGACCTTCATACATACAACATTAACGTCACATCTGGCATTTTTAAAAACAAACGTTCACAATTCTCGTCCAATGTAGCATTGGTTAATTTAGACAAATTCATCTCTACGTATACATATCGTTTTTAAATAGGAAGGTTAAAACATTTTAAAGGATAAAGAAATAAGTTTACAAAAATAAATGTTGCCTGAACCATTCTAAAATATCAAAGTCGATAATATAGCATAAACACTTTCCTGAGAATGAATCCATTGTCGAATATATAAACCAATTTTCTCATAACAATACTAACATTTGCTGCTGAAGATTATCTGACTCTATTGTCATTTAAACGAAGCATATCAGAATTTTCAATTAAATACTCTATACTAAAAAACATGTCAACAAGTCAATGAGCAACATACAAAATATCAAAATTAAACTCTATCTCTGGACTGTGTCCAGGCCGACGTAAACATGTACTTACAAATTGTGCACAAAATTTGAAAATGTTCTTTGAAAGTCACATAGTCCGATTTACAATAAGCGTGTGATGGGTAAAATCTTCTCCCTGGGCGCTTCCACACTATCTGGGGCTGGGGCTTCCACACTCAGCACACCGTCCTTGGACAACACACTGGACAGGGAGATGGGGTCAATCTTGACCGGAAGTACGTACATCTTACTAAACTCTCTGTAGATCTTGCTAGTGGCTGTTTCCTCTAGATGTTTGGCTCCCACCATCAGTCTGTTGTCTACGGTTTTCAAGCTAATCTCTTCAGGTTTGAACTCGCTCATATCAAACTTCAGGGACAGTTTCTTCTTACCATCCATATCTGTGACAAACGGCTGCTCAACCTTTAACATGTACTTGTCAAAAGAAGAACTTCCGGCTTTCTCCAGAGCAGAGGATTTTCCCATCCCTGACGATCCGAACCCAGCATCCATGAGGGCGGAATCTATCTGGGAATCCAGGGACGACTTTCCGAAACTTGAATCCATCGATGAGCCAAACCCGGAATCAATAGCGGACATTGGTGAACCTCCTTTGCCGGATGATGTCATCTTTGTCGTCTTCGTGGTCGTCGTTGTTGTCTTTTTTGTCATTTTGGATGACGAGGATGAAGATTTGTCGAAAGCAGAGTCAAAACCAGAGCCAAAGTCGGACCCGAAATCGGACCCGAAGTCGGACTTCAGACTCGGCATCATGCTAGACCCGAAGCCCATATCCATGTCCATAGGGGTCAGTTTGAACATGTCTCTCTTTATCTTGTCCAGTTCGGCATCGAATGATTTCCACTCGTCATCCATGTCGGAATGCATGGAGCTGAAGAGGGACCTCTGTTTGTCGAAGAAGCTCCATTCTTCCTTCCGCATGGGCACAAGAAACTCAGACATGATGGAATATTAGAATATTTCACAACGCAACTTCAAGGAATGTTAGAATCACTGCAGGGATAACTTCACAATCGGCACGTTACTGCTACCTCAACTTATCGTCTGCTCGTGCAAGTCACGTCTGCTCGCTGGCGGATATCGTCTGCTTAACTCTGTGGTTTGCAGGAATATTTATAGCCTCGATCTGAAGATAGACACGGGTTACTCATCCCAAACCACCAGATTCCTCGTGCTTTAGTCAATACCGCGTGAACACCCCCTTTGGTGGGAATTCCTACCTTCTGAAGCGCTCTGTGACGTCACTGCAAGGGAATATCAAAAACAGTCTCGTTATATCGCGGTTCTAGCCGGTTCCTCAACAAACCTCCAAACTCACCTCACCGCACTCGCTCGGGGATTTACCAGTTAGCAATGCAACACACCTGCATATCGGGTTCCTCTCACTCCTTATAAACCCTGCATGGAGCTGTTTATTACGTCTATCAATAGAAACCTGTGTAATTGATTAATTAACTGTATAACTTGTTTTTATTTCTTCCCAACCCTGTTGTCAAGTTGTTGACTTCTTGACCCTTTACAATCTTAAGCTATACCAATGTTATATGCACGTTTTTTTAAGTCAATTTATACAGAAGAAGAAATGTAGTCACGTGATATATATAATTCATATGTATATAGCATAGTCAAACATTTTACATAAAGTTACTGCATATATAACATATAAAGCACCCGGCCATAAAAGGCCTATGAGACACCATTACACAATATTCCATATTAAAATGTTGATGATTGTTTTAAATATTTATGTCTGTAGCCCGAAGAAAAAATTAATTGTGCTCATGATGTTGAAATATCTTATCACTAATAGTCTAGTATTCGTTTAACTGGTTTTGTGATCCAGGCTTATGTACTTCTGAGGGAGTTTTTCGATTCTTGATAATTGATGATCGTCTTATATTTGGCCTTTGGGGTGTATGTGTAGACCGAGTGTTAATTTTTTAGTTCACCTTAGGACATATCATATTTGGCACGTATGTAATTGAAGTGTTCACATGATTTTTCTGTTTAAATCAAGTTTAGTTTTTCCTAATATACAATATTCTTATCAAATCGGTTTGAACTACTGCTAAATACAGGGAATTATAACGGTACTCCGTTTTTCAAAAGATAAATGGTAGTATATTATTAGTTATTTGTAGTATTATATAGTATTTGATAAATTTAATAGAGTTAGACATTGTTTTTATTTTTAAACATCACTTAACGGATAAGTTTCGCCTAGTTGACCCGCTGTCGTTTGTTATTGAAGTTGACTACAAGAATTTAGCTCAAAACGGTATGAAGTTGTTGATTACGCCATTAAATGTGAATCGGGGAATCATGATCAGTTATAAAATCAAAGCTTTTTTGTTTGAAGGCATTTATCCAGTTAATATTTTGTATGAAGGTTATAGTAGGTTTCTTATGTAGGGTTTATCGAATGTTTTATCAAGTACAATTTATAAGGTTTTAACTTGTAACTATCATAACTTTTCATTATTACATTTTCATATTTCAATAATATAAAAGTTTCCTCATGTAGAATATGTCATCATAGATGACGTTTATTATCCCTCTTATATGTAACATCCATAAAGGACTGTGTACTTATTGAAAATGAATTACATTTATTTAAAATCCTTAAACAAAAGATAGAATATTTAATATGATAAGAAAATCATGAGAAATATTTATTCTTGAGGTCAAATTATTGTTGAAAGTATGACACAACGTTGCGGCATGGAAGATTGTTTGTTTGTTTGTTGTTTGCGTTATCATTTGAAAACAACCATTTCCTTAAGAAAATAAACAACATGTCAGGTCGCACACGTAGCTCTTTTTGTGGGAAAACGAGGTGAAAAAATATTTTGTGTGGAAGCAATATTCTTACAAAGAATCGGAGTGTACGTAACGAATACATAGCCTACAACAACTTTATGATAAACATCCGCATTTTGAGTTACTCAAACGTTGTGGTAATAGATTCTGCCAATTAGTATTTATTTCACTATTACTTACACAGGTCGTTATAAGAACATGTAAATTACAAACTCCCCAATCAACTCATTGCTGAATAAAGATTGACCCCCACACGAATACGTAACTACAATAAAGGTTTTTAAAAATATAAATATCCAAATAAAGGATTGTTTGAGTTACTCAAACGTTACAGACTATGACAATATGTTTTCACTACAACTTACACAGTTCGTAAAAGGAACATTTAAACGACAAACTCCCACATCAACGCATTATTGGATAAAGATTCCTTGATATCACCCACATTGAAAATAGAAGCATATGCTCAGAAACGTGGTGTTTTTTCACAATAAAGAAGAAATTCTTAAGATTGATTGATAGTGTTGTACAGACGGTCTGATAGTTATCAATGATTTTTAGTTGACAGACATACGAGAAAATAATTTAGCATGTCTGCGGTCATTATAACCACATGCGAATGTTTCATTAGGTAACAGTGATGTTATGTATATACGATACGTAATAATGCATTCTGTATGTATGATTCATGTACATACTTATAGATCCTCATGGGAAGTACACAAACTCTATACCAGTTTGCAAACTAAAAATAACACTTTTAAATTTGGAGTAAAGAGAACCACAAACCCTTTAGGTCTTCTTCGTTTGCTCTTATGTTTATATACACTGATGAATTGATATAATAACAATATTCATTTGTCTTATTTTTATATAACATTTAGACTGTAAATGGTTCCCAAAATAAATAATAAGCAACAATCGGGCAGATATATTCAATCAACCGTCCAATCAGAGTTGATTATTAGAACAGTAGGCAATACATCTAAGTGCAACCCACCAAAGGTTTAGTTTAGCCCTGCGCAGCGGATAAAAATACCCAGTTTCCCTATATATGCGAACGAAGTGAGTAATCATACGTTTGGAAACGACTTTCTATCGACTCGAATCGAAAAAATTTAATTGTTCCAAAAAATCAAACAAAACGTCAACTACAAATTATTTATAGCGTTTTGATTACGTAATTCAAGCTTAATATGCTTTAGAATCAGTATATTATATGATCTGCGTAACGCTAAACTTTGCCTTTTTACCAACAGACTGTAGCTCAAAACATTTTAACACATTTGTTCGAAACAAAGTCTATTTGAAAGCAAGTCTAGATTTTTATTACGAATTTCCCAATTGTCTTGGCTCTTTTCTTATATTTAATAAAATGATTTTTTATCAAAACAATTTTTCAGAGATTCAGTGCCAGTCTACTACAACTCTCAAGAATAAACTCACATAGAATTGACGGATGAGAACGATGTATACATTTTCAAATACATTCGGTACGCTTACATGACTTGTAATGTTCATGATGACAGATGTAGGTGCATTGCATGATCATATAATTCAATTATAGTCGTGACCGAGGTCAAGTATTCGGTAATTGCAGCAAGTTATGCACGTGCTTTTGTGCACGAAGCTGCAAATTGATTGAGGGACAGTCGCTTGATTGGAATACATTGCACGAGTATCATTCTGACAAATGTTTACGGAAATTGTATATAATTGTCTTACTATGCATAGACAGTAAGGCTAATTGTTTACAATTATCTCGAATATGAAATGTCCTTTTGAAATATTTGCACCGACAATTATGAGTTAAAGATGTTCTTTGGCTAAGGTTGCTTAAAAGTGAATGGTGCTATTTTGAAGGTAACGCCAATTTCAACCCTAAATCACCTCTACCATAATAGCTAGCTTCGTTGCAGGGAGAAAGCCAACAACTTCATTTTTTACTTTGAACATTATACATATTCATCATAGCTGCAAACAGAAAAGAGAGAAAAGAAAACAAATACAAAACCGTCAACAAATATGAAATATGATGAAGGCAAAATTGTGATGTACAACTTCTTTATTCAAGGCAGGCATATCTATTTAACATTACCTTCATCACCTCAACTTCTAAAATGTCCATCAAAGAAGTACTAGTATCAAGTTATGAATATATAGATATGAATAAGTCCATTATGGTCAACGTGGGATGACCTTTGACGTCACAACCTTCCCCATACATTCCCAACCCCCGTTATAACGCGATCAGGCTTGTTTACATGTACACGACTTAAGAGGATTCTGGACTGTCGAGGAGTAAGCGATGTGGGTAGGTAGATCAGTAGATATCTAGCGAGATACGGGATTGTTTTCAACAACATACAACTCTTCTAGAACAGGAATTTGCGAGTATTTGTTATTACATCATCGCAATGGGCCTCGCTTCTAGGTGTGCTGAAATGTTTAGCATCTGTTTATATATTAAACGTAGATTTCGTGTTTGCTGCTTTACTCTTTTTATCTTATCAGTAGAAAATGCTTTTAAATAGCGATACGGTTGACAGTATATTGAAGAATTGAATTGATTTATAACATACTGAGGTTCAGTTTGTAGGTGTGCTGGAGATTTGATGTGTTGCAGCACGTCAGAACGTCTGTAGACTTCTAGATTGGTATGTTTTAGAGATGTAGTTAGGTATATCTCCATGGCCCATCTAGCTTCCATAATAACATTTACCTTGTTGAACCTTTATTTCACACAGTAAACTGATAACAAAAGTTATGTTTAAATAACAGAAGTAGATTTTGCCTTTCTTCGACTGAAAGTTTCTTTTACAATGCAATTATTGAATAATATCTTCAAAATAAATTTATTATTGTCTATAGGTACTACAGTTTAATCAATGTATGAATTAAATTACATCGAAGAACGTAAAACTATTAGTTTCAATGGACTAAGATAGTCGTCGGTACCATACATTACATTGCCTTACGACCAACTTCTCACAAAGTGAGCTTCGAAAATCAAGACCCTGGATTCCGCAACATTTACTCCGAATCGTGGCACTCTTATGAAAATGAAAATCTATTTCTCGAAATTTCAAACAGAAGTTTGATAAACATTAATACACCTAAGTCTTCGTTACTTGCACAAGATGTATTGTCCAAGTTCATTTCATTTTTGAAGTTAATTTCGTTCATGTTGCATTATCTGTTCTTTCCTTTCCTAACACTCTCTACATACGCGATATGCGGTTGTACTGCTTTACGATGGAACTGAGTAATAGTCCGAAACAACATATTTCAAAGAAACCCTTTGGTGTTTTTCAAATGTTTGGTATCGTCTTTCGGTTTTTATATCAATGTATATGTGTCATAAACATGGGCGTTTCTTCTTATAAGGGTCGCCATATATCAAATTAACAAGCTTCTGTTTGCTTTGTTTGCGATACTGCATCCTTAGCATCGTTCTGTATGTAAAGAAAAGAGGGATAGCGTTGATTTCAGATTACACACATATTTCATATAGTGTTGAACTGATGAAGCGTTTGTTCAGAGCCGAGTTCAAGAATGCGTGACTCAACCATTTTGTCAAATACTTCTGGCATACCAAATCTTTACACATCTGAGTGCTTAGTACGGTGATTCATCAGACTTTTTTCTGAAGGATTCAGCTTTTTCATTGTTTATGATTCATTACTCGTATTATTACCTTCTAAGTCTATCACATCATAAACGATGCCCAAAATGTCACATTTCAATGAGACGCCACATCTAAGCTCTGCTTTGACAATGACGTTGCATTACAAATGCGCCGACGGCGAGTAGTCCGCTTATATTTGAAGAACCGGTAGATTATTTAATTTAATTTGTGAATTCGGTAATATCATCAAACAATAATGATTATACCAGTGACATATTACTTTACCGACACTCGAGCTTAACATAAATGCAATTTCAGGAATGTTTTCTTAGATATCGTTTTTATAGGATATACTTTCTTCAATTTGTCGGGGAACTAAGAACGGTTCTAAATGCAGGCACAAAAGAAAAAAATCTCTGTGTCTGACAGATCTTATTTGCCAAGGACTAAAAGAGCGAAATACCAGGCGTTATCGAATTTACTTTGCGTTTCGAAGTATTAACTTTATCACACATATAATGAGGCCAAGCACAGAACACAGATGCTTGCACAAACGTTTTGCAAATAAAAAACAAGACAATGAATCTTTACGTTTTGTTTATTTGTTGATTCCACTTGTCAAGTCTTGGGTACTCAGTCTGCAGTGAGCAGATAACAGTATACAGAATACGTATATACAGGACATGTATATTTACTTCACTCCACATACGGGTCAGGGGTGACAAGGTTAGAGGTCACACATGCGCAGATGGTTGACAAGGTTCAATTTGCTTTAAACAAGTCTCCTTTTTGTAACAAAAACGCTTATCATTTTATTTCAATATCAACATGAAATATGTTTTACGAGTAAGATGTTTAGACACAAAATTTTTGTTCGGATAAATTGATGATGAATTGATCATACCTTTGTGTCACATAGAAAAGCCAAGGGCCTAAAACACAACCTTGTTAACCCCTTTTAGTTCAGAAGAAATAGTAAAAGTGGCTTGAGGTTAATGATGTGAGGATGAAACTTACAAGAAAACCTTGTAAAAGCTTCCCCAAAAAATCAGTTATAAAAAGTTCCATTTTCTTACATTGATAGGCAAATATTGTCCCAAGACACCTTGCCCATTGATATAATTCAAAATTATCAAAATATGACACTCTTATGGTAGTGCATGTAAATCATAGAGATCCGATTATGACATTCTGGAAGATGCAAACTTTGATAAATCATTCATTTTGAAATAAGTAACAGAATCTGCACCTCAGTAAAAATCCTTTCTTATGTATAGACAGAGTAAACTAGTAAATAACTCATGAAATGTATGAAAATATAAATTTATCAATAATATCACAATAAACAATGTCACTAAAGCAAATTGAGACAAAGTTTCATATAAAAGCCATTTGTTTGAATTTAAAGGAAGACAATGAAGATTTAATGGATCGAAATATAATTTTATCTATTTTTCAACATGAGCTATCAAAAATGTATTTGTAAAATTGTCAAGCAAAATTCAGAAAGTATTTTGCAAATATTTCTTTAAATCATATCTGTAAAATTGTACCCAAAAATTCTCAAGGATTGATAAAATATGAATATATCTTAAAAATACTTTTGAAATTTAAATTTCATATTGTAAACTGTCAATCTACCAGTATCATAAGTCATAGAAGCTCTCACAATCTGTAAGCTACAGAGACAACAGGCTAGTGGAGATATAGAGCAAGTCTGCAGCAAAGTAGGGACAATCCTCCAAAACCAGGCTGTAAGCTACAGAGACAATTGGCTAGTGGAGATCTGAAGCAAGTCTACAGCAAAGTAAGGACAATCCTCCAAAACCAGGCTAACATTGTGACACACACATCCACACTCTGCCCCTGGATGCAAACCAGATGTTTCTATAACTTGCTAGTTTTGCCCTTAGGCTCATGCATAGATCACAATTAATTAAAGGATACATATCATCTAGCTGTGTATTCAGTATCGATAAAACATTCCAGCCTCTTTCTTACTTATAACTGAGAGACTTGATTGTCTTATCAACACTGAATATCATTCCAGGTATTTGGTTTCCTCAAGACCACAAGAGCAGCAAGATTTTCTCAATAATAACTTCTTTATTGTGAAAATCACAATGTTAATAAAAGTTACTTACTCTTTCATAAGGTCAACATGTTCCACCTGATGAAGGGGTAAGCATATAGTTCGAATCATTATGATTTTCACAACTAGGAAGTTGTTATCCAGAAAATCTTGCAGTTCTTATTCATAGCTTTTCTAAACGCCCTTCAAATATCCATGTGACCTTGTGTTCATGAATCAGAGTGTTGTCCGTGGTAAGCCGAGGATAAGCAGGGATGTTATAGTTTTGATATATATATTCAAATATATATCATTGATTCATCTTCAGTTTCTAACGTTGCCAATATTCGTGAGAATCAATCTTATTCATAATGTCAAATTTTCAAATATTCAAATATCATTTGAGTTTTACACTATACTGCCTTTTGAAGGCTTTTACTTATGCTTCTAAGATTTTTTCAGATCAATTTTTAAATATTTCTAAACGTAAAAAGAATTATTCTAATAAAATCATAATGACATAGTGACTCTATGATATATATATATCAATCTACGACACTGCCATTAAGCACAATAATTTAAAATGTACAATGCATAGAGATGGATACAAGTTTGATATATGAGTATACACACATGTACAATCGGTTTTGTATTGACATATATACAATCAATCATTTCTGAAAGGTCAAAGTGTAAGTAAGCATTGTTAGGAGATCCAAGAACATCATTGGCTTAGACAATAATTTCCACCCAATATGCAGACAGTTTATGGTCACATGATTGAGGTGTGTTTTAAGGATAAAAAAAGATGAAAATAATATCAACTAGTGGCAAGTCAAAGGCAAATCAAAGATAAAATATCTACGAACACTTAGAATAATTTTAAAATAATAATAATAAATGAAACAAATTTACCTTTGATAGTCTTATAATAAAATCATATTCTACAAAGAACTCATAACATTTTAACACATAAAATGAAAATTAAAATTATAAACAAAAGGATTTATTTGATTTGTAGTGTGCATTGAAAGCCAATACATATAATTTTTCATTTACGTTTTTCAAGTCACAGAGATCACAGAAAGTTATACGGAAGAAAAATCTACTTAAGAGAAAAGTATCAAAATGGGTTATTTATAAAAGTATAGAACATAGAGGTAGCATATAAACAATGAAGAACATAACAATGATGAATATGAATCATGTTGAAGAAATTGATATTTTAATTCAAATGATAAATAAGAAACACTTACGTGACCTATAGAAGAGCAGATTCACTCATTTTATATCAATCCAGGATCTGAAGAGTATTCATGCAATCTGGTAACCTCTGGATTTGCATAATGCAAATTCAAAGAGTTTATCTTGAAGGATATTTGATAGCCAGTCATATGTCTTCAATTTGTTGCCATCTTGTAATTTCCAATTTGAAGCTATTTGATTGGCTAACAAGTCTTAAGGATCCCTCTGATTGGTTCGATAACCCCTGAGCTATCTGAGATGTAAGTTTAAGGGAGAAACATTTAAATGCAGTCTGCCATTTCAATTAGAATATTTTGGCACATAAGAAACACAGTCAGATATATTTAGTTATGAGGTGAATAGTGTATATGTATCTGTTCAACCAATGATAATATTGATAAAGATATGATTCTGTCAAGACATCACAATTACTTTAAAAATTGACATAATCACTAGATACATTTGACCTCCTTCTTCTAATGAATACATAAACGGTAACTCAAATATGCATATTGAAGTTATATGTTACACCAATGATAAAGAAAGTAAATTTTGTAGATAAAGTGTTTCTTGTGATGACGTTTTGACATCGGTATCGCTATGGTAATTTTGGCAGTGTTCCTGAGTGCTTACAGCTGATATGAACTCGTTGATGACTCGATGAAATGAAATGTACACAACCTTGTTTTGGACAGCCTCACATAATCATAGTTAAAAATGTTAGCCAATGTAATATGTTGTCTCAATTAATGATGATGATTAGTTTGATAATATCCGTCAAACACAACATTATGCTGTATAAAGTCAAAAACTACAAAAACAAGAAATCCTTGACTATATTTGGTCATACAAAATAATTTTGTAGAGACATGCCCTTTTAGGTTATGATTCTAGTATCATGAATACGTTGGTAAAACTTTTACCAAGTGTTTTGGTTAGCAAACATAAATTACCTATACAGAAGATAAGTATCAATATAAAATGTAAGATAACATGGGAGATAACCCATGCTTCAATGATGGCATACCACATGAAAATATAAGCATAAGGGGTATCACTGTAAGTACCAAAGCCATTTTAAGTAAAATATCCAGGTATGGAAGCACCAATATCACGTAAGTATGTTGTATTCTGTGAGCATGCAGAGAAAATAAGGCCATATTTTCTCAAACATATTGACGGTTGTTAAGAAATCAAGTCATAAAGCTTGCACACATTCTTACAAGCATTCAGCACAATATCCAACAAACGACTGCAGCATAATTGTAGTAGTGACACAAGTTGTAAGGAAAGCAGTCTTGAGGTATTCACATAATAAGTTGTGTGGAATATGTCATTTCACATCGAGTCCTAAACTGCATCCTTGGTCAGAATCATCCTTCCTCGTCTCAAGAAGATCATTGTTTTTCTATACAACACCGATTCACAATTCACCAATTCAGCAGTTGAGTTTGACAATAATATCAGCACTTGATTGAATTTGTTCTTTGGATTTGAGTCACCAATACAGGCGTGCACCGAGGCTGAATTCAAGTATCATGTTGTCTTGAAGAATGTTTGTGACTCCTAGATTATTCCATGAAACTGAATACAAGCCTTTTATCACAGATTTTCCCCTTACGTGTCAACATGTTGATAAGGGATGTTTATGTCCTTTGAGAATTTTGTATTGTTTTTAAAGATATTTTTCGATAAGCTCGAGTCCTCGTGTTGGGGACTGTTGCTGGTCTCCATGGTTTGAACGAGGGCAGCACGCTCCATATTGTTCAGTTTGTCAGTCTCCAGAGGGACCATTGTCAGTCGCTCCTGTCAGGGAAGAAACCATCATGTTAAAATTACTTGAGAAAGACACAATAAAATGCATATAAAACATTTCTAGGGCAATCTTTTTTGAAGTGACAAGTACATTGTGGGACAAACAATGATGATTTAGGATGCCCAATGGACTAGAGATAAAGTCATAATGTCCCTGTTTAGGTCAATGGATTAGAGATAAAGTAATAATGTCCCTGTTTAGGTCAATGGATTAGAGATAAAGTAATAATGTCCCTGTTTAGGTCAATGGATTAGAGATAAAGTCATAATGTCCCTGTTTAGGTCAATGGATTAAAGATAAAGTAATAATGTCCCTGTTTAGGTCAATGGATTAAAGATAAAGTAATAATGTCCCTGTTTAGGTCACTGGACTGGGGATAAACTCATAATGTCCCTGTTTAGGTCAATGGACTTGGGATAATATTCTTTCTTTGAAAGTTTATATGCAACAACCACTCAAGGCAGGTTCATTATTCACTACAGAAAACTAAAAGTAGGTATTTTTTTAAGGTACATATCTACTCACATCTCTCTTGTGGTACCGGAACATCTGCCATGGCCTCAGTGACCGGCTATGATCCGAGTTAATTGTTTCAGAACTCGCCTTCTGGTATGTGGGGTTGGCGTAGGTAAGCGTTGTGAACTCTTCAACATTGTAGTAACGCCGCTTTTGTCTGGAATTCAAGGAAAATCACTTGAATGTGCGAGAAAAAGACACAACGACATAAAGCTTGAAAGAGCCTGTTTTACCATTGCAATGGAATTTTTTTCTCCTTTGAATTAATCCATATATAAAATGTAATTATTGAAATTGTTCACTTCAAATACACAGAAAAGACTCCCTTTAACTGAAATTAGTGTTGGGTTGCTAGAAATACCATAACATTACACTTCATTACCGATTCATATTTACACGATTATTTACATAATCTGATTAAACGGCAGTTCCAAATTATCTGAAGCATCAGCGTTTTTCCTCGGCAAGGGTTACAAAGTTATGCAAAGGGCGCCATTTAGATCCACTAAAGGATGCAGAATGGTAAACTAATGGATACAATTAGGTTGAAAGAGTGAGGAGTGATACCATTGTCGATGAGGCAATTAATTCGTTCAGTTTCTGAAGACTTTAGTCTCCCTTCATATGCCCTGGTATACAAAATAATCTGAGCATAATTATGAATAAGAAAGACCTGATTAAGAAGAGTAACTTACTTTCTCCAGAGAACAAAGAAAACGACGAAGCCGATCAGGACGATGATTGTAATGATGCCCAACACAATGTACGCTGTACTTATCTTCTTTGCTGAAAATATCAAATAAATACATTCAAACACTTTAGTTGTTTTTATTGTAATTTTTCCCTTAGGTTAATGATAGGCACTTTTATCATGATGAATTTGTTGCAAATATCAACTTTATGTTAATAATATAACCACTTCATGGAAATTCAAATTTTGTAACATTCAAATGAAAGAAATCATACATTTTCGACGGTTAATTAATTTGACCTTTATCTTACAATTTTCATCAAATTTACACGTAACATTGAGTGAAGTGACTCATTACATAAAACGAGAGGAAACATTGCAGCATGGTAACCCTCTTGACTTCAGATGAAAGTAAAATTTATTCATTTGATATATATCGGAACTATCCTTTGCCCATTAAAACATAACCTTTGTGTTAAATTGTAAGAGATTCAACAACAACAACAACAACAACAACTCACTGCGACTAGAAATAGCGTTGGTGTTGTTGTTACAGAGACCAGCCTCTTGGTCCTCCTCTGTACAATCCCTGGAAGTCAGACAAATACTTGGATTAATCTATTATAATAGAATTAATGATAAGATAATATAATGATAATGATAAGAATAGCAGGATATTGCATAGATCAACGTAATTCTCAAGTTGTGAGTCTCAACACATTTTGAAGCTGTCCTCTCTTCACCTTGAAAATGACTATTGAGCAATTAATACTGTCTTAAGTCCCTGAGGAGTATCTATCCTATTTGCCTTAAAAGTGCACATGGTTCATAGTTCATAGTTCACATACAGCCCATAGCACCCAAACAATTGCATTGTATCTAAAAACTCAACCATAGGGGTAATTTAGAATTTAGAATTTATCAATTTTGGTAAACAATTTCCCCCCCTTAACCCTTTCACCCCTATAACTTGAAACAGGCTTGTAAATGTACTCGTGTTTTGCTTCTTAGGGGTGAAAGAATTACCCCCTGCTAACTTACTCGGTAGTTTCTTTATGAGAGGTTATGTCGAAGTTTGCGATGGTGTGATGATGATCTGGACAGGAATCCACTGGATCTGCAACAAGATATATATAACCTATTTGATTTATTGTAATGAGATTTTATGAGCACTTCTTACAAATAAAACAATTGAGCTTAAAAGTTAAACCACAGTATCATCAAGTACCCTTGTAATATAAAATCTCCCCTAATAGAATACTGGGATAGGAAGTGATTCCTTAAAACAGTCACAGCATCTTCCCTCTGGCGGGTAACCATGCCCTTTGCTTATCTTTAAGTACGCTTCCGATCATGAAGTTAACAAATGAACTGCCTGAACTTAATCTGATAGTGGACTTTTCAGTTGACTTTACAGGGAATGTAAATGGTGGATCCAGGATGATAGGATGTGGTTGGAGTCTTGTTCTAAGAGTTCAAATCCCTCCTTCCAATTTTGAAATTGTTTTTGATATATTTACTATAAAGAGTGAGACTCCCCCCTTTTTCAGTAAGTGACCAACCCGCTTTTAAAATTTCTTAAACCACCAATGAGATGCTGTACTTCATCTAATATAGCCTTAACTCTATTAGGGTGATGCACATGGCTTTTAAATGACCATACCTGCCATACATATCCTAGAGTCAGCCACGTCAGGACACGCACACACGTGACCGTCAGGATGAGCCAAACAGAGGTGGGTGCATCCTCCATTGTGTTTGCTGCACCCATTTGTACCTGCATAGAAACATTAATATATTGTTAAGGTAATTGTTAAGGTAATATGAGCAAAGAATCATTAATATTGTTAAGGTATTGTCCTTATAGGCAAAAAGTCAAACTGCTACTTGTACAGTTGTTAAAATACAAAGCAAATTTTTCAGAGAGTAAACAATTAAAAGTATACAGAACAAAATAAGTAAGAGGTATTTGTATTATGATTGAAAGTCACCTGCTTGACATTGAGATGATCTAGTTTTATGTATAACATCAAAATTTATGAAAATGTTGGTAACTATTCTTGTAAAGTGTATATAGTAAACCAGAGGGATTGAGAAATATGTGACCTTATACTTCAAAACATTGCCTATGTTCACATTAAAGAAGTTAATATAAAAAACATTGCCCTGAGATAGATATATATATACATATATAAGCTGTAACATATATAAAGTCAGCAAGCACCTGTCTGTCTCTCTGGTGACACAGCGTGTATGTCCATCAGTCCTAACAGTTTCATCTGGATAATGGTGCGACTCTTGCCATCATATTTACTCGCTCTCTCAATCTTCTCTGTCTGCCAGTCCGACCAATAGATGTAGTCCCGAAACTGGATAAAATAAATGTTTATATTTTGTTACAATCCACCAAAGGTAATGAATTACAAGAATTTATCAATTCTTTGTGTGTAAAAGTAATTTCGTAGGCTGCAAGAGTAAGAAATGAAAAAGACAGAAAATCAGCTTAACATGTTACTACTACTGAAATGACTCTCATCATTCTTTGAAAATGGAACTATGGAGACCAAATGAAGATGACATACGACAGTGAGCCCGAAGGGATGGGGCACATTGTGGAGAAGGGTGGCTCTGTTCTTGCCGCTGAAGTCGGACGTCTCGATCTTGTCTAGTCTTGCGTCCACCCAATAAAGGCGCTTAGTGTCATAGTCAACAGAGAGACCATTGGGGAAACCTAGATACACATGAATTTATTTTAGAAACAACAGACATTTTATGCCACATTTTGTATGCCAATCTCATACTAAAGATTGCAAAAACCTGAGAAAGTATTTATAATTTCTGTAATATCAGTGCTTGGGTTTAAATAATAGAATAAAGATATTATCTGGACGTCCAATATCACTGACTTGCCAAATTTAAACTTTGAATCACCTACAATAATCACTAAGAAGTCAATCAATGAGACGTATTGACAGACAAAGGTTTCTCAACCCCTGCAATATAGTTTGTACCGCAAAGAAATGAAATCCTACATACCTAGATTGGTGTTGACAATGACTTTTCTGTTAGTTCCGTCAAGATAAGCTCTCTCAATCTTTGGATTCTCCCCCCAGTCAGTCCAAAACATATACCTGAAACGAAAAAACTCTTTATCACAGTTTTGGTATGAACTCATTATTTCTTATATCAATTGTCCAGAGGTAGAAAGAAATTATGAGGCATCTGCAGCTTTCAAGACAGAGTGAGATAAAAATAAACCATGTATGAATAAGTACATAGATGGCTTTCGACTTTACTAGGTAATGAAAAAGAGATTGCATGAAGCTCCCGTAAAATGTCTCCAAGAGTAATGCTTATCCCTCTTTATCAATATTGTAAGAAGCTTTTCAGACGCAATGAAATTTTTTTGTTGTTGTAATAATAAGAATAAAATAGTGCATTTCATTTGCATACCACCTAATTTAGCACTACCTAAATCGATCAGTCATTGACGTAATGGTTAAAATGGCTATGGTCACAAAATAGAAAGAAATGAGACATGATCTCAGATAATACTTGCCCTTTCTTTGGAAACAGAGCAATAGCTCTGGGCTCATCCAGCCTGGCAGAAACTAGAGTTTTCCGACAACTGCCGTCAAGTCTGGCTACCTCGATGACATCACGTCCTGTGTCTGTCCAGTAGATATTTCTAGCGATCCAGTCGACCGCCAGCCCATCCGTTGTAGAGAGTTCTTTCTGTATGATGGTCTTAGTGTTACTGCCATTGAGATCAGAATGTCTGAAATATATAGAGAGTGATAAGATTTTTTTAAGGATAACATGATATACAAACCCTAACTACAGGTCTCGTAACTTTTCTCTCACTTCAAATCCTCGAAAGCGCAATGAGTCATCAGTGTGGCAATACTTGTTGTAAGAATCACACATTTATGCTATGGTCATATATAAGTGTTCTTTCCTGCCTAGTACCAATACGGACAATAGCATTAAAGGTCATTAGCCAAATCCAAATATAATTTCATAGCAACTTTTTCTTGTTAATCTACTCAAATTAGTCATATTACCTTATAACATCCAGATACACGTCCGAGTAGTAGACTTTGTTCTCCTTGATATCATAGTCGAGAGCGACCAGGTTCTGAAGGTCCGGAATGGGCAGATAGACTTCTGTGTTGTCGTAAGTGTCCAGGGAGATACGTCTGATACTGCCCCGACTGGCAAACAGCAGGTAGGCTGATGGAACTGAAATGTAGACGTCAAACTTACAAGTCTATTCTGTGGTGATGTAGATACATACTTTGGGGGAAGCACATGGCCTGACAACGTTCAACATTGTGGTAATTGGGGATCAGTCATTGACATCTTTAAGTTAGGGAGCATTACATGAGTTGTCTTTATTCAATTTTCTTACATCATTACAATATATTCCTTAGTGTCATGCTGGGCACGAAGGAACAAGATTGTTTTTTTAATGTTGACTATTTATGTTATACTCTGAAAAAATAGTAATATTTCAAAGACAAAATGGTTTCACAATACCATTGAATTATAATGATGTTATATCACCTGGACAAATAATGTTTGCCTAGTACAGCATAGGATAAATATGCTTCAATATAATGAAGCCCTCCTAGGCTAAAACTATGGACCAAGGGACATTCAATGGAGGTTGACTGCTTTCACAAACTGGCAGGGAAATGGTTAACAATACTGATTGACATGTGTGAATTAAGACCACACAAGCTACAGGCTGGTGTCTGTCGAAGGCATTTTACAACTGCTGCTAGACGAGACTGATGTGTAGAGGAAACTGTACAGGTAGAACCACTCACATTCCTCGCAGGTAAGCCCGTCCTCCTTGAGCATGATGCCGGTGGGGCAGGCGCACGTTGTTCCCTCTGGGTGGGGCAGGCATAAGTGGGAACATCCCCCATTGTTTGCTCCGCAACGGTTGATGTGTGTCTCTGAAATAGAGAAGAGGTAATGCTTGTAGAAATAGATAAACTATTGGCTGTTGGGCCCCAAGTTTAAAGGGGGACAGTCATTGATTGGTTCAAATCCCATAAAATAAATGTTCAAATAAGTACCTTAATTTGAAGTTGATGTCATCAAAAATACAATAATTTCAAGTCTCAAATATAGTTACAGATAGGACATGTAAGCTTTGATAATAATGATACACAGCCTTAACACTTACTAATTGCTTTGCTTAGTGAACTTTTGAACAGAAGCACTTTTTTAGTTAACTCTCTTAAAATGTGACAAAAATCTGAGCACAACACAAACCAAATTGGTAGGTGTTCTGCTTCCTTGTAAAGGGAGATAACTCACTTTTTTTATACATACCACAAAGGCAATTCCTATTTGAATTTCCATCTTACCATGTCTATCCACCTGTACTGCATGTAGGTCCATGATTCCAGAAAGATTTTCTCGTATCTTGGTTGGGTTTGCTCCAGAGAATTTGTTGGCCTTGTGTACAGCCATTGCCTGCCAGTCTGTCCAATAGACATAGTTCCCCGTCACCGTGATTCCGTACGGGTGAGCGACATGCTCAACCAACTTACGTCTTCGGTCACCATTCAAGTCTGAACACTCGATCAACTGGAGAACAAGATAACAAATGATTTATGAATTTAAAAAAAAATTATTTAGCTGATTTGAATAAATGAAAAAATTATTCAGCTGATTTGAATAAATAGAAAATTATTTAGCTGATAAAAATACGAGACAAGACATTAAGAAATTTCTAATGTCAATTATTTGGTATTTTACTCTCAGATGGAAAATTAGTGTCCATATATTAATTCTTTTCAAATATCATTGAAAACAAATAGGAATAAATTCCATTGCCATAGGAAAGGGCTTTAAGTCCTTTATGGAGTGAATGCACTTCTCCACACACCTCAGTTTTTGCATCAGCCCAGATGATTCTCGACTCGGGCACATCTATCACGATTCCATTTGGCCAGGCGAGATTTTCTCCCACAATGACACGTCGGTTGTTTCCATCCATGTCGGCACGTTCTATCCGCGGGTTTACGCCCCAGTCTGTCCAGTACATGTACCTGGGGAGAGAATACACAGTGTCATTCATTTCTACACATATTGAAAGCACATCATATTTCAGGCATCTCAGGTTAAGGAATTGCACATAATTAAAATATAATTTTTTTTTGTCTAACCCATTTCTTATTCTGATTGTTTCTCTCTTTTCAACATTCCACAAATTATTTCTTACACACACTCCCTGTTTGTGTTTCATATGATATTCCATATTCTCTTTATGCAAGTCTATCCTTAAGAAAAATCTTTAATACTTATATTCAATAAGCTGAAAGAAATCAGTATGAGTGAACAAAGGAGAGGAGGAAACTACAAATAACTGATGAACAAAGCCGAGCACCTACCCAGCATCATAATGTAAAGCAATTGCTCTCGGCTTGTCCAGGTCGTTCCAAATAAGCACAGTTCGCATCTTTCCGTCAAGTGTGGCCACCTCGATCCGATTCCGTCCATCATCCGTCCAGTAGATCTTTTTGCCGACCGAGTCGACAGCAAGCCCATCTGCAGTATGGAGACCCTGGCTGATGACAACCTCGTACCCGGACCCGTCCAGGTTGGCCCTCGCTATGTGGTCCTGTACAGTGTCTGTCCAGTACATCTTAGCTGCAGAGGGAGCAAATTCTTACAGCTGAATGTAATTTGAGGTTGATCTGTTCTAGTTGACTAACAAATATGCATACCTTTGGTTGAACACATGCTGTTTGATTTTGGATATGGATCGATTAAACGTCAAGATAATGTTTTGCATGTGGGAAATATGAACAGATAGTAAAAATTTATACGATTTTTACTCTTTAGGTTTATATTTATCCTTCTCACCTTCCACCTCATCCACGTCAATAGCGATGGCGTTCTTGAGCTCCCCTACAGGAACGATGACATCTGCCGAGTAGTCGACATCCAGTGAGATCTTCCTGATGTCCGTCCGTCGTGTGAAGATGAGGAAGTTTGTCATGCCTACAAACATGGACCATTATCATCACATACAGAGTTATGTACATTGAACACATTGTACTTCTTCAAGATAAATCAATCATTATATTATCAAATGAAGAAAATCATACATCTGGAAATATATTTAGCAGGTATACTTGTTCAAGCCTTTGAAACAGTCTCATTTTCTTCACAATTCTTTCAAAATTCCTTTACAGGACTTGAAACTGCAAATGATATATTAACATGGAATGAAATTTTTACGTTGTTGCTGTGTCACCTTCATCTTAATTAACCAGAATTATACAAAGAACAGTTTTCATTGTTTCATATCAATGGTCATGTCACATTCATTACTCAAGTTTAAGCAAGAGTAATATGCATGTAGGGAACACAAGGCTGACTCACCTGGCGCACATGTCTTCTGGTCGTCCTGCAGGAGGATCCCGGATGGACAAGCACACGAGTGACCCTTGGGTTGAGGAGCGACCAGACACAGGTGACTGCATCCACCGTTACCAACATTACAACCCGTACTCACTGCAACGGAGACAGCAAAATAATACAAAGAATACCTTCACCTTGTGATTATCAATGAGAGGCCAGATGATGATTTCACAATGCCTGTGAGGAACACTAGAATGAAACATGCTAAGAAGGGTAAATACAGTTAATACAGGCTTAATCTGGGATAGTAAATCGATGTTCAACTTGAAACATTAAAGATTAGTTACTAATAATTTGTTCCACCCTTTTAGAACCCCTAAATACATAGCATTTATTATTTGACAATAACCATTAGACATTTGTCTGATTTAATAAATCTGAAGCATTTAAAATTGCATAAAATTTTACCATTTGCGAAGCCTTTTAAAGTCAACAATATGCAGAGACCCGAGTGCAGTACTTTCTGAGATAGGGTACAAACGATTGATGCAGTTCTAGTCAGGTCAGCAGTGTCAACCAAGTGATCCTACTTACAATATTACTACGATAAACATATGAAACTCAAAAGTGTTAACCTTGAAGCTTCAAGATAATGTTACAGTACTCACCATTGGCCCTGTTGCGGTGGAAGACATGGATGTCCATGAGATGTCCGAGGTCACTCATGAGGATGGATCGGTCAGCACCGGTCAGTTTGTTGGCCACATGAATGCTCTGTGTCTCCCAGTCTGTCCAGTACATGCGATCTCCGTTCAGGGCGAGTCCAAATGGGTGGTGCAGACCGAGAGCTATCACGCTCTGAAAAATTGATATATCAACCTTCACAAGTGGGTTTTTAAATACTGGGGGTCAGATATTCAATAATCAAATAACACAAAGAATATCTCATCCAAGTGACTTCTGATATCAAGTATATCAACACATTTATATAAAAGTTACAAATATCCTATGCTTGCCGAGGATATTTGTACTTGTATCAACCAGAATTGGTGTATTTGATATTAGAAGAAATGAGGGTGAGATTCTATTCATCATCCTAAACTATTTTTCAATACAATTCTATGGAAAATGTACATTTTTTAACACTCCCTACCCTTAGACTCCCAATGCAGTGATGTCACTGTATTATGAGGTCATTGTGTTTAAGACTTGAAAGCATTGTGCACTTGGTGATGTAAAACTATAGTGATGTTATGTACTTGACAACAGCAGGGCATTGTTTCAAAAGCTACTGCCAAAACAATATCTCCGAGGAATATCTCTTGATCTTCCACAACTGTCATAATGTAGAAACACAACTTTTAATGATAAATGAATTGCTAATTAATAATCTGAGAGACGCACCCTGCGATCATGTCCCTCCAGTGTACAGGACTCAATGGTCTTCACCCCAGCATCCACCCAGTAGAGTCTGCTGTTCTGGTAGTCGATGGCAAGTCCATTCGGCCAAGTCAGGTTTCGACTGATGAGGATTTTACGCATGCTTCCATCCATCCCCGCACTCTCAATCTTGGGTGTCTTACCCCAGTCGGTCCAGTACATGAACCTGTGGTAGGATGCTTGGTTATAAAAGCTTTGATAAGGATGTATAGCAGTTGTGATGGTGTTTTAGCACGTTTGCTATCAATGCTGAAGGTTTGTTTTGTCTTAATCTGGATCCGGTTATCTGTGTCCATTAATTAAATATTACTTCAAATGTCAGTCCCATTGGTACTAATAAATAAAAAGAGAATTGAGCAGAAAAGTTCTTACACTTCATTAAAAATACAACTATGTGTTCGTGTCTTTTTAATTAAGTTTATTTCATATAACTTTTTATTATCTTCACAAACATAATAACTCAAATACTCTTTTCTTTCTATATAGCCATTTTCCAAGACAGTTGCGACATGTCCCCTTTAAACACCTTTTGGTATCAAATTCAAATCCATTATCAATAACAGAGATCCCTTTTAAACAAGCAACCTCTTTTGGGATAAACCTAACTTCCCTTTTTAGAAATTACACTTACCACTTAGTTTCTTGTCTAATCATCCCTAAACATAACTCCAGACTCACCCTGCTCTGGGATCCACCACGATGTCCCGTGGATGGTCAAAGTTCTCCCACAGTAGCACCATCCTCATGGACCCGTCCAGGTTGGACACCTCAATCCGATCGTTACCAGCATCTGTCCAGTATATCTTCCGACCTGCCCAGTCCAATGCAAGTCCAGCCGGGCTGTCCAGGGAGGAACCAACGATGTGCTGTGTCATTGGTTAAAGGTCAATGTGGATGAACAAAACTAACAGGTAAATGGGTAATAAACAAAATCATTATAAATTTGTTTGTACAAAAGTCTCAAAATGATTGTAAATTTCTCACAAATGTTAAGATGCTTAATGGAGAGGAAAATCATATTTGATAACATCATCTTCAGTCGTAAGGGTGTCACTCTAAGAAAAATTATTTGTTTGCAAATTTCATCTTTAACTACACAATTCAAATCATATCAATCATCCCCTCTCAATCTACAGCTGCAGTTTATTCTAAGATTACATGTAATTACCTCATGCAAAAAACACTTACCTCTTCATTCGTCCCATCCCACTTGGCACGCCCGATGATGTCCGAGCCAACGTCAGACCAGAAAATCGAGTCAGTGACACTGTCCCACTCCACGCCTACCGCTCGGCGGATCCCCGATAGAGGGATAACAACATCTGCATGTTCGGCAGTGTTGAGAGACACACGGCGGATGTCGGACTG
Organism: Phorcus lineatus; assembly: GCA_921293015.1. Classification (NCBI taxonomy): domain Eukaryota; kingdom Metazoa; phylum Mollusca; class Gastropoda; order Trochida; family Trochidae; genus Phorcus; species Phorcus lineatus. The sequence continues at coordinate 1,874,025 of OV121096.1, read as the reverse complement.
TGTGGAGAACAGCAGGAACGAGTCGATGTCTGGAGGCAGAGATTTTGTACATTTATAATTACAAATATTTTAACAGCTCATCTTCCTCACTGTTTTCAAAAATATAAACTGAATTATTTCCAACATATAATTTTGAATTTATAGTTGTTTCTTATTTTTCATATTCTAGATAACACATTGACAACTTCATTGATTGGATCACATATTATTACTACTCTCCATCTAAGTCTCTACGTAACTAAAGGACTGCAAAATATCACAACTGCTGCTACCAGGAATTCAGTACTTGAGACAGGTTTTTGACAAGGATTTTGGTAATCTCAAAGATAAGATAGACTTCAGCAAGGTAGAGTACTTACTTTTGCTACATTTCCTCTTGTCGTGCATGAGCTGCAGTCCGGTCGGACACGCACAGGAGAAGCTCTTCAGGTTTGGGAGGCACAGGTGGCTGCAGCGGCCATTGTTGCTCCGGCAGTGGTTCCGTGCTGAGAAACATAGATTGATGCAATAAGTCTTTGATGCTCTAGTTAATGCAAGGAAGGCAAGGTATCGTTTTCCCTTTCAAAATATTCTTTCATCCATCAGATAATGAAAATGTTATCTCTGACTCTCTGAGTTGAAAATGGGGTATATATATAAGAAAAAGTATCCTCAGCAACCTCTACTTCATCATAGAAGCTTTTGGGCTCTCTAACTGAATCTACCATGTGTGTTCAACTGATGCTACAAATGTCTACCCAGCAGGTAGGAACATGTCGAGATAAAGCTTTACCACTATCCTTAACCAACTTGTGCATACCTTTTCTCACATATCCTCTTATCGTATTATTTTTATTTTTCTTATCTTAATTTCCACACCCCTCCTCATCCCTCTACCCGACTCCCCCTCCCTACCTACCAGGTGGTTGCCTCTGTGGGTGGAATGTATGGATGTCCATCGGGTAATGAAGCCTGTTCCGTATTGTCTCGATGTCGTTGCCGTTAAATTTGTTCGCCTTGTTGATACTCTTCGTGTGCCAGTCAGTCCAGTACAGCTCGTCCTCAAACATGGTGAGAGCAAATGGATGCGGCAAGCCCTCGCTGATGACAGTCCTCCGATTCTTCCCATCCAGGTCAGCACATTCTATCACATGATGCTTGGCATCGGCCCAGTAGATCTTCTCGGCAGCGTAGTCGACGGTGAGACCGTTTGGCCAGAAGAGGGATGTGTTTGCCAGCATCATGCGCTGTGTCCCGTCCATGCTCGCTCTCTCGATCTTCGGAGTGCTGCCCCAGTCCGTCCAGAAGATGGCTCTGGAAGTATATAAGAAGGTCGCTGAATCCAACTTGTGTGAGGTAATGAGCAATGGAGGCTGTTACTACTGTTTAACACACTTGCTGAAATGGTTTATGAAAGTTGCTTTAGGGCTCTCAAAATTAGAATAGTACGATTCAAATTACCTGTTCAACTCTACAGGCCTAAAATCAGGCTTGTTAGTGTATTTGTGTCAGGTTTCTTAGGGGTATAAGCTTTAAAGGAAATGTTTCAACATAAGGTAGTCCAATTTGTAGCAAATCTTTTCGACTAACCCTCTCTTTGGATATGCTGCAATTGCTCTCGGCTTTTCCAGGTTTTCCCAGATCAGAACTTTCCGATGATTTCCCTCCAAGTCCGCAACTTCAATACGGGACGTCCCGGCATCTGTCCAGAAGAGGACATTGTGTATCCAGTCCACAGCTAAACCACCTGCAAACACAAATACACATCAGTAACTTATCCAATGAAAAAATCATTACAACTACACTGATAATCTTCATATACATAGAATAGAAGTTCAGTGACTTATAAGAGGGAATTTTAAGAAAAAGACAAAATTATAATATTTTCAGAGGTATTATAATTATTTCATTTATCAATTTAATCCACCTGATGAAGGTCAAAATATACTCCAACACGTCTTGATGTGCTTCCAAAAAAGTAGTAAGATATATACCTTAAATTGAATTCAAAGTCTTTTGATTTTGCCCAAGACAACTTTCAGAATGCCACTCAAGAAACTTTGAAGAAGCTCTTGAAAAAACTTACTTGGACTTTCCAGACCATCTGCTACAATTTCTCGGATGTCGCTGCCATTAAGATATGCCCGTTTGATCTTATCGAGGGAAATGTCGGACCAAAAGACGAGCCCTTTCTGGTGGTGGAAGTCAAGAGCGATGGCGTTACGCAGACCCTCGAGGATTGACGTGTACTCCGACTTGTCTGTTGTAACCCGACGGATGTCCACTCGGTTAGCGAATATCAGGTAGGCCTCGCCACCTGAACAGGAAATGATCAGGAAAAGTCTGTTTACTGTGTCATTCACACCTTGGAGTTGACGCTATAATTTACGTGTCACCTGATGTAGCTCATATACTTGGACCATCCCATTCACCAGCTCAAGGCAATCCCTTCATCGAAGTTTTTAGGTTATAAAAGAAACTTTACTTTGAGAAAAAAATTAATTTTCATCAATTGCAACTAAATTTAAATCAGACACTAGAATCACAGGATTAAAGATAATTATTGTTCAATATGTGCATTTATATCAGCCAGGTCCTATTTCATCCATATTGATTTACATGCCCAAAAGTTATGAAAGTATTTACCTATGGAACAAGAGTTAAACACATTTTATTGATAAAATGATATGGTAAAAGAATTGCCTACCTAGGGCCTTACATCCGCGCTTATCAGGCTTGAGTCTGTAGCCAGTGACACATGTACATTTGTACGAGCCACGTGTATTCTCACACATCTGACTGCATGTACCCTCGAACCCACACTCGTCAAAATCTGAAATTAGGAGCAAGTAACTATGAACAATAACTTTCCCTTATGACATTTTAAGACTCATCGTTGTTTGATCAATTTTCCCAGTTGCAGCATGATACACAATCATATTAGATTTTTTTATTAGCAAATTCTATGACGCAAGTCCTAGAAAATTGAAAGACAAATTAATCACAATTAAATTAAAATTTGAGTTTCAAACACAAAAGAGGTCCAAACACAAAATAAATGAAGAGTATCTGCTTTGTAAATAAAGAAGTTGAAATGATGAAGCTGCAATAAAACCCCCACCTTGACAAGTTAGCCCATCATCTCCAAGCTGGAAGCCGAGCGGACAGCCACACTTGGCCCCAATGCTGGTCTGGAGACACTTGTGGGAACACCCGCCATTGTTGCTCCCACACGATGCGGGGAGGCCTGTGATATGAAATGGACCATTATTTTTAAGATCTGACAAAGAAGGGTTAATTTGCTGCCTTCTGGTTTGCATTCAATCCTTTACCTGATGACAACCAACTGTATCTTCACTGGCACATCTTAGCTTAGTCTGTCATAAAATCAACAATATGACTGATAACTTACTGCAGTTTTTCTCATCAGATTCATCCCCACACTCGTTGATGCCATTACAGACTTTACTGAGACCAATGCACAGATCATTTTGACACTGGAACTGTCCTTGGCTGCATGACTTGATTTCTGGAAAATAATCAAGAAGAAGGTTCTTTAGAAGGGGAATTGCACAACACAACTATTTTATTGTTTTATATGCATTTACAGTTGAGAATTATATAACACTAATTTTATATATATATATAGACGATGTTATGAATGACAACTTCTTTATTCATTTCTCACAACATTTCTAGGCTACTTCTTGACCCTTCATGCTATATACATGAAGCCTGGCCTGGCCAATCTACAAAGAAACATAGACCAGTCCACTGTGTCAACATTCAATATTGTATTAACAACCATTTTTTGTATCATTATCCTTTTATCTCACTTATTGTAGTTGTATATAATTAATTGAACCAATGGCTTCCTGTATACCTATAGTGTACCAACTGATTTTGTACATTATCCACCTGAAGAAGAGGCAAAAAAAGGCCAGAATATATAAACAAAGAAGTTCTCATCCATGACATTGTCTTGTATAACTAAACTTACTTCTGAACCCCTTTGAAGAATATAAAAATATAAATATATATATATATATACTGGAACAGAGTATTTCATTTTGTATCATGCAGTAAAACAATTTTGTATTTTCCCAGGAAGTTAGAAGTAACATGGACATTTAACATTCTATCTTCAAATCATGACTAAGTAAATCTAATCTAGACTTACTGCAGTGCTCCTCGTCGCTGTTATCGGAGCAGTCAAAGTTTCCGTCGCAGCGTTTTTCCCGGCTGATGCACACACCTGTCCCACAAGTAAACTGCGTCACGTTGCACTTGTGTTCTGACGGTTTTAATGTTGCTGAAATAAAATGTGGAAATATTTTTCACCATCTATTGTCATTGAGCTATGATTGTTAACATTAGTCAAGACAGACCCTCGTATGTTTGAAATTCAAGATTGCAACACATCACACTAAAAGCTCATTCATGGCAAATATTGATTGAAGCACACATAAAATATCTAGGACTTGACCAGCATACACAATGAAGAGACTTTCTGTGCCAAGTGACACATTAGGAAGTTCTTCATAAGCGATATTGAATAAACTTTTCCTGGTACTGTTATGCTTCGACATGTTTACAACTGAGACATGACATGAAACATGACCATATGTCATCAAGGTGTCCTCAGTGTAATGTTAAGAGTTTCACATTTCAGATGGTCCAGATTCCTTTAAAAAACTCCTAGTGAATTTTCACTATTGCTGATTTATTTATGAATTTTTCATCTAACAATCGAGTTTCCTAGATAACTAAAGATTTCAAAATGTCATACAAATTTTCATACATTTTGATCATGACATTTATTTTGCTAAGTTGTTGTAACGTCCCATTAAATGTTTGGAAACTTTTCAAGAATCATTTTGTGTTTTGACGGTACCCTCCCCCGTAACTCATTTATTCTTTTTGTATCGTTGCAAATCATTTATTTGATCCGCAGCTATCTCTCTTTAATGCTTTTTTTAACTCCATAGCGTAGGTCAGCGCCGCATCTACTACCATGAACAAATGCTTGTCTACTCAAAAGTTCCAAAGATAGAATGCTGTATTTCACCAATACACATATGATAAATACTCACTGCAGTTATGTTCATCAGACCCGTCCTCACAGTCCCAGTCTCCGTCACAGCGCCAGGACTCGGAGATGCACACGCTGTTTGAGCAGTTGAACTCTCCCGGGTGGCAGTAGTTGTTACCTGGGGCAAAATGTCAGCAAGAATGAGTCTGAAGTCTTTAAGGTGCATTTAGAAGTGAAATAATTAAAGGGATCAAGATTTTTGGATAAAAACTTTTTAGTGAACTTCAAAACAATGTTCACAGATGGCCGTAGTTAATATGATTGTAAGATAACATCAGCAAGAATTTTTCAATGTACAGGGGCATTTAGCAGTGGAATACATCAGAAATCAAGATTACATGAAACAATGGTGGACGAGTTCGCCAAAGCGCCATTCTAGTGATCCAGCGAGCTTAAGGGTTCGAGCCCCTCTGTGCCCTTGTGACACTTTGGAGTCACTTTGTGTGCAGACGCTTCCAGTGTTGTCACAACCCCTAGTGTACAGTGCACAACCCCTAGTGTACAGTGCACACCGCCTAGTGTACAGTGCACAACCCCTAGTGTACAGTGCACACCGCCTAGTGTACAGTGCACAACCCCTAGTGTACAGTGCACAACCCTTAGTGTACAGTGCACACCGCCTAGTGTACAGTTCACAACCCCTAGTGTACAGTGCACAACCCCTAGTGTACAGTGCACAACACCTAGTGTACAGTGCACAACCCCTAGTGTACAGTGCACAACCCCTAGTGTACAGTGCACAACCCCTAGTGTACAGTGCACAACCCCTAGTGTACAGTGCACAACCCCTAGTGTACAGTGCACAACCCCTAGTGTACAGTGCACAACCCCTAGTGTACAGTGCACAACCCCTAGTGTACAGTGCACAACACCTAGTGTACAGTGCACAACCCCTAGTGTACAGTGCACAACCCCTAGTGTACAGTGCACAACCCCTAGTGTACAGTGCACAACCCCTAGTGTACAGTGCACAACCCCTAGTGTACAGTACACAACCCCTAGTGTACAGTGCACAACCCCTAGTGTACAGTGCACACCGCCTAGTGTACAGTGCACAACCCCTAGTGTACAGTGCCCAAACCTGTGCACTTAAAAGAACCCACAAATCCATAGGTAAATGATCAGATGGTGGCCACATGAAAACGTGCCCACACCTGGTTGCAGGTACAGCAACGTGCAGTAAACCTTGACAAAATACTGTGACTGTGTCCCAATTCACCCAGCTGTGAATGGGTATACCCATTACCTAGTAAGGATGAGCAAGTTGACAACTTGGTGTGTAAACATGGTGTGTCCTGCAAAAGTTGCAAACTCCGAAAAGACTTGTTGTTGGAAAAAGTATGTATTGAAGCGTGACATCCAAAGAAAGAGGGAAAAACAAAGCACCTTGCACAGAGCCTGATATCGGCACTATACAAACATTAATATGTATGCATGTAAAAGGTTTTATGTGGGGATTTGATGACACTTTGTCAGATTTAGAAATCCATACACAATATTATCATGCTTTATCAACACAAGAATAACACTAAGATCATAGTCATAAACTCACCAATTTTATTAGAATAAGATCTAGCCATTTGCTTTATAACTTTAGATGTGCTACGTTTAGAGCAATGATGGATATGATAGCCCAACAGAGTTGTGTGTCCCGGCGGAAGAGACAACATTCAAATTAGAGAGCTGGCTATGAAGCCCAAGGCCCATTCTGAACATCACCTTGCTAACCAACAATGTAACGCTGCTCGAAGTTATTTAATCTAAATGCCTGACATTTTGAAAGAAAATGCTAGTAGGATATATCAATAATGAGAGTGAATCTGAAATAGATGTTCTTTTAATGAGATTGATAAACTCACCACACTGCAGTTCATCCTCCCAGTCTCCGCAGTCGTTCTCACCGTCACACTGGTGAATCTTCCAGATACAGTAGCCACTCCGGGTACAACGGAACTCGTCCTTCTGACACCGGAATATCTCCTCGTCTAGAGACAATAGAGAATTTTTAAACAACATTTCAATTTCTTGAAATTTCATTCCTATTTTGGCACTTCATTTAAAAAAGTAAACAGTTATGCCATGATAAAAAGATACATTATCCCCAAATAAAAGTGTTGGCTATGTAGCTCATCGTAATTTTATGTTCAATTTACCACTACAAATTGGAGTAGGAAAGTCTAGAGACAATAGAGAATTTTTAAACAACATTTCACTTTCTTGAAATTTCATTCCTATTTTGGCACATCATTTAGAAAAGTAAACAGTTATGCCATGATAAAGAGATACATTATCCCAAAATACAGGTTTTGGCTATGTAGCTCATCGTCATCTTATGTTCAAAATATCACTACAAATTGAATTAGGTAAGTAGGTAAAGATTTTAAAAGATCAACCCTTAAATAAATAATAATTATTTGAAAATAATTTAATTAAACAAACGATAAAATATTCAATGAATATTTCCAATCTAAATTTTTTAAATATATTTCTTCGAAAGAAATATCCAAACAAAGAAATGTCTGAAAATGTCTTTAAAAATAAATTCAAAGTAGAAGTTTTTATACACTTTTTATTCGTTCCCAGTTCCCAGACAAAATCAATTTCCTTTCAAGAAGACTTTCAAAGCTTTTTCTGTTAAAAAACCCTGGATCACTTTGGCCCTTGGAGACAAAAAACTTTATTGACTTAACAAGATTAATTTCCTAAACAAGTGACTGACAACCCAGTTCCCTGCAGCAAGGCAAGTCTAGGTTACAATTCAAACACAATTTTTTTAACACTTCAGCTAATTTCCTTTTATAAACTTTCTCTAAATTGAAAGAAATGTAACCTTTTAGACATTTTCCTTTTCTTGATAGGAAAATGCATGTAATGGTAACATTTTGTGAAAATAAATATAATGAATGTTTTTTAAATTTACCTGTTCTAGATTCTGAACAAAATCTCCAGTGAATCAACAATAAATAACATTGTCCTATTTTTAACCATATGATACAAACATTTTAAACATGTATTTAAAAATCAGCTTTTAATATTTGATTGACGTGAAGAGAAAAGGAACTTATTTGATATCATGTCTTCTTATGCATATGGTTAAACATAACTCATAACATATTTTTCATATTTGCATGTGTCTTTTGCCCAGCAAGGCCTGTATCTGTTTGGATTTGCTTACTTTGTCGTCTGTGGCATTAGAAAACAATTGTTCTTTATGTATATGTAGCAAGCTGATGTGGGGGAAGTTGACTGGTATCTGGATACTTCGATCCACCCGATTCAAATTAACTAGATTTGGTATCAAAGAATTATTACATTTGGCAGTGTGCCATATGACTATTACAAAACTCATGCAAATATCTGTATAACGCTCTCTCTCACTCAGGTAATACAGAAATTCACACATATTTTTAGCGTCATATTTCTGAATTCTTTTCGCAAAAATCTCATTAATTGAAATAGGAGACAGGGTTAAAGAATTAAACTGGTATTAGTTTTATTGATTGAAATATATTTCAACAATGACTGACATCTGTCAGAGTTCACACATCATCGAAGACAACACAGATAAAGTTATAGTGTCTGGCCTCTTTATCAGGCTATATGTATTACAGAAGTTAACGTACCACAGTTCCTCTCGTCAGAGCCATCAGTACAGTCCATATCTCCGTCACACAGCCAGGACTTCATCACACACGATCCGTCTTTCTTACATTGGAACTCGTCCTGCTTACATTGCCGCTTCCCTGCAATATTGTGTATCAATTAACCCCTTATCTGCAATATTGTGTATCAATTAACCCCTTCTCTGCAATATTGTGTCCCATTTAACACCTTCTCTCCTGCCGCTTCCCTGCCCCTTTTTTGTTTCCATGTGCCTGCACTATCAGTGGTGGATCGAGGAATTTGAAAAAGAGGGTTCACCATTGACACTAGTTATTATTAAAAAAAATACCAAAATGTGATTTGAACCCCCTCAATCCCAATCTCTCACCCCGACCCTCGACTGAGATCAGAAAAAATCTTATACTGTAATATCATTTATTTTCGCGGGGTGTTATTTTCGCGTAAACATATAAAATGACTGATTCGCGGGGTTTAATTTTCGCGCATATCGACTAAGCAATAGCAAAAATTTGGTGAGCAAAACTACAAGCACCGTGCAGCAAAGATTACACTGAAACTAGTAGTAATTAACAATAAAAACAATATTATTTATTCAAAAAGTCAATGTTCAAAATTTTATTTATTTATTGTCATTAAACGTCTTCAAGTTTTGAAGTGGTAACGATACCTGTCGCCAAGTTTTCACGGAAGTAAACATTCGGAACGATTTAGTTTGATCTTTACCTCCAAACAATAGTGTTTGAATGATGTGACTCCTCTAGATCTCGCCCAAAGAAATATCATACCGAACCGAAAATATATTTGAACCGAGGGTCCTGTACCGCAATACGCACCGAATCGAAGCTCAAGCGTACCGCAATCAAACCATCAGGACACGCATATTGGCGATCAAGAGTTGGATTCCGCCAGGCCGGATTATTGTGATGATTGTGATTGCACAACAAACAACGTGCATATTGGCGTACGCACTTGTGAGATTTCTTAATTAGTGACTCGTCATTAATGAACAAACCAAACATGCATGTGAGTAATAAAATGTGTCAACCAAATTATTTATCTGTTATTGGTTTTCTTCACGTTCATAACCATAATATTTCGCGATGTTTTATTATTCGCGCATTATGGCTTTGCGCGAAAAGCGCGAAAATTAAACCCCCGCGAAATATTATGATTTTACAGTAATTACCAAAAATATAAAGCTACCTGAAATAACTTTTCAGACAATAAATTAATAAGTCAAGTGTAATAAACACATTAACTGCTATTATCACTAGTGCCCATCCATTCCTGAGTGATTGAATTACAGAAACATAAACCCAGGAAGAACAAGCTAAGGTTTTGCTAGGACGCACCAATATGAAAAATCATAATTTGTTAAAGGGACCACGGAGCACATCAACCATACTGATAAGATTTTCCATCAAAAGGATTGCAGTGAACATCTTAGTTTCAAACAATTACCGAACGACAAAAATAGATTTCATCAAAACTTGCTGACAAAAGAAATCAACATGATATATTCATGAACATTTACCAAGGATATTCCTACTCCAGCAGGGGAAGAGTTAAACAACGTTGATGTCAACTGGCACAAAAATGATTTAAATTGTCCATTAACACGTTTTCTGAACCTTTTAAAACAGATAATGTCAAGACGACTTTTCCATCGAAAATCACATCTAATATGGCCTAAATCCAGTGATGACAGAAAAACTCCCGATAAAAGCATGTGTATTGGAAATCTCTTCAGGGGCAAATGATTTAATTTGTACCCTTGAAATGAGAATGCAATCTGCAAGAATACTACTTTTTGTAACCTTAAATTAAGTTTAGAAGTTCGAAACAGCCTATAACTACAAAGCTTCTTTCTTTTCGCAAGCAACTATCGAGAAAATCTGTTCATTGTTGGAACTAAAACCCTGATATCCATTTTCAACCTGTCACGTTTCGAGGACAAATCAATAGAAAAATGACTTTTTATCCCCATGCCTTTACAACAACCTCCGAAGTGCTTTATTTCATATCTCAAAACACCATGAGTGGAAAATTCCTGCACAAAATGGTACATATTCATCTAGAATTTCCTACGGGTGGAAAATGGCGCACGATGGAAAACACAATCCTTCCTGAATGTTGGAGGGCGTTGACTTCTCAAGAACAGAAAATAGATCAATTTGAAGAATGGATCAATTTGGGAAGAACAGATCAATTTAGTAAAGCTCCTGTTCTATTGGCTCTTCCTGAATATTGAATTCATTTTTTTTTCTCTGAGGATGTTTCTATATTTTTTCTAACCTGTTGATTTGATTTTTAAAAAAAGACTTTCAGTTCAATTAGTTTCCATTTTTCATCAAAAAATAAATGACTCCAACGTGTTATATTGATTTTTAGGGTCAAAATGTTTGTTCAATTAGAAAAGATCAAAAGATACCAATTAGACTATAAATTTTCAAGTATTCAAGTAAACCTAAACTCCAGTACATAAAAAAAGTAATAACGGCGTTTGTGTATCAATATGATTAATATATCCTTGCAGAGTTATTAAAATGTCAACATTAGACAAATGAAAACAAAAGCGGCCAGACGTAATTTGAGGATATGTACACTATAAACTATCTATTAAATCATATTAGAATTTATTATTTCAAAATTCTCTCAAATTTATGCCTTTAAAGAAAATTAATTTATCAGTTTCAACAAAAATAAATACTATACAAATCAATATGACTGGAGATTCATAAAGTTAATATATGTCTGTATACGGTTTTTATACTTTGATGGAGTTTACCCAATCAAAAGAATCTTTACAAATGTCATACAGTTATCTCCCAATAGATCAAATTGGGTCCAGCGCGCAAGAAATAATTACTACAAGACTTTCATTACAGCTATTTCTAGGGAAATATGAATAGCTTACACACATCAAGATCAAACACAAAATGTCAAAGAGAAATTAAGACAACAGGGAAACATACGACAGTTTTCATCTGATAAGTCACCGCAATCATCATCGTCATCGCACTTCCATTCCTTAGGGATGCAGTTTCCGTTCCGACATCGGAATTCATCATTGGTGCAGTTCCGGGGAGCTATTTAAGATGATACATTGTGTGAGATATCTGCATATTGCATGTTTTCCAAAGAATATAAAAATATGCACTTTCAATGACCATGACGAGCCTCAAAACTATTATCATGAAATTTCCTCTCTCAAGATATATTGTTAGAGAGTTGAATAACAACATAATATGTTTAAAAGAAAATAGGAAATATGTCCACTTTCCCAGAGATCTTTACGCCAGAGGCGATGAAAATGTTATTGGCTAAGAATACATTAACACTCAGGGGGCCTTGTGCAAATATGGCTGCAACTTTTACAGAATCCATTTACTGCTAAGAGTGGCCCTCTTCCATTGTTATAAATTTGAGTTAAAATCACCTTAGGCTATAGGAGCTCTAAGAGAATTGGTTTGGGGAGACTGTATCATTTTTTTAGATGAAGTTAAAGGTTTCACTTCATCTACACATTGATGATTATTAGAAAAGTATCACGAGCAAAATATATCATTGTAAACATTGCATTTTGGATGTTATTTTAATGAGCAATAATAGCATTTTAATTCTCATAGAATTGTACTGTCAATTTTGCTCCACTCACACAGTTTGTTTCCTTGATACAAGAGTGAATCTGTTGTGTTTAGTTAAGGAGAAAAAGATCCTTGACTCCAGTTTTTGAGAATGATAATTAATAAAATTTATTCTGAAATAAACATTTTAATTTTAATTTTCATGACATTAATTTTGAAATAAACTTTTTCAAAAGTGAAAAAATCCACTATTTTAAAGGGTTCAAATCTCTTTTGTTCCCACAACCCAATCTCATACAAACCAGTAGTGGGAAATACAGACTTTTCAACTGATTTTTATACATTTTAAATGTTGAAATAAATTATTAAGCCTTATATCAAATGGGGGGAAAACACATTTGAAAATTAATCATCTACCAAAAAGTTGGCTTCTGATGAATGTATACAACAATATTATGATTGTATCCAAATCCATGAATATTCAAATAGGAGAGAATTGGTTATTAACGGGCAATAAATGTCACAATTGACACAGCCCATATACATATTTGAACACGAATGATTCATACTGTTAAATGCACTAAATCCCCCTCCCTTGAAGAGAGCTCTATCAAGAAAAAGATAACTCTTGACTTTGTACATAGAGGAATAATTAATTTGATTTATGATATTAGATAATTATCTATTATAAGAAAGGAGAGCACTCATTTTGCACAAATGAAACAATTATTGACCTGAATGGTGTAAGCCAATAGCTGTATCTAGTACGTTATTGGATACATAATGGCTATTCATTTCTCCATAGGAGTATTGACATCAGTTGGCACTGCAGCAGTGATGGGTCTACTTGTTCTTATCTGTTCCTACATATATACTGATCACTAAACAACCTTCCGTTTAATACCACTTTTATTAAACAAGTTAATGATTAAGTAAAAAACTAGCAGAAGCGAGTTTGATACCAAATCATTGACAAGCTTAATAAAAATAGAATCAAGTGGAAGGAAGCGTAGTACTCTGTTTATCACTTGACCTCATTAATCAAGCATAACTTCTGAAAGTATTGAGGGAATCATTTCTACTTTTAATTGGAACAGATAACAACAACGAAAATATTTTCTAAATGACCATAGAAACAAAAGTATGTAAAAGTGCTCATCCACTAACAGAGAAACATTTCATTTTTGTTTCTGAACCCATATCATATACAAGCATAGCAATGTACTTACATCATTCATATTAGGTTACATGTTTTTATGTTTTTAGATGATAATCATCACTATCAATAATAAATGCTTAAACTTACGACATCCCAATTCATCACTGTCATCCCCACAATCGTTGTCGCCATCACATAGCCAGTCCTTCTTCACACAGCGACCATTTTCACACGTGAAGTCATTCTCGGGGCAGGTTGGCACATCACCTGCAATCAATAAATTCAAAATTTAATCCTTTCGGGGGAGGCACCTCTATCTTCAGATAAGATTGCAGCCTTGACAAGTCCATGACCTGCAGTAGGACTGTAACATCTCACAGACTACTTTTATTTCCTTTTAATAGTTTTTTCCAAGTTTTAGCTGATTTGACTTTTGATTTCATAGACGTATCAGTTGCCTTATCTTAAAATGAGATGGTGGAGGTCACTTTGACTTTTACATCATTCGATTTTTTTATATTTTGAAATTTTTGGTTAAGGTTTCATTAAAGGATTTTAAGGAACGGTAGGATCATTTTTCAAGGTAATCAAAGAGATTTTTCGAAAACAAAGATATATATCATCAATTGCAAGACAGTGATTTTTAATCAAAGGTGGGAATTCTTAAGCAAACATAACATGTTCGGTATAACTACTAGAATCAAATGTTGAAAAGGTGTTCACATTAAAATGGCTTCCAGCAGTTAGCTTGATACTTGATAATGTTGTCTACAGCTACAAATGATCTGCTTGAATTATGTAATGTTTGATCCTCTAAAAAAAATATATATTTGACATTATCTAATATTTATTGGGATATATTCAAAGAAATAGAATTTTGAATAAAGTGATGTTTGAACCTTTAAAGATAATACATTTGGCATTAACTAATATTTATTGGGGAAAACTTGAAATAATGTTTTCTTAATGTGTTACTGGCCCTTTAAGTCATGTCATTTGTGGTCCTCTCCAGTTTTTAAGCACAATAAAAATGACCTATTGCAGTGTTCGAAAGAGCCTGTACGCAAGCAAAATGCTGATTAATTTCTTGTTTTTAAAAAAAAAGAGGTTATCAATTACGCCTGGCTTGTTTGAATTTAGATACACCAAGTGTCTACACTTTGCAGGGCTCGTAAAACTTTTAGGAGTGCCAGTTGATTTTTCAAACCAATAGCACTGCTGCAAAGCATAAAACTCATTTCAAACACAGCCCTGGTGTAACATGATTTGGATGTATTCTCAATTATGATTGGTTGATTTGAATACCTGCAAATCGGCCTTGGCAAACATTGTTGGTTTTAGAATAAAATTAGCCAATGTTGAATAATGATGAATTAAAACAGTTTAAAGAATGGAACTTAAATTAGAAGAATAAAACTTTGTGTTCCATAGACATCCGTCAGGGAGATGAAATGATACATCCTTGGACATAATGTTTGTAAATGCCTCATATCATGGCCTACAAGATATTCAACAAGTTCTTATCACAAGATCTTTGAGTAGTATAAGACAAATTCATGGATGACAACTTCTTTATCTCATTTCCTCTCGGTTACTTCTCGCCCCTTCATGATGACAAAGAGGAATGAGATTTTCTACCTAGCGGTTCATTCACAACATCGTATGTGCCTGAAGCAACAGGTATTTCACTCAAGAATATTTAGTGTCCATCCATGTAACTGTTAGTCCAACACATTCATTTTCTCCATATAATGATTATTCCGCTCAACAACTGCCTAGTAAGTCATATTTTTTATAATGGTGGAAATAATGATTATTCTACTAAACAACAGCCTAATGATTATTCTACTCAACAACTGCCTAATAAGTCATATTTTTTGTAATGGTGGAAATACTATCCAGAGTGAAACATATGCTTTTTGTGAACTCAAGGCAAGATTTCTTGTTCCTCCACCACAAACGTTCCGACTGATGTCTTTCACAGGCAGCCATCTTGATGGGCAAGCAACTAAATGAGTTTGAGATTATTTACGTTCCTGCAACTGTCAAAAAAACATGTCGCTCTATTTGTTTATTAGCTTTGTCGTTCCTGGAATTTTGTTGATCGACACAACCAGCAGAGAATTTTGGAAAGATATACAACATCTATTTCGAAGATGTGAAAAATGCTAAAACTTTCTGCTTCTTTGTTTCATTGATGACATTACAGACTTGCTGCATCTTAAACAAATTCATTCTTTCATTAAAGTGTCAGTAAAATTCAAATAACAAAGAAAGAATAATAAGGTTTTGTAAAAAGGAGTGGTGAAAGCGAGTTATGTTCATTTCTTGTAACAAAAAATATGGATGGAAAATTGAGAAAATTTGACATGAAGAGTTTGGGATGATAAGAAACCTCTTTGGGCAATATTCCTGAAAGTGATTTATTATTCTTGTAACTAGATTTAGTCCTTATAAGTGACTTCATTAAAACCTATTTATTGGCTAACATATGGGGGTAAACTAGCCAACTAACTGTTGACTGACTAACACATGGGGGTAAACTAGCCACCTAACTGTTGAGTGACTAACACATGGGGGTAAACTAGCCACCTTACTGTTGATTGGCTAACATATGGGGGTAAACTAGCCACCTTACTGTTGATTGACTAACACATGGGGGTAAACTAGCCACCTTACTGTTGATTGGCTAACACATGGGGGTAAACTAGCCACTTTACTGTTATTGGCTAACACATGGGGGTAAACTAGCCACCTAACTGTTGAGTGACTAACACATGGGGGTAAACTAGCCACCTTACTGTTGATTGGCTAACACATGGGGGTAAACTAGCCAACTTACTGTTGATTGGCTAACACATGGGGGTAAACTAGCCACCTAACTGTTGATTGACTAACACATGGGGGTAAACTAGCCACCTAACTGTTGATTGACTAACACATGGGGGTAAACTAGCCAACTTACTGTTGATTGACTAACACATGGGGGTAAACTAGCCACCTAACTGTTGATTGACTAACATATGGGGGTAAACTAGCCAACTTACTGTTGATTGACTAACATATGGGGGTAAACTAGCCACCTAACTGTTGATTGACTAACACATGGGGGTAAACTAGCCAACTAACTGTTGATTGACTAACACATGGGGGTAAACTAGCCACCTAACTGTTGATTGACTAACACATGGGGGTAAACTAGCCAACTTACTGTTGATTGACTAACATATGGGGGTAAACTAGCCACCTAACTGTTGATTGGCTAACACATGGGGGTAAACTAGCCACCTAACTGTTGATTGACTAACACATGGGGGTAAACTAGCCAACTTACTGTTGATTGGCTAACACATGGGGGTAAACTAGCCACCTAACTGTTGATTGACTAACACATGGGAGTAAACTAGCCAACTTACTGTTGATTGGCTAACACATGGGGGTAAACTAGCCACCTTACTGTTGACTGACTAACATATGGGAGCAAACTAGCCACCTAACTGTTGATTGACTAACACATGGGAGCAAACTAGCCACCTAACTGTTGATTGACTAACACATGGGGGTAAACTAGCCAACTTACTGTTGATTGGCTAACATATGGGGGTAAACTAGCCAACTTACTGTTGATTGACTAACACATGGGGGTAAACTAGCCAACTAACTGTTGATTGGCTAACACATGGGAGTAAACTAGCCACCTAACTGTTGATTGACTAACACATGGGGGTAAACTAGCCAACTTACTGTTGATTGACTAACACATGGGAGTAAACTAGCCAACTTACTGTTGATTGACTAACACATGGGGGTAAACTAGCCAACTTACTGTTGATTGACTAACACATGGGAGTAAACTAGCCACCTAACTGTTGAGTGACTAACACATGGGAGCAAACTAGCCACCTAACTGTTGATTGACTAACACATGGGGGTAAACTAGCCAACTTACTGTTGATTGACTAACACATGGGGGTAAACTAGCCAACTTACTGTTGATTGACTAACACATGGGGGTAAACTAGCCAACTTACTGTTGATTGGCTAACACATGGGGGTAAACTAGCCAACTTACTGTTGATTGACTAACACATGGGGGTAAACTAGCCACCTAACTGTTGATTGACTAACATATGGGAGTAAACTAGCCAACTTACTGTTGATTGGCTAACACATGGGGGTAAACTAGCCACCTAACTGTTGATTGACTAACATATGGGGGTAAACTAGCCACCTAACTGTTGACTGACTAACATATGGGAGCAAACTAGCCACCTAACTGTTGATTGACTAACACATGGGAGCAAACTAGCCACCTAACTGTTGATTGACTAACACATGGGGGTAAACTAGCCACCTAACTGTTGATTGACTAACACATGGGGGTAAACTAGCCAACTTACTGTTGATTGACTAACACATGGGGGTAAACTAGCCACCTAACTGTTGATTGACTAACATATGGGAGCAAACTAGCCACCTAACTGTTGAGTGACTAACACATGGGGGTAAACTAGCCAACTTACTGTTGATTGACTAACATATGGGAGCAAACTAGCCACCTAACTGTTGAGTGACTAACACATGGGGGTAAACTAGCCAACTTACTGTTGACTGACTAACACATGGGGGTAAACTAGCCACCTAACTGTTGATTGACTAACATATGGGAGCAAACTAGCCACCTAACTGTTGAGTGACTAACACATGGGGGTAAACTAGCCAACTTACTGTTGAGTGACTAACATATGGGGGTAAACTAGCCACCTAACTGTTGAGTGACTAACATATGGGAGCAAACTAGCCACCTAACTGTTGATTGACTAACACATGGGAGCAAACTAGCCAACTTACTGTTGAGTGACTAACACATGGGGGTAAACTAGCCACCTAATTGTTGATTGACTAACACATGGGGGTAAACTAGCCAACTTACTGTTGAGTGACTAACACATGGGGGTAAACTAGCCAACTTACTGTTGAGTGACTAACATATGGGGGTAAACTAGCCACCTAACTGTTGATTGACTAACACATGGGGGTAAACTAGCCAACTTACTGTTGAGTGACTAACACATGGGAGTAAACTAGCCACCTAACTGTTGATTGACTAACACATGGGGGTAAACTAGCCAACTTACTGTTGAGTGACTAACACATGGGGGTAAACTAGCCAACTTACTGTTGATTGACTAACACATGGGGGTAAACTAGCCAACTTACTGTTGACTGACTAACACATGGGGGTAAACTAGCCACCTAACTGTTGATTGACTAACACATGGGAGCAAACTAGCCACCTAACTGTTGATTGACTAACATATGGGGGTAAACTAGCCACCTAACTGTTGATTGACTAACATATGGGGGTAAACTAGCCAACTTACTGTTGAGTGACTAACACATGGGGGTAAACTAGCCACCTTACTGTTGAGTGACTAACACATGGGGGTAAACTAGCCACCTAACTGTTGATTGACTAACACATGGGAGCAAACTAGCCACCTAACTGTTGATTGACTAACATATGGGGGAAAACTAGCCACCTAATTGTTGAGTGACTAACACATGGGGGTAAACTAGCCACCTAACTGTTGAGTGACTAACACATGGGAGCAAACTAGCCACCTAACTGTTGATTGACTAACACATGGGGGTAAACTAGCCAACTTACTGTTGAGTGACTAACATATGGGGGTAAACTAGCCAACTTACTGTTGAGTGACTAACACATGGGGGTAAACTAGCCACCTTACTGTTGAGTGACTAACACATGGGAGTAAACTAGCCAACTTACTGTTGATTGACTAACATATGGGGGTAAACTAGCCACCTCATTGTTGAGTGACTAACACATGGGAGTAAACTAGCCAACTTACTGTTGAGTGACTAACATATGGGGGTAAACTAGCCACCTAACTGTTGATTGACTAACACATGGGGGTAAACTAGCCACCTAACTGTTGAGTGACTAACACATGGGAGTAAACTAGCCAACTTACTGTTGATTGGCTAACACATGGGGGTAAACTAGCCACCTAACTGTTGATTGGCTAACATATGGGGGTAAACTAGCCAACTTACTGTTGATTGACTAACACATGGGGGTAAACTAGCCACCTAACTGTTGATTGGCTAACATATGGGGGTAAACTAGCCAACTTACTGTTGATTGACTAACACATGGGGGTAAACTAGCCACCTAACTGTTGATTGACTAACATATGGGGGTAAACTAGCCACCTCATTGTTGATTGACTAACACATGGGGGTAAACTAGCCAACTTACTGTTGATTGACTAACACATGGGGGTAAACTAGCCACCTAACTGTTGAGTGACTAACATATGGGGGTAAACTAGCCAACTTACTGTTGAGTGACTAACACATGGGAGTAAACTAGCCACCTAACTGTTGATTGACTAACACATGGGGGTAAACTAGCCAACTTACTGTTGAGTGACTAACACATGGGGGTAAACTAGCCAACTTACTGTTGATTGACTAACACATGGGGGTAAACTAGCCAACTTACTGTTGACTGACTAACACATGGGGGTAAACTAGCCACCTAACTGTTGATTGACTAACACATGGGAGCAAACTAGCCACCTAACTGTTGATTGACTAACATATGGGGGTAAACTAGCCACCTAACTGTTGATTGACTAACACATGGGGGTAAACTAGCCACCTAACTGTTGATTGACTAACACATGGGGGTAAACTAGCCACCTAACTGTTGATTGACTAACATATGGGGGTAAACTAGCCAACTTACTGTTGAGTGACTAACACATGGGGGTAAACTAGCCACCTTACTGTTGAGTGACTAACACATGGGGGTAAACTAGCCACCTAACTGTTGATTGACTAACACATGGGAGCAAACTAGCCACCTAACTGTTGATTGACTAACATATGGGGGTAAACTAGCCACCTAATTGTTGAGTGACTAACACATGGGGGTAAACTAGCCACCTAACTGTTGAGTGACTAACACATGGGAGCAAACTAGCCACCTAACTGTTGATTGACTAACACATGGGGGTAAACTAGCCAACTTACTGTTGAGTGACTAACATATGGGGGTAAACTAGCCAACTTACTGTTGAGTGACTAACACATGGGGGTAAACTAGCCAACTTACTGTTGATTGACTAACATATGGGGGTAAACTAGCCACCTCATTGTTGAGTGACTAACACATGGGAGTAAACTAGCCAACTTACTGTTGAGTGACTAACATATGGGGGTAAACTAGCCACCTAACTGTTGATTGACTAACACATGGGGGTAAACTAGCCACCTAACTGTTGAGTGACTAACACATGGGAGTAAACTAGCCACCTAACTGTTGATTGGCTAACACATGGGGGTAAACTAGCCACCTAACTGTTGAGTGACTAACACATGGGGGTAAACTAGCCACCTAACTGTTGAGTGACTAACATATGGGGGTAAACTAGCCACCTAACTGTTGAGTGACTAACATATGGGGGTAAACTAGCCACCTAACTGTTGACTGACTAACATATGGGAGCAAACTAGCCACCTAACTGTTGATTGACTAACACATGGGAGCAAACTAGCCACCTAACTGTTGATTGACTAACATATGGGGGTAAACTAGCCACCTAACTGTTGATTGACTAACACATGGGGGTAAACTAGCCACCTAACTGTTGATTGACTAACATATGGGGGTAAACTAGCCACCTAACTGTTGATTGACTAACACATGGGAGTAAACTAGCCACCTAACTGTTGATTGACTAACACATGGGAGTAAACTAGCCACCTAACTGTTGATTGACTAACATATGGGGGTAAACTAGCCACCTAACTGTTGATTGACTAACACATGGGAGTAAACTAGCCAACTTACTGTTGATTGACTAACACATGGGAGTAAACTAGCCACCTAACTGTTGAGTGACTAACACATGGGGGTAAACTAGCCAACTTACTGTTGAGTGACTAACACATGGGGGTAAACTAGCCACCTAACTGTTGATTGACTAACACATGGGGGTAAACTAGCCAACTTACTGTTGAGTGACTAACACATGGGGGTAAACTAGCCAACTTACTGTTGATTGGCTAACACATGGGGGTAAACTAGCCACCTAACTGTTGATTGACTAACACATGGGGGTAAACTAGCCAACTTACTGTTGAGTGACTAACATATGGGGGTAAACTAGCCACCTAACTGTTGATTGACTAACACATGGGGGTAAACTAGCCACCTAACTGTTGATTGACTAACACATGGGGGTAAACTAGCCACCTAACTGTTGAGTGACTAACACATGGGGGTAAACTAGCCACCTAACTGTTGAGTGACTAACACATGGGGGTAAACTAGCCACCTAACTGTTGAGTGACTAACATATGGGGGTAAACTAGCCACCTAACTGTTGATTGACACCAATTGTAAAGCAGTAAGTCACTCAAGTTGAATTATTATCTATAGTTATTAGTTGTATTCCATATTTTGAATTTTGAAAATCAAAACTTTCATACCTGCATGATGCTTAGTCTTTATAAGATATGATCATAAAACATGGTATGTGATCATAAATTTTTTAACTTAGTTGCCAAATTTTTCAAATTATCTTTAACCAGAAATCCTTCAGAAAGGTCTATCTTAAAAGTTAAAAGCTTTTTTATAAAATTAAATATTCATACTTGACATTTTCATCATTTGACCTCGAAATCAAATCATCTTTTTAAAAAGATTCAAACTTTTAAACCTGAACAATTGATGCTTTTTTAATGATTTGAATCTTAAGTTCTATCTCTCCATTGAATTATCATGATTTCAGGTTCAACCGTAAGAAGTAATTAACTTCTAATTTCACAATTTATCAAACATGATTGGTGCTAATTCATACTTTTTTAAAAGAAAAACTCCTCACACAATTTTAGCACTCAACTCCTCAGATATTCAGCTAAGATATGTAGCCCCATTAGCCCATAACAACAATTTGAGTTTCTTGCTAAAAGCTTTCAGGTAAATTTAAACTCGAAAGCAGCTTTATCAAATATCCCTTTTCTTGTAAAAACTGACTAAATATTTGCATAAGAAGATAAGTCGCTACAACAACTTGAGCAGAGAACTTGATAAACAGGGCCTGATGGGAATTGTACGAGCTCTTAACAGTAATGGGGAGAGCCAACAGTAAAGATTGTCAATTGTAAATGAATAAATCCACATTTATCTCCCACTTTAATTTGTAACTTGTAAAATGGTGTTGGAATAGCAGAATGGTCTCGAGTGATTTTGTGATTATTTCAATTGATGTGTTACTAATGTGTGTATTTTGCTTGATGTTTTACTAATGTGTGTATTTTGCTTGATGTTTTACTAATGTGTGTATTTTAGTTGATTTTTGCCTTGGTATAAGTAAAATGCGTAGAATTTAAAAAATTTGTAGGCTGATATCTATTTGACCTAATATACATTTGCTTAGTTTTTAGATTTACTTTTTGTGAATTTTTCTTTTAAGAAAAACATGGATTTTTCAAATATTTCAGTGAACCTTTTTGTGAAATTGATAACAGAAAAATGATTTAGGACCCTAAACCATATCTCATTAAAATTATTTAGAGTTTATGTTTGTGAAAGAACAAGCAAGTGTTTAATATAATAAAAGGATTTGCAGGGTTTTTAGATTAAAAGTTGTCCTGAGAAAAAACTTTTTGATTTGATATTTTAGTAAAGATATACATTTTTCTGATACTCTCGATTAAAATCATAATCAATCGGTTTCTAATAGTAAAAGACAAATGCAACTGTCATGATAATCAATTATAATCATAGATTGATTTGAAAAATGCTTTATTACTCTCCCGTTGAAGATACCGCCATTTAATAAATCTACAAAGTTATTACACAATGTGTAATAATGTGTAATAACATCAGGTGTTGATTGACGTCACATGACGTCACACTCGTTAAACATGACGTCACAATGGTTATCTCGGCGATTTTCATGATTTTTCTTTGATATAATTCAGCGAGTAATAAATAACATTAAAAACTCAGTCCCGTATAATTACATTTTTATGAAACTCGTGAATGGTATTGGTATCTAACTCGCTTTCGCTCGTTAAATACAATACCACGCACTTATTTCACATCGTTTAGTATTCTCTATTTATTATTATTTTACAATACAAGAAGAAATGGACCTGAATTTAAAGAGCTCATCCTAAATTTGAAAGAAGTTATAAAACTAAGAGCATGGAAATTAATTTGAAAATCAAGCTGATATTGAGTTTCAACATTAATGAAAAAATGAGGTGAAGTGAGGTGATTTGGGGTTTAACGCCGCTTTCAAGTGTATTTCACAGCTGCTAGTATTTTTGCAGGGAGAAAGCCCACAACACCATTGTGGCTATGCATTGCGGTAAAAGCTGCAAGCATTTGCTGGAACTAGCGAACCATGGCTGGTTCTGCGCTGAAATTCAGTGGAACATTGCACCCAAACGTTCTCTACTGCAGACAAAGTTGCCTAGCCCCTGACGGGATTCAACCACAGACCTCTTGAAACAAGGTCGATGAGCTTACCACTGCGCTATTCAGCACCCAATAAACATATGATGAACATTAAATCTCTAGATGCATTTATGAACAACCAAGTTCAAAATTTTTCATATTTCATGCATATATTGTGTTTAATCACAGTTCATAATGCAATTCATACATCATTTCCTATCAACTGATTTTCATTTTTTTAACATAAACTAAAGACACTTTTATCCCCTTCATCCATGGAGATCTAATGGCCACTGTAATGTCATTTTTATGGATAGTGTTACTAAATGTTAACTAAAAGACAAATATTTATCCTATAATTTTCCTATCTATTCATATAAAAGCAAATCCATAAATGTGTTTTTGTTAAGACATTTTCCTTAATTGCCCACTTCACTGTATTTACGTCCAATCTTCTGCTCCAATTAAATATTATCAATGATGTATAAAGAAGCTTATCTTGGTTGGATAGAAAAATAACTATGTTAAAATCAATATAAAATATCTGACTAAAGTTTTTTAGAATAACGAAAATATCTTTGTTGCAGGAAAAAACTCATCTGAGATACCACATACAAATATTTGATAGAAGTTTTCTGTATAAAGAAAATATCTTAGTAGGTGAAAAGACAAATCACCTTAGATACCACTTGCAAATATTTGACTGAAGGTTTTTCTTTTGTTGACTGCATTCACAGAGTATTTTGAAGCAATTACCTACTTACAGTAATTATGTCAGAACACAGCATTGTAATTCATCAAACATCAAACGTTTTTCACTGACAACTCAATGAAAGCAATTCCCTCCTGGTGCCCTAGAGTCCTAGATAGCTAATTCAACCCGGCCCTTCTAGCGAGAAAAACTTGCCAAGCTGCATAGTACCAATAGTTGGAATCTGAGGCAGTCGGCCATTTCCTTGTAAAAACTCTGGTGTCGATAAGACAATAAATGACTCGTCTTTCTTTTGGCTTAGTCATGACATGTCCCTTTGGGATCATAAAGAATGACGACTTATTTATGGATTTATTATTCTGTATCTTGAAATATTAAAAGATGATAAAGATGGTTATTAATATCTTAAAGCTCAATTTTTTATTTCATAACAAAAATGGAAATTGTATGATTACAATGCAAAATTGCTGCCACCTTGTTGTCAGTAGACCACTTGACATTAATTTTTCCATCTTTATCTCTTTGGGAGTATGAAACCATGGTTGTTTGAATATATGTAAATGGTAAGCAAATTAAGAGAAGTAGACAATGCAATGTACTGAAAGATCATTATTCAAATTTTATAAACTTTTCACAAAACAAACAATTTATTTCAAAACTTTATTTCAAAGTCAAAATATTGAGAAGGCATGAATTGAAGACTCAAGACTAGTCTGTAATCATAAAGAATATTACTCAGAACTCAGGATCACTAATTCTGAATTCAACCCTTAAAATCAATAGGGAGTTATGAGAGCATTTTGCATGGTACAGAAGACTTGGATGAGCGACTTCTGAGTCAGTTTTAATTTCAAGAAATAACAGCGGACTTATAATCTCATCAAAACTTGCAAAATTTCAAACATCAGCAGGCATACAATCTTACATAATATCTTCAACAATTTAAAATTTGACCTATATGAAAAAAATTGAGCAGGTAGTAGATTTAGAATAAAAGTTTCAAAAATTTCGAATTTCAATTTTTTTTTAAATATCAGCAAAGCAGAAGACTTATAAATACATCTTTCAAAATTTCAAACTGAAATGGCTAGAATATCAGAAACAGAAGCAGACTTTCTTCAAGTCTTCTTTGATTGCTACAAGTGCCGGATAAATTCCTTCACCATTCCAGACAGGGTCTTTGTGTGAATCAATGGCTGGGAGAAAAGGCTGCTTCACGCTCCACCGAACACCTTCCAGTCTTGATTGCTACCATTCTGCCCGTGTGATGCTGGTCCATGGACACTCCGGGAATGAGGCAATATTTGCCGGTCTGTGCCCGGTCTGAATGATGTGCCAGATCTTCCTAGATCTCACTTGTATATGTTTAAAGTGGCAGATATCTCACTGCTGTAAACACTGCAGTAATGGCTGCTGGGCTTGATAACATCGGGGTCATTGAGTTCATCTAGACTTGATTAAGGGTCTTCAGAATTAAATGGAATATTTGGAGGCTAAACTCTTTACTCTCATACAGTGATATTACATATAAAGTAACATGTATAAAGACATGACTGATCCGAAAGTTTAGTTTAATTAATCATTCCTAAGGGCTGTAATCCTTTTGAGTTTTGATGACCTACTATACTACCTGCAGTCACCAGTAATATTCCAATGATATTGTCAGCATGCGTATCATTTAGATACAATGTTCATCTGCCTTGCATTCAGGAACACATAGTTTGCTGGGTGTTTCCTTCATTTAACATTGAGTGTTCGTGAGCGCTTGCGAACGTCCCAGGAAATTCTGTGTTTCTGAACACAGAGCACATTTACACAAAGAGCCTAGGAATCATATTGCTACCAAAATATTTTCAAATTTGTATATCACGGTGAGAATTAAGCCCTCGAACAAAAAATCTCAATAAGTAAACAGAAATATATCACGGAATTCTAGAATTCTTCGATAACATCGTTAATATAAACACTTCAACACCAGCTTCAAAATCATCCAATCAATTTTTTAAAGAACCACTTTAAATAATCGACCTATTTGACCTTAAGAGAGAAAAATGTTCACGACCCAAGTCAAATATTCCTGAATGGAGGCAATGAAGCTTCTGACAAGGCCCAATCAGAAACTTGAAAATCAAACAAGCTTCCTAGACTCGAGTCTCTAATCCCTTCCGAAGTCTTTGAGCGGTGAAAACGAACAAAACTGGCGGTGTGTGTAAGTGAGGCATGAATGACAAGTTATTTCCTTCCACTGCTGTTGAGCGAGCAGCTAAAAATGTTGCAAAATATTGATGGAAGTATCAGACTCATCTGCCATCTTCCTTTTTCGGCCCACACAATTTGTGCATATTAGGTACATCAACGTCTCCTGCACAAACAACAGCCACGCTCTCTTCAATATTAGCCTTTTCTTACTTTCAAAATTACAAAAAAAATTAAATATCACTAGAAATCCCTGTATCATCAGCATTCTCAACATTTTCATCATTCTTCTTATTGATAGTAATCTCTTTATCATCAGAATACTCTTTTATCTGCAGAATTTTCCTTTTTTATCAGAATTTTCTTTATCATCAGAATTCTCTTATATCAGAATTTTCTTTATCGTCAGAATTCCCCTTTATTATCAGAATTGTCATTATTACCAGAATTCTTTTATATCAGAATTCACTTGATTATCAGAATTCACTTGTTCACCAGTATTCTCTTATATCAGAATTTTCTTTATCATCAAAATTCTCTTATATCAGAATTTTCTTTATCATCAGAATTCCCCTTTATTATCAGAATTGTCTTTATTAACAGAATTGTCTTTATCAACAGAATTGTCTTTATCAACAGAATTCTCTTATATCAGAATTCTCTTATATCAGACTTCTCTTTATAATCAAAATTCCCCTTTTCATCAGAATTTGCTTATATCATCAACATCTTCACTATCCTTCATGTTCAATATGTTTCATAACACACTGATGCAATGGACTGTTTTTAAGTACTCAACTATTGCAGAGTTTGATTTTAAACAATTACAAAGTTTGTTTTGAACTATTGCATAGTTTGATATTGAACTATTGCAAAGTTTGATTTGAACTATTGCAGAGTTTGATTTGAACTATTGCAGAGTCTGATTTTGAATTTTCACAGTGTTTGATTTTGAACTATTGCAGAATTTGATTTTGAACTATTGCAGACTTTGATTTTGAATTTTCACAGTGGTTGATTTTGAACTATTGCAGAATTTGATTTGAACTATTGCAGAGTTTGATTTTGAACTTTTACAGAGTTTGACTTTAAACTATGGCAGAGTTTGGTTTTGAACTATTACAGCAGGGTTTTTTTCCTGATCCAGAAATTACTCACTACAATTTTCTTCCAAAATAAATCATTCTTTTCCATAAACCTAGAAATATTACACAATTTAGATTTTTAAAATTTTACTATAATACACCTTCATGTATTCAGCATCTTCATTCAAAATTTTATCAAAATGAGATGCTTAGTTGAGAAGCTATAAACGGGATAGGACTTACCCGGTATATAAACTTTGTAACAAATTCACCACATTTTAATGAAAGTTGAAAATTTTCATGTAATTATCAATTTTCGTATAAAATTTGATTAAAATCAGATGATTAGTTTAAAAGTTATGAGCCAGACATGACTCCAATCTGTTTTCTAACAGTCCAGACTTCTTACCATGAAACGCAAAATAAAATAAAAACTATGTAATTATGCATCTCATTTCCCAATTTGATCAAATTAGGTGATTATTTTACAAGTTATTAGCTAGACAGGATTGGACAATTTTTTACAAACAGAGACCCTATTTTAGGACAAAAATTGTAAAGTTTTACAAAAATAACTTAAACATTGTTAATCATGACATACTTTCATGTAATTATCCTCGTTCTTACCAAATTTGATCAAAATTAGATTATAAGTTTAAAAGTTTTAAGCAAACAGTCAGTTGTTGTCAGTTTTTTTACAAATTCATCACTTCTTCCCCAAAAATTTAAGATAGTTATTAATAGAACATCATTACATATTTTCAATTTTCGTGACAAATTTGAATTGAAATGGTTGATTAGGAACAAAGTTACGAGCTTGAAGCAATGTGTAACAGATGGATGGAAGGACGGACAGATTGAAAGTGGACAAAGATCTTTCTATCATGTTGCTTTCAAGAGGACTTATGCAGAGAAAATTGTTATGCAGAAAATGGATTCAAATAATTGCATTGTGGGTAAACCTGAAAGTATCCAACCATTCAAGTTTCTACACGAAATTTCTTTGAAGACATGCTTCCATCCTATATGAAATCCGAACAATTATCCACAACCGTTTCGCATTACAAACAATACAGATTTGAGTAAAAATAATTCTGAATGCCATCAAGAAGAATATACGATGAAATGCAAAAAAAGAGAAAATAAACAAAAAAGTTTGCAAAATATTGAATTTTTACCAAAATACATATCTATGGGTTCTTTTGACAAAACCATACTCAGTTGTCTTGTATACAAAGAAGAATGGCAACAATTTGCCTTCCATTATTTTCCCACTTTATTTCTTGCCTCCCTTCTAGGTAATACCCTGTGTGGTCCACTGTGTGAAAATGACAGCACTTATGGTTTTTACCTAGACTTTCCTAAAGTCACTAAATGATAAATTAGGTAAACAAGTCTAAGTATTTCTTATATAACAATCAAATTCAAGGAGCTATTTTATTTTTACACTGACAGTATTTTTATAGATTGTAGAGATGTTACATTGGGTATTCTTTGGCAACGAAATCAAAAGGAATATGCTTTGTTATAATCCTCACAAATGCTCTCACAACATCATAATGAGCTATTTTTTAAATTAAAAATTAGAATTTAATCTTTATGGTAGGACATGAATGCAACAGTTTGAGGTAGAAACTATTAACACATTTATATATATTATTATATAGGTAACGGTTGTTTAAGAGCATGAGAGACTTGCTTGTAGTCTATGAAATGTGCCACACACTAAGTTTCTGCAAGTTTCTTATATAAACACAGGTATATTTCGGTGAGACTGTTTCAATATGGTTCAAATAGCAGGGTGACTTCAATAACATTCTCTCTCTACCCACTTAGAAAATAAATAATTTTGTATCAACTCCTATCTAACACATTATGAAACTATGTTTGAAATTAGCTGGCTAATTTGCAGAGTATTTAGAGACAAAATTTATAAAAAAAGCTACATTAATGGAGTAACAACTTTATTGTGAAAATTTACAATGTAAATGATTACATGCAACCTCCATTTCCAGAGGAATTGTCACTTTATTGCCCAATGTTTGATGTCTGAAGTTTCTCTATGACTATTTATTGAAGAATTTTGAGGCCTCAGTATTCCACATTAGCTTCTATAATAATCTGTGATGAGACAACAAACTACAGTGTTCTCATACAAAAAATAATCGAATAAAAATATTTTCAAATTTAGAAAAAAAAATTGTAACTAAAGATAAAAATTCTTTGAAAGTTTAATCATATCTTCTTCTCCATTGTTAATTTTTTTTTCATTTTGATTCTCAGGAATTTTACTATTTTTAAAGCATTACCATTGGTATTGGAAATATTACAAACTGACGCCGGAGTTAACGTGATATTTTTTTCCCTAGAATGGCAATAATCACATTTTATCTGCGCCATTTAATTCAGATTTCTCTTAGAAAAAGCCTCGCTTTACAAAGCTACAAATTACAGAATTCAATTTATCTTTTGATGATTTCCATATCTTGGCCAAAAAATGAAAAAGACATTGGTTGATGATTACAAGGTTTTCCCAGTTCCAAGATCTGCCATTATTGTTCCTGACCACACGACTCTTGGAATGAGGCCTAATTTGAAACATCTCTTTGAAAATGTGAAAACCCATCAATTTCTTCAAGATTTTTTCTTAATTTCCTTTCAAGAAATAAAACATCCAAGAAACAAGCTATCATTCTGATTTAAAGAAATATCCTTTTCTTTCTAACTAGTTTCAACTGCAACTGCTTACAAGAACTGAAATCTTGAGATTTAAATTTGAATTGTGACTAGTATTCTATTTTTTGTTCTTTGATAAGTTATTATCATATAGGATAAGGATGTATGAGATTTATATCTAAAGGTATGACTTAATGTTTATAAAAATTGAAGTTATGTAAAGTATGCTTATGAAATATGAATAGGGAAACGTAATTTGAGAATTAGTCATTTGTTGAAATACAAAAGAACATCTTGGATGAAAGCAAATACTGAAAAGATATATTTGCTTCTCAAGTAAAACTACAAGGAAAAATCAACCTAAATTATGAGTGTATTGACTTATCAAGTGTGGTGGGGTTAAGGGGGTTTGCAGGGAGGTTTGTTTCATTCCTACATCTCTAATGGTAGTCAACTTGATGCCAACTGTATAAAAACAAAAATTACCGATTTTATATTTCGTCTAAGAGAAATCACTCGTTTATTCTGTAAATAAACGTGTGAAAATTATAATCAACGAGTAACATCGACAAAGTTGCTATCTAGGAATGAGGATCTGAAAACAATAAACCTTGAAATACTCATAGTTTTTTTCATGTGTTAAGATTACTCCTCAATTTTTATTTTGAGGAGTGAAATACCAGAGTCCAAATAATTATCTGGAGCCGTGTTATCAAAGTGTGGTGGGGTTAGGGGTTTAACAGGGTGGTTTGTGTTTCTTCACATACCTTCTCTGGTTATACAAGAGAGCTAACTCACTAACTGAAGTCAGTTGGTCATCGTACAGATTCTAAAAAAAGCAAAAGGAAGGAGTTCACATCCTGCTACATCAGCTTATTTGTCTCCGCCCAGCTCCATAATATACCTATATGATGGAGCTAGGCGGAAACAAATACACTGATGTGGCAGGATGGGGGTTCAAGGCTCCACAGTGCACCTAGGCAAACCCTCAACCGCCTGACTGACAACTCAACCTAGTAAAGTTTTAATGGCGGTAAACAAGAATCTTTAATCAGACCCTTTTTTTACCAATTTGGGGGTATTTTGCAATAATGCTTTCATTGTTCATCAAAAATACAAACATGCATGAATTTTTTATTCAAAATAAATAAATACTTACATTTCGCCTCGTCCTGACTCCTCTCGCAGTCGTCATCGCCGTCGCAGACCCACTGGTGTGGGATACAGATACAGTTGCCGCACGAGAACAGGTGGGTCGGGCACGTGCAGTCCGGCGAGTTGCCCTTGGCAACTGCAACGAAAAAGCATTAAATATACTACTTTGTCACATAAAATAAAAATTTGAATGCTGAGTATGATTTCTAAATACTTTGGGGAACGATGATATTAATTAGGAACATATTACTTAAAGTTTCAATCGCTGACTATATGGCCATGAATCAATACTACCCTCTAACCATTTACCAACCAAAATTAATATAGTCCCTGCTGTTAGCACCACTACTTTGGGGCTATACAAATTTAAAAAAAGAGCTTTTTTCAATTTGTTTACAGTGCCCTTCCATATACATTAACAAGCACATAAGCAAGTGTTACATTGACAGGAATTTCATTGTAATATGTCTAGCATTTCTGAAAGGCAAATGGTGAGAAGACACGAAGGTATAAAATCTTGTGGGGTTGCAGTTTGAAAAAGCAACTGATATTGTTTCTTGGTAATATTTTAATATTTTTATGTTTTAACTGTTTGAAGTTTGGTTTCATAAATAATAACGTAAATCTTTATTGTCCACAGTACATGTACATTTCAGAAACCTGCATTGTGCATCTGACTGCACAGATCCGCATCGGTGAGGGAGCTGGGCTATCCTTGTATTGCTGAGCGCCAAGCAAGGAAGCAGCAACTACCATCTCTTATTGTCTTTATGATGCCATGAGGAATCGAACCTCAACCTTCATTGTGATGAGTGGATACGCTTCTAACCAAGCTTTATACCTTGTAATGGAAGCATGAGCTATCTTGGTTCACGATGTCACACCAAAAATATCAGATACTGAGTTGATTCCTTCTTTTTCATAAAACACCTCATTTCGTTATCAATGTTTATGAGTTATTTTGTTTGAATTTCAACTTTATCATTTCGTATAAAAGTATGAAATTCCATCAAACATTCGTTTTGGAAATTATTCAATTTCATATTTGTTATCTTCGACAAGAAAATTGATAAAAAAATAAGGCATAAAGCTTGGAACATTAATGAAATAGCCATTTCTCATTATCTCGCATTAGAAGAATTAATGAAAGAAAAGCTTTTTCTTCTGTTCACAAAGGAAGAAATTACCGTAACAAAATTTATGACACACGATATTCCATTTATCATATTTTCCATTACAGAAAGCCCACGTTATCGGTGATATATGTTTCATTGTTGTCAGCGAACGTGATAAACGAGACATTATCATTCCCATGTTTTTTCCAAATAATACACACAATGCGGGATAATTGCCAAGTATTACCATTTATTATGGATAGTAAATAACATTTGCATTTGGTACCGATGTCAATTTAGGATTTAGCAAACATTAGAAACCATAGTGTTTAATGATTAGAAAGTGTTTAATATCATAATATAGCACCATAGAAGATAACACTCAGTATTGAATATCATTCATGGAAATAAAAAAAGGATTTGAAATCTTTCACTCATAAGAAAACAAATTAAAGAAAGTTTCAGCCTACGGAAAAAGTCTAGGTCATAGACTTTATCTACTGATAAAATTTCTATTTGACAATTCAACTTCAACTTGATTTTATGGCATATTTGATTTTTCTCTCACATGAGTTAAAGTGAATGTAACACTGAATATGAGTGCAGTAGCACCCATGGTTTGCTAGTTTGAGCCGATGCTTGCAGGTTTCACTGCAATGCATAGCCACAATGGTGCTGCAGACTTTCTCCCTGCAATAATACTAGCAGCTGCAATATAAGTGAAATACTCTTGTAAGCGGCGTTAAACACAAAATCACCTCACCTCACCTCACCTCAACTCTTTAGTGAAGAACCTTTTGACATACTGTGTGTAAAGATTTCATTGCAAAACATTGCCAAAGTATGGTGCAGGCTTTCCCCCTCTGATAACTTTTATCTATGTGAAACTTAAAGCACCTCACATTTGCATTTTATCTTAGTGGAAATTCAAAAGTTTTATAGAACGATACACTCTTCTGAAAATGACATTTTAATCTGTATCAAAACCATGAATGTTTCAAGTATGATTCATGAGTAATAGTCCAAACTATGGACAGGTTTTATATTTTCCAGACATAATTTTATTTTAGGAAAAATTGTTAAGAAGAGAATGTCTGGAAAATAAAAATTACAATATATTTGAATCACTGCGTCACAGACATGTTGGAATATAGAGTGTCATTATCAATTGCAGTGCCACTCTTCAAGATACGCAGGTCCCAGTATCAGGATTTCAGAAATGGTTGGCGTCATTTGTGATAGTTTGATTCTAACCCAAAGGATAAATAACAACAGTCTCATAATGTTCTGATATAAAACCAAAATCGACAAACGCAGATATGCAAATGAGGATGATGAGATAGCCGAGGTCAATTCTCGTGGTGAGGTCATCTCAGTTATCCCGCTAACGACCACAAGGACATCAACGAGGAGTCAAATGGGATGTCATTTCCAAAGCAGAAAAGACTTAACATGGTTTGAGCTTCACAATCTCACTGCCTTAATCTACATACATTTACACAGACTCATCATTTACACTTACAAGGTTTCTCCTCCCTCAGACAGGAAGCAAATGATTTCATGAATATGTGAAACGATTACCTTGTCCCCAGTGACACACAGTCAAGCAAGCAGATGATTTGGGAATAGTGTTTTGTATCTTTAGCATGTTCAGTCAAAAAGATGTCCTTTTAGTCTAAATCCTTCAATTTTACCCATTTGCATCTCTTTCATATATAGAGAATAGCCTCAGTAACTCCATACTGTCAGGTAAGGTTCATTTAGAAGAATATTTCATTTATATGGTAGCAACTCCTTACCGGTACATAAAACCGGAAGAAGAAAGAATCTTGATTAGTAGTAACACTTTAACAGTTCTATCCTTACTTTTGTAACCAATTCTTTCAGTGCATTTGGAACAGTTCTCTACAAAAGATAAAGTGGCCGGACAGGAATAGAACCTGGACTTCTAAATCAGCAGTCAAATCCACTAGCAACTGTGCTATTCTCATTGAAACAGAATTCTCACCTGGATGATCTGTGTGATCATTATTTGACCGTAAAGTTGGTGTTTCAAGCTAGGCTGTGATCCAGAGATGGTCACCACAATATCTCCCCCCGCTCCCCCCATTCCCTCCTCCCAAACTAACCCACAGGTTTCTATTACACACTTCATGTGCGGTTACAACAGTAGCTCAAATAACCTGAACTACAGACAAAAATTCCAATTTATAGGACAATAAAAGATTTAAGTGTTATATTTCACTTTTACAGTACCGAAACCCGATTATTTTTTTTAAAACAAGAGTTGAGAGATACTATACCTTGTAATTTGACAATAAAACAACTCAGCTAATTCAATTCCTGCTTAAACCGTAGAGAAAAATACTACAACTGGTGAATAAAATCCTAGAAGTGTCACAAGATTCTCAAAAACCATCTTTGACATTTGATATGCTGCTCTGTAAAATTGAAGTTTCACACTTTACCATGGTAACTGGCTTTTAATACATTCTAAAGCGCACAGTTCCCATTTGAAAACTATTTAAATACTTTAAAACCTTTTTCAGGAGGAAAGTCACACGTCCAAAATAGCTGTAAATTCTGTGTTGGCATTTATTTGTTAAACATCTGTTGAAGAAATGCTTTTACCAAACGAGGCAACAGGATCTGTCACAAGAACTCCTGACAACTGTTAAGAAATTCTCAATCAAGTCCTTTACAATTATTAACAAACATTCGTTCACAGCTTCAGTTTAAAATTTCAGATGTCTTGAGAATCTTTTAACGTTGAGATACATCTATCTACACAAAATCCAATATAACAACAGTGTTCAATAATTTCACACAGATCAAAATTTGATCACATGACCTTAGATTATTGTTGAGCTGATGATAGACATTATTAATGACTCTGCTGGGATGAAATACTGCCCCAAGTTGTAATTAAAAAACAGTTGGTCATCTACAATGTACCATGTTCAAGGCTTCTCCATTGTACAAAATGGTAGCCCTAATGGATAGATAGAAAGATTGCTGCTACTAATTAATACCAGTTGACTATCGACTATTGTGACAGTTGATCCCAAATCCTGAATAGGGTCATGTTTCTTGTCTGATCTTATATTAATAGTTTCGAGTTCCTATTGTCATTTCATCTCACGTGTTTTAGTATAGTTATACTAGACTAAACAACGTAATTATTTATCTGAATCATTATTCTTGCTATTGGGGTTCATTTTCAAGATCGATGGTTTTCTGATTGAAGCTTCATTATCAATCATTAAACTTTATTATTGCCAAGTGAAATCAAATATCTTTACAGTGAACAAAGTAATAAAAAGATTCCTACGTACACATCCTCAAATTATTGTCACAAATGTCCTCGATTTTTATCATTTTCTCCAAATAATAACAGTCTACATATATTATGACATCAAACATATACTCAAGATTCACATTCTTAAAACAATGGAACAAATGACCTCAAAATCTATTCCCATCTTATCAAATATTAAGCTTGTAACTTTTCATCTGTGTAGAGCTGGTGGACGCTACTATCTCTACCACTAGTTGACAGTGTGCTATAGCTAAGCGTAATGGATCTGACAAGGCAACAGACAGAAGCAGTTGTTGGGGAGATAGTTTTGACTGCAACACGGGCTAATTGCCCATGGGATACACACCGATTGCTCAGATACATTCTAACATGTATGAGATAAAGTAGCCGGGTCTATGTTTCAGACAGCGCCAGATTATAAAGAAAACTCAGGGTCTTTTGAATACAGGAGGATCTTTATGCTCGAACAAAATTATAATCCCACTGTAGCACTTTTTATTTAAAATTTATTTCAAAAACTTATTTTCAACATATGTATGAATGATTTATCTTCAGAGGGTGAAACAAATCATTACTAAATATTATTTTCCTCAAAAGTGATTATCACAAATCAAGCGAAAGTGCTCCTGCATGTTGATATTTTAGTGTGAACACCTTTTAAATCTTTGCTTTAAGGAAATCACCTGACTGTACTTGGTATTTTTTTTTAATAACACCTTTTACTAATTAAGAAAATTGCTTTGCAATTGACAACTTTTATTTTGATATTGTGAGATATAATCATTGAAAGTTTAGATATTCCCTTTACAAAGAAAATAATTTGGAATTGTGCAATATGTAACATATCTTTTTAATATTGAAATGTTTTTTAAACGTATTTATAAATATAAAATTAAAGTTACATTGAATTTGTGATATACTGAAATTTGATTGCTTAAATGTCATAACACTTTAAATTAAATCATTCCTATCTGCAATCTTTAGCGAGGTGTCATGGAGTACTTGTCGAATTTCCATAATTCTGCAAAGCTCCTTACAGGGTTGAATTTCACAATTTTGTCGTAGACTCGAAACATTAAACCACCAACACAGCCCAACAAATCCCAACTGATAGATTAGATAAGACTGTTTCTTCTTTACAAAGAGTTATATTTCTGACATAGTAGTTACTTCGACTAAACGAAGACAAGGTGATTATTAAAACCAAGAGTTTGAAGGGAGACTTGGAGATACTCATCACTGTGTCGCGGCATCATTAACCCCGTTACTGCCAGGTAAATTACAGGAGAACTAAACCTGCAGGATGTTATGGATTGAAATTTTTTTTTTGATAATTTTTTTTTTAAGAAACCTGTTACAAATGGGCCAATATCTTTATATCTTTACATTATATTTATTATTGCAAGATTCAAACTCAACGGATAACCTGGTTGGTGATAAGTCCGTTAGAACATATAATGGAAAAGTCATTAATGACAGTAATCTCAAAAAAGGGCTTATGTTTTAGACGATCATGAAAGTTGTCTCCTAAAAGTAACCCATTTCTAAAAATAAACTCATTTGCCTTTATTAACACACAAATCATCCAAATCCAAAATCGTATAGTTTTCTTGGTTTTCAATAAATATTCTATAAATAAATCAAGTCAAATACTTGTAATTTCAAATAAAGAGGATTTAGAATAAATGTAAATATTTAATTTCTTCTAGTTCTCTTCCAACAGACATAACTCAAGTCATTTTTCAACAGAACCCAATTTCCCAATATAATAAATTGTTGAAAGTGATTTTTCATATTAAGAAATATATCTTAAAATCAGAGGTTTTTCAGAGGTGAATTGTGTGAGACTTCCCTATAGATCTCTGGGGTCAGTCACAGCAACTGTCTCAATACAGAGTCAGAATGAAAGCCTAAATATTAAATGTAAATGTTAATTACAATATGTTGGTAAAAACGGTTGGTTAGAAGCACAACCACTGTAACTTGTCATCGAGGGGGTTAACATCCGCATGCCCTCACACAAACCCTTGAAATGGACTCAGATCCCTTTGAGTGACAACAGCAGGTCAAGCAAAGACAAAAAGTGTCCCTAGGGAGTCAACATCGTGATAATAACTTGTCATCTCTGTATGAAGAACTCTCCAACCCTTGGAGCGCGACCAAGAACCCTTGAGGCGAAATAAGGCTACAATGGCTGAACAATAGCCATGGAAACCAATCAGGTGCCAGTAGAAACTGTATACGGACATTGATCCCGTGTAGATGCTATCTGCAGATGTTACTGATAGGTTTACAGACCCCTGTCCGACCCCACAAGCGTCAGGTGTGACATGTACCTGGGTAGCGACTTGGCCCTCGAGTGAAGTGTATCAGATACCCTCATATAGGATTGGATGTTTTCTCTTTGGTATCATCATACACTGAGACTTTGGCTATCATGTGAATATTCGAATATCCAAATACAGGATTAAATATTTTACTGGTTATATACATTATCAAGATACTGCCTTGATATTTCATGAAGAGAGTATCAAAGAGTAAAATTTAGTATTGAATGTTCTCCAGTGGGTTCAACTTCGTTAAAGTAGTAACCTGTCCCCTTAAAGTTGTGTCTGAAAGGTACATAATACTTGAATTATGGACTGAGTTGTGACCTCAATTACTTAACAAAAAATTTAATCTGAATATTACCAACTTCAAATATCCATGAAAGCACTTATCATTCCGCAATGGAAAACTCCTGGTAATATATACATGTGCATTATTTGAAAAGAATCAACTGAAAAAACAACATGTGTCATAATCCAAGTTATTAAATCATAAAATCTTGATTCACAAAACAAATATTCAAATAACATTTCCTTTTTATCAACTAAACTCCTATCTTTCCATAATGCTGAACCCATATATTCTAACAGCCAGTTAAACAATACATTATCCTCCTTCAGCGGCTGAAGAGTGAACAGTAGGATTTACACTAAACCCCCATTAGCTCTCTCTTTACCTGTAATTAGTCTACAGGTAACACGACCCTGTTTGCTAGTTATGTCTTTAAAGCACCACCACATACCTACCTACTTCCTCAAATAGGAAACATTATATATATCAACACTAGAAAATATCACATTTTATGTTCTTTAATAAGATATTTGTACAAAACTACAAATAAAACTTCTTGATAATTTCCTTTCCTATGCCAACCGAACAAACTGTTCCATTCCATATCTAAAAATAACTGCATAATTGGTTGACATCTGGTAAAATATTTCAAAGTCTGAAAAAATGTATGTATATATAACTTATAGGAATGAGATAACGAATATTTTCAGGATTTAATAGTTATTCTTTGTGGTAAATGGTTACTTCACAAAACAGAATTTAATCAAACACGAAATTGCACAAGATATATAAACTGTAATGGTTGGTCAATCTCCAACCAAAAAGTTAAGTTCTTTCTTGAATTCCTATCTAACTATAAGGGCTTTATTCAAACACCTGTATACAAAATGAAACTAAGATTCATCCACACCATAGTAAAAAAAGTTAGCCGAGACCATTGTGTTCACATAAAATACTGAAATGTTTTCAATGACAATAAATAACTACTTTTTCAGACTCTTTACATCAATTTTCAGCTGACATTAAAGCAGAGACTCTATAACTCGCAAGTCTTCAAGAAGCTTAGGCAACAATTTGAGCACACCAGTTGAAGTGGACATAAAACCTCTTGAATTTGTTACCCAATTACTTAGGTTAGCCATAAAAACATTCCTTTTATATCGGTCTTTCTCAGAGGAAATCATACGCTAAACCTCGCTGCACTAGTCATGTCAAATGCATCCTGAAATCTGCACTTAAAGAACAGTTCTATTTTCAATGTTTCAATTCTAACAACTGTTTTGATACTGGGCGTTTTAAAACAGTAATATTATTCTCATTTTTCATGTTCTTAGTTTGCCAAGCTACATCAATTTACATCTTCATGAACAAAGAATTTTATGAAAGGCAACATAAACAAATATCTTCAATATTCAAACAAGAAAAAGTGCAAGGCTCACATACCCCTGCAATCTGCTATCCACTATGAGCCATTAGCCAGTAAAACACATTATTTGAAAAACATCTTTCAAATTCAAACAATAAAATCTTCTTTTATGTCCCTATATGTAACAGTGTGTAGAAATAACTTGTCCCCATTGGAGCCTCAGGCCTGTCATTTGCTCAAAGTTCAAATAAACCTTCAAGTGGTCAAAGTCAAAATAATAATATTTTGGAATCCACTTTCAAACTCAATCAAGTTATCTTCAGGTGTCCCTAACAGCAAAATTTCATTCATCAAAATTTAATAGTTTCAAAGAAAATGGCCTTTTGGAAGATGACATTTTCTTAAACCAACTAAAGGCAGGTAGATCTGCCAAGATCTGGCCAGTTTGGAAGCCAAAACTTTGCGTTCCTGAACAAACACTTCACCATTCCAATAAGCAATAATCTTGATAATCATTGGTAATGGATAATGACAAACTTGCACGTGGTATTGCAATCAACTGCAGTGTATCTCACAGCATTTTGGCCATGCATTCATCATCACAATTCACTGTGGGATTCAAACCCAACCCCTCGATGCCAAACCAGCTGTTCCTACTACTTGGCCAACACAATAAAGAAATATTTTTTTCTCTGGAACTCATTTCAATAAAGATTAACTTTTCCTAAACTATCTGCAGTCAGACACAAACAACCAGAAGTAATTTATTTATGTCCTTGATTTCACCACAGGACATGGAGTTTCAGCACCCATTTTTTTCACCGCCTGATTACGCCCTTCACAGACAACATAGTCCCTTGCACATGTCGGAAATTAATTTCACCAGACCGGATTATTTATGATCGTATACTAGGGAACAAGAAATTCCCTTTGATAACAAATCCATTAGGACTATCAGACTGGTTGAAAATAACTGAATTATCTATTCTAACATGCAATAACAGTGCATCTAAATCATGAGTTACCTCCCTTAATAGAGCACTAACAACATGAGTTATCTCCCTTGAAGGCAATAAATCCAACATGACTGACAACACCATTTAGAAATCTTTGGTAATATGAATTGCAGTTGGAGAACGTCCTTTGTGCCATCAATTACGATATCCAATTGGAGAAAAATGCTTTTATTCACACACAAAAATTTGCTTACAATGTGTGCTTACAATCAATACCTTAATTTCATTTAATAAAAGTGTTTTATAATGATTTTTTGATGCATATTCTTTGTTTGATTTTAAAAGTAAACCTGAAAAGACTTGATTATGAATAATATGAGAATATTGGAAAACTTGTATTTAACAAGATATTAACTATATTAGAATCAAAGCTATCTGAGTGCAGAGGCATTTTGGGATCCCCTTCTTCCTGCTATTCAAGAAAGGAATACTGGTGTTAAGGCATATTAAGTTAACCTCAACAAAATGAGATTCTCTTCAACATGACAGTAACAGCTCTCTGCCTCCCATTTACACAATGACATTAACAAACTTTTGAAAATCTGGCAATTAACTGGGTCTTTTTTCCAAAGTTTAAAAATGTTCATTTGTGTACATGTGTTGAGTCGCTTCATTAAAATGCCATAGGCTTGATACAGGAGTTGGACAATTAATCAAGATGCCAACACACCATTACAAGACTTCCACGCTCTCTCCCCCTTAATGAAGTAGGGCCTTGCATGAAGCCTGGAAATAAACTTCAAATAAATAAAGGTACAAGTATTGAGATATTAGCACTTTTTTATAATGATGAATGTAATGTTTTGTTAGAGATTCTGTCATTTATGCTTACTTTTATTACTGTTCAAGAAACTGGAGTGCAATATTGACAAGACAATATTAAACTAATGTAATACTGCTACACCTTATACAACACAATATTGTTTAGTTGTGACGTCCCAATGTTAGACCTGCCTTCACAAAGGCAGCCTTGTCACATGAACTTTTGATTCTTGGCACTATTTGCAGTTATGCTTGATATAAGTGGGCAAATTTTAAACGATATACAAAACTTCCTACCATTTAATACTTTTCTTATCGAACTCATCAATTATGTTGTATCAATTTGCCTTCCCTTCATGTTTAGTACCTTTTATATCAGAGACGAACCATTCTTTGGGGTAAATAAACAGAAATCACAGTATCCTGAATAGCTGAAATAAAGAATACTAAACAACTTCCTGTTAAATAACATTTTTATGAAATGGTAGAGTGGTTTGGTATTTAAAGGATGAAAAGAAAGACTCATTAGTTTCATGAAAATGTAATTAGACAGGAATGTGTT
Source organism: Phorcus lineatus (assembly GCA_921293015.1). NCBI lineage: Eukaryota > Metazoa > Mollusca > Gastropoda > Trochida > Trochidae > Phorcus > Phorcus lineatus. The sequence continues at coordinate 1,831,497 of OV121096.1, read as the reverse complement.
AACTATTTTATGTATTACTTGCTGAATTATATCAAAGAAAAGCATGAAAATCTCTGAGATTACCATTCATGCTGCACCAGTAACATTGTGACGTCATGCTTAACAAATGAAACGTCACATGACGTCAGTCAGCACGCACTTTTACGACACAATGTGTAATAACAATGAAGATTTATAAAAAGGCAGTATCTTTAATTGGCGAGTGAAAATATCAGCTCTTCAGCAAAATTCCAGAAATTGTATACCAAATTAAGGGACAGAAACAAGAATCTTGGCAGATCCAGGAACCTTGTGGGGGTGGAGTTGGCTTCAACTACTGAAAAGAGTGGGTTCACTCTTGCAGTTTACCAGTTTATCTTTAAAAATGTTCCAAAATCCTCCATCCCTCCCTGGATTCATCACCAAGGAAGCGATATGCACACTGATGCCCAATTAGGAAAAGCATCTAATATTGACTCATCACAAAAATCTTTTTCTGTGCTGACTTTTATAGACACTCTATAAACACCCGATGACACACAACGATGAAATATTCGTCTCTGTTTGGTCTAGCTGTTCTACATATGAGACTTCCTCTCAGCTAAGAAATGCTTCTCATTTTCCATCAACAGAAAAAATAAATATTCACAGCAGATCATTGTATTTCTGGAAGCATTCCATTCATACTGTAATCTCCATCTTCTCCCGTTCGCAAACTATTTCCAACTTATCACTTTTTCTCTATTTCCTGATAGACATACGTTTGGATTTCTAATCAAAGTTTCATTCCCTAAAGGAATTTTATCTCTTTGCCTCATAAATCATATATTCTTAGAGATACTGAGAAGTATTGTTCAAAATGGTGCTGAAAGAAAACTGTCTGTCGGCTAAAATTTTGATGGCAAAAAGAAAATTGTCGACAGCTAAAAGCGGCAAAGAGGAATTCAGTGGCTTAGTTAGAGATGTGAAGTTGATAGATTACATGCTTGACAACTCTTAGTGTGGACTCGCTTTGAAAGGGCCTGATTGAATTGAATCAGTATTTGTAAATAAGAAAAGCTAGATTTAGTTTAAATTGCCAATGACTTAAAAGAGATATAAATGATTATAAGAAAATGGTGAATAACTAACATCAATGAACTTATAAGGGTAGTGTCACATTGTTTGGAAAGACTTACTTCTTAAATTTATTCATTTCAATTCAATTTCTTCAATTATCCCCTATAAACATTAGTTAATGACAAATTTATTTTCTTCAGTTGGTCGAAACATCTCTACATTCTGGCCGACCATCTTTAGTTGAAAAAGAAATATTAAGTATCAAGCAAATACTTCTTTTTTGTGCAAACACCTTATAATCATTTGAGGTAGGGAAATTGGATGAATATTTTAACCAACCCTTGTACACTTATTTTAAAATTAAAAAAAAAATGTCTTGCAATTGGTAACATTAATTTTTGTTTTCATGAGATTATCTAAAGCACTGCTTCTGCATCTTTATAACATCAAAAGGATTTAATTTTTCACAAGAGTTCCAAATCTGATCACCATTTAACTAAAAATAGGTTTGAATCATATAAGGGCTCTGCATATTAGTCAGCTGTAGAGAATTTATGTACTAGTAGTTTCAATATTACTCTGAATGTCCAGTTACATCCACGATTGGCTGGTTCCATCCAAAGATCACAGATTTCATTGCATTGAACAGGTGCAAGAATGCTTAGAATATCACTAGCTGCCATGTGATAAGTAAAATATTCTGGAAATCTGCGTTGCAATATAAATTATCTCATTTCATCTTCTCAACGATGCGCTATCGAAGATATTCAACTGGCACATATAAAAGTTCAAGGTTTAGGTCTCAAAACTTCTTATCGTCCAAATTCCAACACCAAAATAGCTACACAAACCAGACTGAACCCTCAATTTACATTAAATCATCTCTAAACAATAACGTGGAATAATATTCTATTTTATATGCAAAGGAAATGGACGAGTGTCATATTCACCTCCCACAGTGGAGAGTTCCACTCAGATTGGTGCTGATACAACAAATCACGTGGCCTAATCAGCCGACTGTTAATTCAATGTCAGCAAGTCAAAACTATTCAACCACAATTCCATGAATAATTTCACGATCCAATTAAAGGAATTTCTGAAGTTGTCCTAAAAATGACATAATCACAAAAGCACACTGTGCGGCCATTGTAGGAAAAAAAAAACATTATGACTTGATGCATTGTGAAGGTTGATCATGTTATGTATATTGATGAATATTTATGAAAAATCTTGTTTCAGAAATTTTTTTCAATAAAATGTCATGTAACCAACTTTTTCTGAAGATTTAATCTAAACATAAGGAAAATGCACATTTGATATTATCAGCACTTTATGTTCAACATTTTGATCGTTTCTCAATAAATACTTGTGGAAAACTAAACATATGTTTTTTTAAGAACGTTGATATTCTACTCAATTCATAATTCAATATTACCACTTTGCATTTTTTTTATTACTCATAATTTTTTCTTCAACACAATGACAACATTATGGTGCTGTTGTAGCAGTCGGTGATGATAAAGAAAGCCATGAGAATTAATATGAACTAAATGAAATATGACATGACAAGTCCCGAGGGAAATGCTGAAGTCTGAGCTCTCACTTATTAATCTAGAAAACCAGGATGACACTTAAGCTTGCCAGTCGTCAGAACTTGTCGAAGGTCGTACAAGAACTGGAATATTGTAAAAACTTTTCAACAAAGGCTTCATCTGACATTTTTCAGGTTTTTTAAGACCATAAAATTTTCACAATTTTTTCTGAGGTTACTTAGTTGCCTAGAAATCATTTCAAGTTGATTGGCATTCTAGATTTTTTTGTTAACGAGATGGCTTGCCTGACGATGACAATACAAATGATGCCAAAACACAACCAATACAGAATAATTAATTAAATGTTTGATTACGTGGTCTTCACTCTTACAGAAACTTTAATTTCTAAGATACAATAAATATAATTAATGTTTTGCATAGCTCAAATTTTAATTTTTGTATCATATTCTATAATTTTAATATTGTTGTTACTTGGTTGGGTAAAAAAACTATGGACAATTTTGGAATCATTTAAAGGTAAAGACTACTGAAGAAAGTTCTGACCCTTTAAACAGTTTTGGACTAATCGAGAAAAAACAAGAAGAATAAAATTACTATCAAAATATAATTGGATTAAAAAATAACAAGGTGATTTTAAACATATTTTCAGGGTATTGCATATTTTGCCTCACAAAAAGATTTATCATCAGCAGAAAAAATGTCCACATGCATGCTTTTATTCAAACGAAGAATTTCTTTTAAAAATATTTTGAAGACATGCATACCAATTTCAAATGGCAACTTAAATAACAAGATCATCACAGAGCCAATTGCTTCAGTCTGTTGCTCTTTAAGAAACAGTGAAATGACAACTTAACAGCAATGCATGCTAGCAGGTGTCATTTAGGATTCCAATGAGGGATGATGACTCACACCCCCATCCAAACCATCCTCCCCCCCCCCCCCCCCTTCTTGACTTCCTCACCCCTGAGAAATACTTGAGCCTAGTATCATCCTCACTCCATCACCATAAGGCCCACCCCTCTCCCCTCGCCCTGCCCCACCCCTCACCCTGCCTCACCCCTCACCCTGCCCCACCCCTTCCCACCTCTCAATTCACAACTTCCAACCATCTTCACTTTGCCATATCTAAGCAAGATTACTTGTCCCTTCCATTATTCCCTTTCAGATCCAACCTTATCCCCCTTGAGAATTCCCACTAGGATCACTTGTTCACATCCCCCTACTCCTTACCCCCTCGCCCCACCCCCACGGAGTGCTTGTCACTGTCTAATTAGTGCCAGCTGTAACCCCTACCCCAGGCATTCAACACAGGGTCTTATGGTCCTAGCGTGTCATCGTCCTTGTGTCTGACCAGACCGGTTATTCCCCTTTTATAACCAATCAGCCATTCAATAATTTCAACAACAAAGGACATGATTTCCCTCACCAAGGGCTCATGGGAATTTCTGTGACTAATGGGTTAAATTCGGAATGGCGTTCATGTTTTAAACACTTGACGCCATCCCGGATCCTGGCCGATCAAATATGACTTTGTTGCAGCTCATTTAGTACTGGTGGAGCCAGTGAATTTCTCAGACATATCCATTAGACATTGTTTGAATTTCAGATTTGCTCAAGCGATGTTATTCCAAAATTTTCATCCAAATTAAAATCAATGATTTCTAATTCATGACAAATTGCAACATTAAGTCTTGCTTGATTTTCAAGATGATTATCCTAGCAATGTTCATAGTTGATAATGAAATTTTATCCAAATTGAGATAAATGATTTTCAATTCATGACAAATTCTATGGAAGCTTCAAAGTTTCATTAACTATGTCAAATTATTGTTGATGATTTGATGAGTGATCGTTAATTATAAAGATGACTCAGACTAACGATGAATTTGTAATTAACTAATAAATTATTCAGCCTTTCATATTTGGCCTAATTAATGCTAACATTATTAATTTGGAAACAGACAAAAATTACCAAACAGATTTCCTTGTTGGCGGTCACAGACCCAGCTCAATCACCCCTTGAGAGGTTAAGGGCTCAATATGCCAAATGGATCTCCAGACCTAACGGTTGTCACATTTTGATAAAAGGGAGTTATGGTCCTTTGATGAGGTCAGTCCCTATCAGTCAGATAGACTAGACACAAACAGAGATATGCAAATGATAATAAAGCCTCCTGAAGAATATTTCACCCAAAAATAAACATTTAAGATGAAGAAATAGAAATAAAAATTTAATCTCCGAGACCTCTACTTTTGTTCCTACATTCTACAGTTCCAAAAGCCAAACTCCCTAGACCTGTTACAGACTTGTGTAAGCTTTCTAATTTCAGGGTGTAGGTAGTTCCAAAAGCCAAACTCCCTAGACCTGTTACAGATTTGTGTAAGCTCTCTAATTTCTGGGTCTTGGTAGTTCCACAAGTAAAACTCCCTAGACCTGTTACAGACTTGTGTAAGCTTTCAGTTTCAGGGTCTCGGTAGTTCCAAAAGCCAAACTCCCTAAACCTGTTACAGATTTACATAAGTTTTCCAATTTCAGGGTCTTGGTAATCTTCCTTGGGATTGACCATTTCTTAAAAATTGATAAAAGTCATACACATGATGTCTTTTGTATTCCTCTTAAACCTGTATTCAGATGTAATTCATTTACGTTTCACCCCACCGAGAATACCTGAGCTTGGATATTAACAGTCATGACTGAACGTCTATCATACACAATATTAGTGGATGATGGTGAGACTCATGAACATGCTGGTTGCATTATAGTGATCTGTCAGCAGTACCGTCAGAATAATGGTTACAGCAAAAGCAAATTTCATAGAATTTGCTCATTTCAAAATTTATTGGCTTTTCAAAAATTTAATGGAAATATAAGCATAATACAGTGAACGTCTTGTTTTTTTTCATGTGAGATAATTAATTTCTTACTTCAAAAGATGTCCATCTGTCACAGATAATGAAATTTTATCAAAATTTATAACAAATTTATACAAATTAATATTATAAAAAAAATTAAATATAAAATATCTGTAAATTTTCTATTCAGAATAAGAATAATTTTATGCATATCTAAAAAAAAAAGACATTTTAATAAGATTTACAAAAAATTTATAAACAAAAAATATCTGTTAGTATTTTGCTTCAAATAGGAAACATTTTAACACAACATGAAAGCGTGAGCTTCAAAATACATCATAACATTTGGAGGAAACCAAAATGAACTCTGTAGGACATAATTCTCAATCATAACATCTTCATATGAATAAACCAAGCGTTATGAGCAAGCTTTGTTCTTCTAAATCGTTTACATAAATTCAGTTTTCTTCTATCAACCACAAAGCTCTTTTTCTATAAACTCAATTCAATTTTCAAACAAAGTTCTGCAAATAATTTGGTAAATGCAGAACATTCAAGGGGAGAAAAGTGGCTGTTCATCAGAGGTCTTTTACACTGAAGTGCCAAATCTAAATAGTTGTAAGAAGATAGTCTTCATGTTGCCAGTTCTCTCTGCGGTAGGCAAGTAGCTTCCATATGCTTCTGGTACCGTTAGTTGTACTCAAAGGCAGTACTAAACATAAACTTGTGAAAAAAAGATAAATTTGCGAGAGAAAAACCTCTTTCTGGTTGGTTAGTGAATCACACGTGAACGTGAACGTTATAAAAACCAACTCCTAGGAACAGCTGTGATGATTATTCCTAATGAACTGGAATAATGGAACTGATTTGATCATTTTCGGGACAATTAAATTTGTCCTCCTGTCACACAAAACCACATTGCGGATTCTGATTGGTGAATATTCTGAAGATGACACCTTATTGTTAAAACTGTATCTGAAAACTATTCAATGTTCTTGTTGTAACAGGAATAATCATTTCAAATTATTTGTTTTTTTAGCATTTATGACAATCTAAAATGTCGTCTTCTTCTATTTTTGAAACATAATGTTATCCTAATGAACTTGAGTTTTTTAAGGCATGATGGGACTCGTCATAAAATATTTAATCAATCTTAATAAATGATATTTAAAGAAAGGTAAAATTTTACAGCAATAATCCTTCTACAAAATCATTAGATTTATAAAAGAAGGGACTTGTTGTAAAGCTAGCCTCTTGACCACATACAGACATCTCACTTTATCACATGTAGAAAGGAGAGAGATGTCTTACCGAATCTATAAACAGACAGTTTAAGAGGTCAGTGGTGTAGCTGAGATATAAACCGGGACCTCACACCTTGTCTGCAATAAGTCTGTATAAGCGTATGCCATCTCATAATATCTAATCACTGAGGTCTAAAATCAACCTTGATTTAAAATGTTCCAGTAGGTTGGCCATACAAGGAAAACCTTACAAAATGACAAAACTAAAAAAATTTCAAGATTTTTTCCTTCAAAATAAAGTCTGATTTCAAAATATCTTTGTTATAAATTTCATTTTTTAATGTTCAATATGGCCTTTTTAAAGGAGCCCTAAATCATCATAAAGAAAAGTGACTTGGAGGAATATCTTAACTTGCTCCTTTTAAGTTTTTCTTTAGGCTCTTGATGACCGTGGTTGGACCATAAAATGGGAGCATATTGATTGTGACAAAACATGAGAGTAATATCAGTTTCTACTAGTAATAATCAAATTTGAGTTTCAACAGCACTCGAGCACTCGAGCCAGAGTCAGGTCCAGCTAGACAAAAGTCTATTTTCTTCGATGCGAGGACCCGAAAAGGGGAAACCACTGTTACTAATTTAGTAATTATAGACTGTTTATCTGTGACGTGTGATTTAAGTTGACAAACAGGTTCATGACAGGCTATTAATGCCAAAATATACTCTATATGACATATAAGGGCATATCTGACATATATAGACATACTTGTGTATGATATCTAGCCTAAACAGCAATTACATAACCTCTTGCGTAAAGACACAAATTTCGGGTAATTGGATCAGCTGTGACCCATCTTAATTATTTGACCCATGGAATCCCTAATCATAACATTTATTCCTTGCAAACTGGTGTGTATATCAGGAAATATATTTACATATTTTATACCAAAGCTGGTGTGCATATCATATTATGAAATATATCTACATATATAAAACCAAGGCTGTAAATTTGTTGGAGAAAACACTGAGGTTTGACATCGATCATCAGCAAGATTTATTAATAACCAAATATCACATAGCAAGCCTATGATAAATATCTCAAACTGATCATTATCAACTTAACTGGCAATAAAATAAACATAAGGTTTCAAAAATAATAATTTTCCAATAAAGATCAGAAATTACATGACATGATGCTTACACAAACAAGATGGAGGGAGGAAGCCATATACAACTTGATTTCTAGTTAATGAAGATGTTCAGAGTCTAATGGCTAATAATTCCTCGTATAAGTGACAGGTTTTCGTTATCTGTTTCAGTAATATATTTCTGTGGATTCAGTTGTCAGAACTGCTGTCTAAAGGATGTTTGATGCTTCTTTATGAGACAGTGATGGAAAGGTTTGATACTGTTTTTAATTCAGTTTTATCTATAGCTTGATTTGAACAAAAATCTCTGTCTTTTCATATATTCGAAAATCACCTTGACAGGATTAGTTGATAATTTTTTTATACCTTTGCTGAAATTTGGAAGATTTTGAAGCTTGATCTACACCAACCATAACAGTAAGAAATTTGTTTATCAAATCTCACATTTAACTTGACATTCAAACAAGTTTTTAAAAAACATTTTGATTTGGTTTAAACAGCTCCAAATCCAAATTTTTTACTCATTTCCTGTTTCACAACTTTTGAAAAGAAATAATCCCTATATTTTCCAAAGTACAAGTGCAATTGGAAATTCTTATATGAAAGTGACAGGGTGCAGCGCTATTTATTGTTTTGTATTGTTCTTCTAATGTTGAGCTAAGCAGGGACGCAACAACACCTATATTTAATTGTCTTATGGTATGATACAGCTGGTGCAACACGCCAAACTGTCCTTGGGAAGACTTTGGTCTAGGATAAGTTAAGAGGAAGAAATAGTCTGCTACACAGAGAATCGAACCCTGGCCTCCCGGTGAAAAGTGGATGCTCTACCAACTGAGCTACTTCGCAGGACTAAATGCCAAAATATCCTGGATGCAACTTATCGAGGATGACATTGCTTGAGATGAAAAGTTTTTTCCTTAAACATATTATAGAAGTATATCAGAATTAAAAAAGCCCAACCACCCCTCACATTCTTCACTTCATCCATTCCTTCCCTCCCTTTTAAATATTTGCAAAAATGTATTTCAATCAGAGTTCCAATAAAGAATTCTTCAATCTACTTATACTGAGTTCTAAAGGTACTATTGGGTAGACACTTGTGTACAGGTTCTCACACTAACACTCCATCAAAGATTCACATTATCATTGGACTCATGAAGCATTTGCCATAAAACCAGAACATTATTGACAAAACAGATTGACCTCTACGCTGGGTTCCATTTCAACTCCCTGGGGACTATGCATAGTGTCTAATGTATTGGTATAGCAGGTAACCTTTCATATCACCTCCATGGGGAGTATAGTGGTGGCAACATGCTTACCATGGTAACAGCTTGTCATTTCTCAACTGAAGTGGTTTATCCTCATTAACTGACCTAAGTATTCCTTCTCTCTCCCTATGAGTATAGAATTAAGTGTTCAGAGGACAGTGTTTTATATGTGTTGCATTTATGTCATTTTGGAGTTACAAAATAAATTGATTATATATAAAAATCAATTCCAAATACATTGGAAGTGTTTGATATCATAGGATCATTGGTTAATCCTTTTCTTGCAGCTGACTGAATATTTTGATTCTTATGAGCCAATCTCCATTCCTGGATTATTCTGTTTGTTAATATGTTGTATTTTCTAAAGTTCACTACTAACCGACAGTGACAGAACTGATACGCTCATATAAGTATATTTAGAGGGATGGGCAGGTTAAAATCATGAAAAAGACATCACTTGAAGTATGGAATTTAATTTTTCTAAAGGGATTTTCTATATATATATCTATATACAGCAAATACACCCTATGACAAGCATCTCATCAAGGAGTAAGGCTGGTAGTTGGGAGTTAGGATAACACTTACAGCTTCCATAGAAAATTATAATGATTTGATTGCAAATATAAGAAGAAAGATATTCCCCAGGTTAGAATATTGTCACTCTTTTATAAAGGGTTTATAACACATATGCTAAATACTAAAATTTAAGTTACGAGTGCTATCAACACAATGATAAGTAATAAGATATAGAAAGAGTCAGTCACAAGAGGGTCACCTCATTTTTTCTCTCCATGAATAGTCCCTCGGTCAAATCGCCCCTTTAAGTCTGAATCTGCAGCTCTTATCATGACTGTACACAGATGTGCAGCTATTTAAATAACAGATTGCTATTACCGGGATGCAGAGATGAAACAAGCTTGCTGTTGAGAAGTAACATAAATATTTGATAAGCTATTCCAGGAAGCACTTCAAGAGTAGGATAAAATCAGATTACCCTCCGTAACTGTTCCTCTATTATCTGTGCTGTGTTGCTTCACCAGTGCATTATCAGCCCATACCACACAGCATAACATCAGCCCATACCGCACTGCGTATTATCAGTCCGTATTACACTGCAGTGCTTTCACACCTCTGTATAAATATTTGATAAGTATTCATACAAACAACAGATAGGCTAAAAGATCAAAAGAAACAAATGCATTGTTCACTGCTAATTGGGCGAAACAGACACCTGCGTTTTTGTCAAGGACTTGCATACAAATTATGAATAGTGTAATTGCCAGTGGACGAACAATTCAATATTCATGTGCTGGGCCACCTCGAGATAGGAGGTCTGTGAAAAGGTTTGGCTTACATGTCATCTCTTTAAATATTTGTTTCTGAAATTATGTATCTAATTTATCCAAATGCCCTTCAAAGACGGCATATGTATGTAACTTATAAATGATTGAATTACAAGCCTAGCTAGGTCTCTGAAATAAAAAAATTTCAATAAATCTACAATATAAAAAAAGATAAAATGAGCATCTGAGTTCGATTTATGCTCTTTTGATTTCTTATAGACTTGCTAAGCCATTTTTATTTTAGGGTCTGGATTATATATAACCTTAAGATTTTCTTCAAGCGTAGAATATTAACAGTATACGTAAAGGCATTAATGTAACTGAAGGCTTCAAAGTTACAAAGGTTATCAAACAAGGTGTTCTAGGGGTAATATGATTACCGCTCTACATTGCATGAACCGCTGCCATGGTGACCTTTTCTCTCCATGAAACCAGGAATAATTTCTCAGAATCCCCACAAGAACACAAGATTTCATGCCTGCCACAACTTAATTCTGTCCGACATAAACCGTCTACATTGATAAATGTCAAATTATCGATGTTTGGAATATTCAAACAATATTTAATTTTCAGTTACATGACTAAATACTTTTAGTAAATTTATAAAGTAAAAAAAGATTGCAAGACTTTTTCTTTTTTTTTTTCAATTTTTTATTTGTTCTACAGTGAAAGACTTTTTATGTTAAAAATTGTACAGACAAGACAAGCACAAGACAAGCAAAGACTGCTTCTAAGACCAGCGAAATAATCCTAAGTCCCAGAATAATTTAAAGATTTTATTCGTTATTATTGCGGAGTAATAACATCTAACTATAACCTTATCAATACAATAATATTTCAATCATAAGCTTATGGTTAAAACATATTTTAACAATTCAACTCAACAATTCAATTCAAGACCACAGGGGAAAAGGCTTTATTCAAGTCAATAAATAAATAGAAAAACCTTTAGAATTTAGTTTTTATGTAAAAAAAGCTAGTAAAAGCTATCCGCCTATTCTATTCAAAACATATTTCTTCTTTTTGGGCTGGCTTTTTTTCTCTTTTTGTTTGTAAATGATATTCTAAGTTAAAGAAAGGTTTTTTTATTATGAAAGGCCCTCCGATGTCAGAGAAACCTAGCAACCACTCAAGCCCTTCTTCATTGAATGATAAAAGCTTTGTACGTAGATTAATTTAAAAGAATCAATTTCCTATTCTGGAAAAAATCTATGAATTTTTAAATTTTTCAGGCCGTAGGTCTTCTATTTGAATCAACATCTTAAAACATTATAGCTTTTCATAAAAGAAAAATGACACAGTGTGAAACAAACCCTGATTCTTTCAAACAGCCTGCCATTTTAATAAAATTCAATTTATCCTAACATAAATATCACAAGGCATGACTTATATTTTATAAACATTTACAGTTATAGCTGATGTGTTGACAGCATGGTGCCAACTTTGCATGGACGTGTGATGATAAAGATTTTCCCACAAAATCCGCGAGATAGCTGGGTGAATCAGTTATATAGACTGGCAACAAGTCTCCGTAGCATAATAATCAACGTCAGATCTGAGATGAAGAACAATTTGAACATGAATCATCTTGTAGTATTCTCAGTCACTTAAAAACACCTTTTTCATTAACTCACTAATTTATCAGAAATGAACAGTAAGCCTAAAAATGGTTTGTCAACTATAGTCTAGACTTGCTTTTCAAGATGCATCCTGTCTTTGAATGTAAAATGTGAGAGAATCTGTATAGCAAAGAGCCAGAACCTTGAAGCATTTACATCAAATAAGGATCAGATCCTTGGCATGTTTAGATTCCAAACCTGGCATTAGGTCTAAAGGCAAGACTTCAACCAAGAGCCAGAGACTTGAAGTCTATATATCAGCTAGAGATTTCAAATAAGCAAGACTAGATTCCAAACTTGACATTGGGTCTAAAGGCAAGACTTCAACAAAGGGCTATATTGAAGCCTCTATACCAGGCAGGGACTTTGAAATGACCAAGACTCGATTCCAAATCTGGCATTAGGTCTAAAGGCAAGACTTCCACCAAGATTTTGAAACTGAAAGCCTTTTCATCAAATAGGGATTTGAATCTATGCAAGTCTAGATAGATATTCGGTCATTTTGGTATGGAGAAGCCAGTTCCAGAAGCCAGTTCCAGAAGCCAGCCTTATATTGGCCAGGGAGCCCCAGCAAGTCTAGACATACATTCTGGCAGTAGTCCGTTGCATGCACTAAACCAACTCTAACAGTATAAAGCCTGCTTTCATCTCTCTCCTCTTCCGTCCATCATAAATCTTGCCTGCTATAATTCAGTGTTTGTCCTCTAACAGAGAAAATAAACCATCTTTCTTCAGTCTTGTCTGAGTGATGTATTTATATATTAATCTTGGGGTCCTATCAAAGGAAAGCTTGCAACAAGTTTGGAATTTTATGGCACTTTGTTTTTTAGTTCTGCAGGGAAGATGAATAAAAAGAGATATAGATTTATGGTCAGAGGCTTATATATTCTTGGCTTAATGATTCATAAAATGTGTTTGCAGGATTATTAGGCCAATAAAGAACTTTCAGACACCATAAAAGATGCTTTTGATAACTAAATCTTTTCGCTAAGCAGTTTTTTTTGTTAATTACTAAGCAATTGGCAAATTATTCACAATTACACACTTTTCACAAGATAACATATTTACCACAAATAATGATGCTTTAATATAATGCTGAAATTGTCGGCATTTTTTATTGATCTTGTTGGTTTTAGTTTTTCTGATTCACATTATTTCAAATATTTTTATTTTGTTGATCAAAATTTACTCATTTGTCACAGATAAAACATATTTTTAGATGCTTTTCATTGGTGGCCAACTCGAATGATTTTGTATTCATATTCATTGAAAGATAATAAGTTCATGAAAAACCAATCTACCAACCCTTCTGTTATAGTTGTTAAGGTTCCATGAATATTTCATTAACATCTGACATTCGTTAGTCCTTATCAATAGAATTCTTTATCAGTTTGGCAAGAGAAAACAATGAATTTCAATCATTATATATTGTTTTATAGAATCAATCAGAGCGGTACGTGTTTAGAATGCATTACCAGGCTCTACTGATAAATACAATGAATTTAATAATAATAAAATAAAATAATTTAATATTTAATAGCATCAACCATAGGAAGGTTCTGGGTTTGACAGACAAAGTTATTCATCACATTGAATTCCAAGACCCTTTCAGCGTTGAAAGGAGAAAGCCAAAAACATGATCATCGTTATGCATTTGTGTGGAATGCGCAAGAATTTTGTGGAACTTATAACATTTCTGAGCCTATAATAGTGATCAACTGTTGAAACATCTTCTAGTATCTGTTGGGATTTGAACTCCAGACCTACTGATCTGAAGGAAGACAAGCTTACCACTTTGCTACTCAACACACAAGAACGTGGTAAAGTCCCAATACACAACAATATACAATGCTATGTAGCATTTCATGTACTGCTGGTTTGAAATAAAGTCTTGTATCCCTAGATTAAAATTACATCTACGGAATATTTTGAAAATAATCATAAAATCAAAATAGTCTTGACTTGATTTCCTGCGATTGCAATTTCCTACCAGTTTAATCTAGACTTTCCAAAGGACTTCTATTTAATACATAGTCATGGAGTAGGCCCTATGTACCACCTAAACCTAAACTTACATGAGCACTAGATGTAGACCTAACATTACCTAAACTGACACTGGAACTAGATATAGACATAGCATTATCATCAGACATGTTTAACCTCAGCAGATTATCTCACTGTTAACTTCCAGACCAAGTAATATCACCCGTTTTCACCACTAAACATGGTCAATGAAGACTCCTGAAAGCATCTATTACTTGAGAATGTACGCAAAAATGCACAAGTTTTTAAATAATTCGTCTACCATATGTACAGCCTGGTTTGTGAAATCAGATTATACAGCTATATAAACACCTATTTTGTCTTGTTTCCATGGTATCGATAACAACGTTTGTCTATAATGAACTTGCCATTTGTAACCAGTGCATGTTTCCCTGGGAAAATCTCCCATCAACCCCTCTATCTTTTCTTGGGCTCTCGCTGAGAGGAACACTCCGTAACACATTTCCCCTGCTGACACAGCTCAAAGAGTTCAATCTGTATGATAGGCAAAGACAGGGGAGAAAAAACTGAACAACATTTGTCATGTTCCCTGTCAATGTGAGTTACTTCACAAGGGTTTCCACGCAGAATAAGCCAAGGAAATCTTGCGTGTAAATCAGTGGATTGTCATAACAGTTGGTTGTGTGTGTTTGTGGTCTGCGAGTCTGCCTCATTATGTACAACACAAATATACATCACTGAGATCACTCGAGTCTTCACTTTTTGTCTTTCTTTCTTTTTTTAAATGCAAATATACAATAAGCAAAACATGAGGAATCTGACGTTTTTGTACATGTTATTTCTTCAAAATCAAATAAAAAATGTACAGGGCACTATGATGTTGATGTATGATTTGAGAAAAAATGTTTGAACATTGAAGGGAAACTTTTAAAAACTCATATTTCAATATCATCAATACTTAATGTCAACTTATCAAATTTAATATAAATTCTAAGGTAAAAATATGTAAAATCTAAGAAAAAGCAAAAATACTGAAACATGTTTTTATTCTCAATTTTTAGAAAGAAGGTGAGGTGATGTGGGGTTTAACGCCGCTTTCAAGACTATTTTACTTTTATCACGGCAGCTAGTGTTATTGCAGGGAGAAAGCCCGCAACACCATTTTGGCTATGCATTGCGGTGAAACCTGCGAGCATCGTTTGGAACTAGCGAACCATGGGTGGTACTGCACTGAATATCAGTGTAGCATTGCACCCAAACCTGACTTTGTGTAGAACATTTCTCTACTGCAGACAAAGTAGCTGAGCCCCTGGCAGGATTCGAACCACTTGATCTTGATCTGAAGCCGAACGCGCTAACAACTGCGCTATCCCAACCCAACCTGATGAAGGCTAATGAGCGATATGGCCAGCAAATCAAGCACCTGTTTAAACTCTGGTGTAAGCCCCAAAAACATTATGATCCATGAAATACATTTTTTTTTAAATGTGGGAGGTCCATAATTTCTTGTCACGTGTGAATATATCGCTGACAAATTAATCCACCAAATGTAAACAGTGTCAATTCAAATCAAATCTAGCGAGCTTTTCTCAGTTAACAAAAAGTGAAATGCTTTTTTCCTTTTTCTTCTCTCTGGAGTGTACATCCATCAGTGGGTGCCACCGCACACTGTTATTTTTATAGCGCTTTCACACAATGTACGCAGCTGTCGGGAGTTTAAGTGCATTTTCTTCTAATTGGCAATGACAGTTAAAAATTAGCCAGGTTTCAAGCACTTTCATGGAAAGTAATTAGATTTTTTTAACCATTTACTTTTGAAATTTGTCAGATTTTCATCTGAAATAACTTTCATAAGAAAACGAAAGTTTCTTTGTGTAAACTTAAAAGTTATTTGTTTAAGCATTAAATGTTATTTTGATATATATCCATAATATTTTCATCCTTTAATTGAAAACTTTGTTATTCCTAACCAAAATTTGAAAAGGTTTAACTACTGCATATGAACAATATTATTTGTACTATTCATTTCTGACATGTAATAGATTTTTATTAAAAAATAGTGGGGTTTCAAGCCTGAAGTTGACATTGAGCAAGTTTTGAAAAAGTTTCATGAGTACCAGTTTTTCAACTTTCAACATTTTGAATTCATATCAAAACAGTAATGAAAGCTATCGTTAAGTGTATAAAGGTAAGGTATACATAACATATTCCATCATACATGCTTACAGAACAACAATTTGTTGCTCTTGATTACGCCACTTTATAAAAAAAATTTCAATGACAAATATGCAAAAAGATATTTCTTACCCATCCAAGCTTACAAAAGTGCAAAATGATATTTCTTACCCTTCAAGGATTACAAGTGTGCAAAATGATATTTTTTACTCATCTTTGCTTACGGCAACCCTATTGATTTGATCCATGAAGCGAGATGAGAGCCACATGGCAAGTTGAGTGGAGTAACAACTCGCGTAACGGAAACACACCTTGAGGGAACGGTAGCCACATGGTTTTTACTCGTGTTAAACATGTGCGTAACATGCAAAGCATGTGCAGCAAACATGTTCACAGTAATATTGGCGCAAAATATCACAAAATGTTGCATTGGCATTTGTTCTACGCCAAAGGTGAATGATAACATTTGTCAACACTTCTCGTATCACTGCGGATGGGGAAGATATGGCTTGCTGCTATTCAGTGGAAATGTGGTGGGTTATTTAAATAGTTAGTTTGAATACAAATTTACATGAATTTTGCTTTTAAGTTGTTAACTTGACATAATGTTCATTCTATACTTAAATAAATTCTATGCTATACAGAAGACACCCTGGATTAAAGTTTTACTGTTCATATGATAAGCTAAATATATATATAAACACCATTGAAAATTTGAAATCCTAGTTCCAATATACGCAGCCAATCACAGAGTTCAAATACGCTTTGGTTTTGTTTTTAGATGTGTAAAACTTGTGCAATAACATTTAGCTTCTGTTTTCTTTTCACTGCTCTTCAATAACGCCACTATTGGCGGAAATGGGGCTAAACAATAACTCACTACTTCTCAAATGCACATCATCACAGTTTTTGTTAAAATGGCTGCTACATTCGAAAATTCTTAGATTAATTTACATCATCCCTATTTGGAAAACATGGCATTTATACATTAAATTGAAATGATAAAGATCTTTATCTGTCTAGTTTGGAGACCTGACAAGTCTAGACAGTGTATTTCAAGTGCATTAGATCTATGAGGGAAAGATTTATTGAGCGTGTACGTAAACCTTATCAATGATCTCGACAGCACAACAGACAAAACCAAAAATACACGAAAACTTTTCTCTTTATAATCCATTGTTTCAAGAATCAATCTGCGTACATTGCAAGACTGGTGCCATTTTCAGATCTCCTGGATATGGTTTTAATATAGATTAACTGCTTTGAATGTATAAATTTCTCTGAATATTATCTATCTAGCAATATCGTGTACCTTACTGAAAAGGCCGAGTGGAATTGAAAATATCATCAGCATTAGCATTTATATTTCAAGGAAAACTTACCGATTAATAAATTTGCATATAAATATTGTAAAGATTACCAATATAGAAATGATATAAGTAAATCACTCTATGAAACATACATTAATGTTCACTATAACCATGTTCTTCAATCTTTAGATAATGCAGTAGTAAGATATCATGTTTCATGTTCTAGGTTGATCATCAGTTTTTTATTTTTTGGGTATGATTTTCAAGGTATTCCTCCAAATTGGAATCAATACTTAAGAGGGACTAAATTGAATGGTGTACAGAAAAATAATCCCAGTTTATTCTCAACTCCCTTAGCAGTATACATCTAGAGTTATTACGTACTTGCTGGATGATAAATATTTAGAGAATAAGTGAGTGAGTGAGTTATTGTTTAACGCCGCTTGGGCAATATTTCAGCCATTAGCGGCGTGTTAGAGAATAACCAACGAGATACGAGTGATTATGGGAAATATGCACGAGTTGAAATAATGTTCACAGTCGCTAAAGAGCACATGTGCGGATATAAAAAAAATATCCACCTGTGTCTCCTCGCCCATATGGGTAATATTTCAGAATAATTCCCTGAATATACACAAAACCAATAATGAACAATATACAAAGATCAACTGTGAGTAAGGAATACTATAAGTCTACATACAAGGAATGGTTTGGTGCTATAAAACAGTTCAAATGTTCTCTCATTGGGCTCTGGTTATATTTCAGTAAATAAAGCATTTACGCAGGGAAAAATTATCATTTACATTTGTAACGTTATAAACATGAAAGAAAATGTTTTCATCATTGCAAGCGAAATTAGTTCTCTCAAAGCTCAATTGCTAAGTTTCAAGTAACATCATTTCAGGGTCTTCCCTGCTGATTAAGACCTTCATAGCGGAAGGATTCCGGAGTAGCTCTTGTTTTAGTCTTGAAATAAATTTTTGTATTTTCTTGAAATCTTCCCATTAAAAAAAACATTTCAATTAAATTGTTCATGAACAGAGCTGATTTTATTATTCTTTTGTGAATCACTTTTTTGTAATTTAGGTTCAAGTTTTCATATAAATTTAGAATAGATTTATTATTGTAAAAGACTTCCATCAATTTGTCAAAGATTGTTAGGAATCTCTAGCGTACTTAACAACAATGTTAGTTCTCTATGGCTACCCTCACCGTGACAGTATTATTTCCAGATATGTTTGGCTTTATGATATGTAAATTGCCTACTGTGTAAAATGAACTGTAAATATGAATTGAAATGGAATTTTTTTTAAATAAAAAAAAACAAAAAAAACAATAAAATTGTTAGGAATCTGGCAAAATCTTGTAATACAATAAAAAAGGAAACTGTCTCTCCCAAAATCTCTCTATCTCTCATATAGAATTGTGAACAGACTGTCTACTGGCGCAGACATCAGACACGAAACGGTTATTGATTAGAATAACATACAAAATTTATTACAAAATATCTTATCTTTAATCACATCCCTGTAATATTATTCCCTATAATCTTTCCAAGAACTTCACATAATCCTAAAATACTCAAAAAGATCATTCTTATATATATCCTCTAAAAAAGGCGGTTAGACTAATCAAATCCATTTATCGACTTACTTTCATTTTACAAGACAATTTGTAGTACTGATAACTTCACTTGCAGCTCTATGTCACAGGAAAGAATTGACAATAAAGCATTTTTAAACCGTCCATGTTCTGCTTGGTGTGTTTCATTAGGAGCCTTGCAGTAAGTCTAGGTTTCTATTGTACCAGTATCAAGTTTTGCCTCTAATTAGAATACCGGAAAATGAAAACGTTGAGAAGCTCATTTTATCTGCGAAAAAAATACCCAACTATCTTTACTTCCTACACAAGCTTCTAATGATATTTTTCGTTCGGTATCTGTAAATTGTTGATGTTAACATAAAATCGGATAATGCATTTTCTTCAATTCAGGTTCTGGAAATAAGATTTGTAAAGTAAAAAAGATTTGCTGACAACTCCACCATTTGAAAGGATGAACATTAGGAAAGGTTTTCTATTTTAGAGGTAGAAAAAAAATGATATATTCAACTACTAAGTTTTTGTGATACATTAACCCTTAAGATGCGGGTCCCGGGCCTGTCCGGGTTGAAATTTGCTTTGACCGCATGTCCTCTGGGCGAGATGCGACATCCAAACTCTATTTTTCTCACGCTAGCTCATTAACGCCGAGGTTCACAGTAGCGAAGGACGGGCAATTGTTGCACGGCAGTAGTGTCAGTTCAACGCTAGTACTTTCCGTCCGTGTGTCGCTAAGCTACCGAATTTTGTTTCGTTGGTGTTCTAAATAATGCGCGTACATGTTCCGAAAATTATGCAACGATTGATAACGTTTATCGTACCGAAAATAAGCTTTAAAATCACTCAATTTTCCCCCACTCCCCGCCGCACGTGCTAATAGCCTGTGGGCACTTTCTACCCTCTCGCACGAGCTTACCGCCCCGCGCGTGCTATCGTTTGCTTACAAGCCTGCACTCACACCAAACGTACAACCTTATATCGCACGCCCTATGCTCTGAACCCTTGGGCGGATTTCAATACCGGTTGGATCATTTGAAAGAGCAGAAAATTGTCTTCAATTCAATATAAAATACGTAACTACGCTACCTGAATTGAAGATACAGCATGTGCCGCAAAAAAGGTGATTTTTACATATTTTTAGTTTTACACCATTTTGTCACACCAATTTTTACATGATGTGCTCAACGTATTTTGACAATTTTTATATCGAAAGACAGAGAGAAAGATTGTCTTTCTTTCCATGTAAAATGTGTACATGCGCGCTAATAAATAAAGACACAGCAAGCGCCGCACAAAAAGCTAATTTCTCGATTCAAATCATGTAAACTGAACGGCGATTTTGACATGTGCCTTTCTTTCGCTCATATCTTCTCAACAGCTAGGCGTATTTTGAAATTGATTACATCGTGATAAAGAAGGAATAATTGTCTTCGATTTGATATAAAAAAATTATATACACCATATAGAATAAAGATACAGCAAGTTCCGCAAAATTGTGACTTTTGTTTATTCTTTACGTTTTTACCATTTTCTCGCACTTTATATCACATAAACTTCTCGGTAAATTTTGCAATTTCATATATCAAAATATAGAGAAAAGGATAATCTTTATTGCCATGTAAAATTGGTATGTACAAGAAAATCAGAAAGGACCCGGCGCGCATCGCACAAACAGGCAATTTCTCTATTCATATTTTGTTTACCGAGAAGCGATTTATTTTCAACTGCTTTTTACACTTCCTATCCATTTAACGGCAGAGCGCATTATCGACATTTTTATATCACAATAAAGAGGAAAGGATCGTCTTCAATTCTATATAAAATTTGCAAATTACAATTAGACAATAAAGGAGCGGTTAGTGATGTCGCAATTATCAAAATCTGTTCTAAAATACCCGAGGGTACCATCTTTGCAAACTTTATATATTCCAAACCAATACATATTTATTATTTTCATATCATCGTAAAGCAGAAAGAAATACCTTCATTTTCATGTGTAATTTGCCCATATTTGCATCAAAATAAAACGTGTGGAAACGATGCGACATATGTTGCGGTAAGGCGATTATCAAAGAATTTATTACTAGCTATACCCACGTTTCGTTGGTAATAACTTCTAATTACAGTGCAAAAGATTGTTATGATTTATTTCTTCGTAAAGAAGAATAAATTGCCTTCAATTCCATATATAATTTGCATGTATACAAAGCGAATAACATGATTTATAAAGTTGGAAATAAAGACAATTTATATTGTGTGTGAGTGTATGTTTCAACGGGGATACCCCGCCTGCACGCGCTGAGCGCGTGCGTTTGCCCGGGGCTATTAGCTTAGTAATATTACTGTGGGGGTCAGAGCGTTATCGGGATTTATCACTACCCTGTTTTCGTAATTTATATCTTTCGTTTAGGATGGCGTATCGTAATAAAATTTATCGTGAAATATAGAGCAAAAAATTAGCTTCAATTCCGTATATAATTTGCATGTGTGCACTCAGTGATTAAATGATTTTATAATGTTTGAAATGAAGACAATTTTTAAAATTTAGTAAAATTCGTTCCAGACATATTATAAAAATAATTTTTATATCGATGTGAAGGGGAACAATTCATCCTTAGTTTCGTTTTGATTTCGCGCATGCGCTCTTGGAATTTATTGAGTTATGGCGCCCGAATTGAAAACAAGTTTACTTCAGTTGTAGAAACCGTTCTAGGTAAGATAAAAATTTCATTCAAAGTGTCGGATAAAGATCGTTCATTTGTGTACGGGATTGGCGGGCTACTTTTGTATCGAACGGTCAGTTTCATCCGTAATCCGCCATGTGAATACACCATTTATCGAAAAAACAGCCGCGACTCGCGGTGCGAAATAATTCAGCCACAGGGGCTAATTGCGTTATTACCGTAGCGAGGCGAGTGCTGGAAAATTCAGCCACGGGGGCAAAACTGGTCAAAATAATATTCAGCAACGTAAGGGTTAAAGTTAAACCCTTTTCTACAGAAATGAAACATAAACATGTATTATAAAACCTGATACATTAGAAATCTAATTAATCAAGTTGTATCATAACTTCAATGAAATACATATACAGGCTGAAGAAACTCTGATGTCTCCGTAAGGCACAATATTTACTGCATCCTCTACAGAAAAAAAAAAAAATTAATTACACCAAAAAAACAGGAGAGATAAAAAAGACTTTGTACTTAAACGGTCCAAGATCTTTTAAGCTGTGTTGCCTGATCCCAAACCACCTGGTGTAGTATATGTCACAACAGGGGATTACAGGGTCATTTTCTGGGATCTAAAACATTTCCTCACCAATGAAATATTCATTTCTGTCGAGGGCATGATGTCTACGAGCCAGTCTTCTCAGCGTCCCTCATCCCTACACTACATCACACGGCCAAACAAACGTGGAACAAACATTAGGCTAGATTTGACACATGCTACTAGCAATAAAGAAGTGGCAATCCAACTTCTCAAAGCAAGTTAATTCATTTGTACCAAGACTGCCTTTTTCTTTCAAAATTTGATCATGTCATCTTATTGGTTAAATGTCTAAATTTCAAGGAAACTTCACTCAAAGTTTTTTATTAGAAAAAAGAAAAATTTGAAGTAAAATTTAATCCCTTATTAACCCTAAAATAAAGATTTCATTTTGAAAACTGTCAATTTAAGGATGTGAAATAAAATAAAAGCACTCGTAAATGTCAAAGAATTACAAGGGAGTCCAAATTTGACAAGGTTAACTTGATTTCAGTCATCTTGCAAAAGCGTGTCATTCAAGCCAACATTCCAGTTTATACATGACTGTTATCACTACATGATTATAACATAAGCCAGTTGAAACAAGTTAATGAGGGTAACATTTTGGTTAATCTAGATTTGACAACTAGATGAATGAGAGCGCACACTCAGTAAAACAAAACGAGAATGAAAAGTGAAGCCATGCATCGGCGCTACAAGCGTGCAAAGCAAATTTCAGCATTACATGGCACTGTTGATTAGTCTTATCGCAAAACATAAGTAAATGTGTTGATACTGTAACCATAAATATAGTTAATTTTCATAATGTTGTAAAATTAGTGAAAAACAGCACTCTTTTTCATGTCATGTTCCTAAAAACAAGATGGCGGACTGGATGCCTCTTCAAATCGACCTGATTCAGACACTATGACAAATTTTAAAGTCCCTCCTGCTATGTACATTAGACTCTTTATTCCGGTGGAGCTTGTGATTTGAAAGTTCTACCAGCTCTTCTCAAACTTTGACAGGCCTTGCACTATGTTGACAGTTTATCATAAATACAACAGACTTGCTGGCCTCTTATTCAACTTGCTCGATCTGAAATAAACCAACAATTGGCCGGCGGGCAGGTAGTTATTTCAAACACTTGGCTTCATGAAAATGAAATAGACATAGAGATATTTCATATTCAGAGACAATACTTGTGGAGGATATTCGGAGACAAAATTCTGTGCCATCAATTCATGATTATGACATTTGATATATATCATGGAGACGTCATTCTGATGATAATTCATAGGAAAATTTGTGATTGAGTTAACATTTTCTCGAGAATATTGTGCTTTTATTATGTATTCAATCTAAAAATGCCTTCAAGTGCTTAAAAAAAAATACTTAAGGAGACAAAGAACAGTCTACATCAAAGGGGAAGTAAGTAGAACGACATCTCAAAAAATAAGATAAATGTTTAAAATTGCAAAAAATGTTATAAAATCAGAAGAAGCAGTCTTAAAACCAACATACTATAATAATTTAAGTTGTGTGAATCCATTTCCCTGCCTAAAATGATTAAAAGGCGTTCACACAAAAATGGCCATCAGTGGTTATTGCTTGACACTTAATTTTTTCTTATGCAACTAAGGATGTTTGGGTTGAGTCATGAAATGTTTTGACCCTCTTATGATTATACATCTGACATGAACTTACGTTTATCAAGGAAAATTCGAAGAAATTTATCTTACAAAACATGCTACTGCCACTTTAATGATGTCTCTTAAGTGATCACATATGGAAGTTAGTTCTGTTTCAAGGTGGTTTGACCCGAAGATCTAGGTAAAGAGCTGTTACTGAACAATCTTGTGCAGACATCTTGGACTTGGTTGTGGTGATAGGAAAGGCTATTATAGTTCCTAACAGCTTTAAGTAACATCTTCAATCTTAATAGAAATCAACATAGTGCATCTAGCTAGCCTTCAACTGTTTTGGAATGAGCTTGTCATCAAGGCCTTCTTGAGGCTACAATCTCGAGGAGGAATCTTCTTATTTACAGTTATAGGAATTATTTAGTTGACATCCACATCTCATAAATGCTGATATATATGATATTTCAAATTATGATGATAAAAACATCTCAGAAACTCTTTTCTATCTTTATATAATATTTTTCAAAATTTTAATTCCTTGCAAATTATGATTTCAGGCAATCTAGGTGCTACCTAATCTAGGTTGAGTTCAAAGCCTTTAACGTCTTGATTTTCTGTGGAAACTACCTGACTGAAAGACCATTTCCTAGCCTTCAAGTTTGGGACAAACTATCATATGAAGGATGATTTTCTGTGGAAACTACCTTACTAAGAGACTATTTCCTAGCCTTCAAGGTAGGAACCAACCAAGACACACTTCTCCATGCATAACAAGTTTCTCGGCCCCGTCTTGACAAACAGCCCAGGTAAATCTGTGTACCTGGATTATCGAGATAACATACCTGGAGTGTGCTATTTGCTCAACGATTAGCGACAAGTCCACGTCAACAAATCAGAGCTGATTGCTTAAACATTACAGCCACAAATCTTACCCGCAAGACACTTTTCTCATTAATTAAGAAAACGGAAACAGTCTTGTTAAGATAACACTTAACCCTCAACCTATGGATTTCAGGCTGAAGCATTCCTCAGTGGTTGTCTTTGAGGACTCGTTATTTGACGTCTCATGCAGCCACAAGTTAGAGTTTTGCCGTGGGAGCCATCTTAATTAAGAGAAATTTTCAAATCCTTTATAATGATTTATTCAGAAAGCAAAAAAAGTATGGAATAATCTGAGAAAGCAATAAAAACTCCATAAGGAATTTTACTGCATGGGAAGATCGGATATTACCATCAAATCTAAATATTTAAAAAAAATTCATATAACAAAAATAACATGACTTATTTCTGATAAGAAGTCAAAAATGGTTTGAGGGGGGACTAATTATACAAACTAAGGTCAGTATGACAAAAGTGTTATTCTGAAAATATGAACTCCCTACGCTCAATCCGTTTTGAAGAGGACGACGTTCTGTTAAAAGGTAATGTTAATGCCTGCCAGTTTCTCAGTGATTATGCTTCTTATTTGCTATGAACTCTTCTTGAATATGCATCACCATCTTGAAAAACTTACAGACATCGAGACTTCACATTCACTGCAAAGACGACCTCTATCCACATAATATGTTCTCATACTGCAAGCTTATGAAATGTCTCACTCACTACATAGAATTATTGTTTTATTTATTCTAAAAGGGCATTTGAATCAATTAATTTATAATTTTCCATTTTTTGTGACACAGGCAAATACATTACTGTTGAAATATCTAGTGCATAAAGAAATAACTGTGTAGTGAACATAAAAAACAATACAATTTACAAGTCAAAATAATCAACAATTCAAAACGATGAACTCTAAAACACAACTCTCTCTCGATATAACATTCCCAATTTGCCAGTCACAGGGTATCTTTTACTACCCTATCTTCCATCCTTACAAATTTCTCGACGAACCGAATCGAACCCAAGCTTCGTCACCTTCATAAAATGTTTTCGCTTCTATTCAAGACGTAATTGTCATTGGGATAATTTAATCTGAGCAGACAATGACAACCATCTTAAGCAGTGGACTGTGCGTATTATTATAGCTTGTTTTTTCTTTTGGGTTTGCTGAAGCGAAACATTCGGAAATCTGATCATGGCAGGGGGTATATACGGCCCACTTCACCAAGGCCAATATGGAAGTATCCTATGCAAACAGGTGTCTGCGGACAAAGACGTATTATTTAATGAAAGCGATAGTACGCAGATGTCAACGTGTGTTTTAAACTTTATGATATCAGTTGTCATATTTCATAAGGGATTTCTCTTACCCTTGTTCACACAACAAAATATTTACATAGTTATACATTTCCATATATATGAATCCTGGGGAATTACAATCCAAAGCCTTTTTCAATCGGTAGCAATTTGCTTAATTTTCATTAAATTTCCTTAAGTTTTCAAAATAAAATCATGACAATTTGATGTTGGCTTTCATATTGCTTCATGAAGAAAGAAGACTATCATAATGGATCTACAACTTCTTTATTCAGCGTCGGCACCATTTCAACATAGATTCTAATGTCACTTGCTCAACGACAAGTTATCAAAACTAGGTCGAAACGTTTTGTTTTTTTTTATTAACTTTTCATTTCAGAAACCCTGTTACCAATAGGACTTAACCCAGGGTAGTAGAAGCCAATAAGAAATAAAGGTATTTAGTATTTGAGATTTCATACTCTTATCTCTTGAGTGCATATACTTAAACTTAAAGAGGTCAAGGTCTAACATTTCATTCATATTTACTATAGTTTTGCTATGTCGAAATGTTGCCTGTACTAAGAAAAAGTTAATTTCAAGGAAAATAGTCAATATTTTTCAGCATTCCATCTAGCATGCAACTAAGTACGTGTTTAGAACATAAATATGGACACATATTTATGAATATCAACTTCTTTCTTCCATGGTCACAAAATTTCAAAACAGTTTCTTGGTTTTTTTCCCAAAGCAAATCATGCCCGAAAATAATGTACCCTTGTAATAAAGAAGTTGTTTTCAGTAAATACTAATTTGACTCAATTTCACAAATGCCACTCATAGAAGTTTAGTAGAATACACTCTGACATATTATTACCATAGTAACAGGTCACAGTAAGCTCATCTCTCCTTTTCCTGGGAAGTATACAACCTCAAGTTACTATTCAATGGGAAGAGGTAAGGTAAACTATTTATTAACAAATGAACCAGAAGGCAACTGCCTTCAAAAATCATCACCTTGGGAATGTGCTACTTCTCCTTAAAAGAAGAACTGTGGTAGACTGCTTATGAAGTAAATGAATCCGGACACTCACCCAACTCAACACCCTGGGGATCATGCGACCTCTCCTCCTTGTTACAGTGAGAGCATCATGCTATACCATACAGTAGTAAGTGAATTCCTTTTACTCAACTACCTAAACAACCAATTGCTAATTTTGTAATATATGATGAAATTGTACCCAGTCTTATACATCTTGAAGGGGAAAAAACTTTTGGAACAAAATCACTTACATTACCAGATCAGAAGAAACAATGTTATTAGTAAAGTCTAAAAGTTATTATTTAAGTAAGATATATTAAACAGTTCTATTCATACTTCTAGCATTGTTTCGGTAATGATCTTTTTTTTGTTGCTTTTATTCCGCAATAAAGTAAAGATTTTGAATGATGTCACAAAACAATGATCTATGACGTCAATAACAATAACGTTATGATGTCACTACTTATAGCCTTTGTTGAGCATGCTCAAGTCACTGCCGAATTCGATTAATTTCATTTCAGTTTATTTTGGCTAAAATATAATTTACACAAGTTAAAATTGACATGCTAGAAAAGAAATAGAGTAGCCTCAACTATCATGTGTTTTGCAATAAAGTATAGTTTTGCCCTGAACTATTATAGTTAAAGCATGAGGCCGAAATGTGGGGCATGTATACTAAGACACTTATACCCATTACAGAGTAAATATAGCTGAACCTTTAGATTAATATTTACACAAATAATCTGTTTAACCTCTGACACAGGCTGTTGAATAGTGAAGGGATTAATTCAGGGCAATGGATATTTTTATACATAAGACCTGTCACAAAATCTCAAATATGAGGATAAAATTTGAGAGTTCGATAAACAACGTCTCTTTGAAAATCACTTAATGATCATAATAATAATAGCTGTAGTAACAATATGTAGACAGGCTGACTGATGATAAACACAGAAGTAAACAACCTGTCGCCACAAGCAAATATGTACATAATGTCGTGACACTAAACCCACTTCTTTTGACAAAGAACAGGATGAGAGTCAGCCATGACACCAAGAATTGTCACATCCATTATTTATCATTTTTACCAATAGAATATCAAACAAACGTTAGACAATAGATTATTGGCCAATCCTTGATTGTTATTTAATAACATATTTGAATTTTAGCTTAAGTTGAATGATAGAAACCAAAGTATTTTTTTTAAACTCGTACCAGTTTTGATATTTTTTTTTTTACATATATTCAATAATTCTCTCAGATATGTAAAACTTTTAGAAGAAAAGAAAACAATTCCTAGATCTAAATATTCAACATACTGTAACTTAGTCAAAGAATCCTTGAATAGCTTGTACATTCTTTAAACATCCAAATGCACAAGATTTCTAGAGATAAGGTTTTGACAACCAAGTGACGTAAATACTTCTTACTGAAATAGCATTAATTTTTCGCTCAACCGCCATATTTTGAAGAAGATATCCAGAGTATGTGAAAGTGCACACAAAAAAGTTTTATCTTTCATCAGTTCGGCGTCAATGAAGTTGAGAAAATAACTCGATTCTTAAAACCTGTGTCTTAACATGTAAACTATGAGTCATTGAGTACTGGGTATATGCTCATTTTAAAATTTTCTTACAATAACACACAAAAAATATATGTCGAAGAGTTTTGAGATCAAAACCTGTTCCATCTCATCATTAAAGATTTTTGCTTTTTAGGAGTTAAAAAAATGTCTTATCAGGTCTTAGTCATAATATCGGTACCAGTTTTAACGTAAATTTTTGTCTAAAGAAATATATATATCATGTTTATAACCTACAGCTTAAATGATGAAAAATATTATTTTTTACTATTTTATTATGAACTTATGACATTAATATTCATGTTGAATCATAATCCAAATCTATACGAAAAATGAGTCATCATAATCGAAACAGACGTCAAATAAACATTTCTCTAAATCTGCAAATCTTTGCTAACCCTGTTCTCCATGACACCATAGTTATTCAGTGGGAAGAGTTTGCAGTGTTCACCCTTACTTACATTGAGCTTCCAAAATCTAAATCTTTTGAGATCTAGTTTCCAATATGTTGCACTTCAACTATCCCGATGATTGTTTAATCAATGATTTTGAGAAAATTGAAGAGAACGTTCACTTTAATGTGCAGGAAGGCAAAGAATGTTCGTATTCAAAGATAAAATTGTTATTGAGAGCCGTCATTCTATGATGGGAGGTCAAGCTATCAGTGACCCCAGGGGGGAGCTCAAAATACCGAAACTCATTTACGACTCCAAACATGATTTGGATAAGGTTTGGCCTCCCTTGGAGCATTCCAAAATCTTGAAAATTATACATTGACTCTAGGGTGATATTTTGTGCAACACATGCATGCGTTCTCAGTGGCATTGATGAAGAGTCGAGAATTAGTTTTGGATTTGAGCAGGGAACTGACCATGAGACCAAGAATTAATTAAGGATTTGACCAGAGACTGACCATGAGACCAAGAATTAATTTAGGATTTGAGCAGGGAACTGACCATAAGACCAAGAATTAATTTAGGATTTGAGCAGGGAACTGACCATGAGACCAAAAATTAATTTCGGATTTTACCAGAGACTGACCATGGGTTAAGAATTAGTTTTGATTTTGAGCAGGAAACTGACCATGGGAGAAAAAATTGTTTTGGAATCCTATGATTTCGACACATGAAAATCATTTAAAAGTCACTTCAAACCAATTTCAAAATATTTTCTTGCTGACATGGAATACAAGTAATATTCTACAGTCTAGATTTTATCTGGATCTTCTGCTTCTTTAGCAGCTTGTGATCAATGTAATGTTTCAATTCAAATACCAATGATTGAGTCTGACAAATAAAGAATAAGATTTATTTTGGCTCATTTTGTATACTTATATACAATTGTAAATCTTGTATATAATATATATATGTATATAATGTATATCTCACAACAGGAAAGCATTGAAAAAGAAAAATATAAATCTTGTTTCTTACTTTCTTACTTTTGACAATGAAAACATTAAGCACTTGGAGATATTTCCATTTATATCTTGTAATTTAGTTTATTCACTGTTTATAAAGAATGTTTCACAGCAAAACTCTTTCAAAATAAGATTTGTTTAATACGATAATAAAGTTTTTCATTGTAAATATCTCCAAATGTAGAGAGATTTCAATTAAAAACCTGAACATAACTAAACATGTTATCATAAAATGAACGGTAGGAATAAACGTGCGCCATATGCAATTCATTTATTTTGCAAAACATTTTAATTGTATCACACATTACCAAAAAGTTTCTTTATGTATACAGAAATACAAATCCTACGAAAGCTTAAAAAGAAACATGATTTATGTGTTGTTCAACTGCCATGCAAACCAAAAAACATCTTAAAAAATCTATTGCGATACAATATAAACATCTGCACGCATGTCGCATCAAAAGTAACAATTTCTCTCTGTTGAGGCAGGTGTCGCTTGGAAATTGAAAAGAAATTCAATACATCTGAAACATGTGATAGTCAACCTTTCAATATTGACATCAACATTCAGCACTTCTTGAACTCCATGCTTGAATCCTTTCACTGCAAACGCTTCGTACAATAATTTTCATTTCAAGTACGCCCCTTTAGGATTTGATTTGATGCTTGGGCCCCTTTAAAAGCTAGAAAGGTTGCCCGATAGTTCAGTGGGTATTCAGAAATGATAGTGTTGTATTTACAGTACTGTGGCTGTATAAGAGAAAGATCCTCTGCTTTGCTTGGTGACGGCACGAGTAGGACAATTCAATGTTTATATAAGCGTACTTGTTTTCATAAAGCACATGGACACATGAATTCCTGCTCGGCAACTTTTAAGGAGGGAAAATGCTTGTGATGGTTGTACAATTAAATATTTGTGGTTGAAATATTTAGTGTTAAATTAGTGGCAGATCCTGGGGCTAGACATTGACTCTCTCAGTGTTAAGATAGTTGTGAACCAAAGTTAACCCTTTCATCCATTCAGGTCTATAAAAAGGCCTGTAAACATATATTTGTTACTGGTTTCTTGGGGGTGAAACATATGGTACTTACAACTATCTTAGCACTAAGAGAACTTCAGAAATCCAGGCCCAGGAATTTTGAAAAGTGGATTCACCTATTGAAAAAGGTAGGGGTCACTGATTTAGGTTCAAATATCTCACTCGATTTGAATTCTCCTCAACTCCTCAACAAGACAAAATTCCCCCCAGTTTCGGTGACTGACTCATGAAACCTTGCAGCTGAGGCCCAAAATTTGTGTTTTGATTGCAGCGCCCTCTATGGTGATGAGTTGCGACCTTCATAAAATTTGTGAGGTTAGGATGATAGCAGCTGGGCACAGGAAAGTTGGAAAAATACAGCAAGGCTTGAATCAGACAGCAATTTGGACTTACCACAGTTATGCTGCAAATTGATTTCATACAAATAAATAAATATTTGAGAACTACTTCTCTTAATGAATATCAAGAAAGGTCATACACCTACCTAGACAACTATCACAATGTAATTATTTTGATACTTTGCTTTACCTGTTATATTTACAAGACAAACTTGTTACAAAAAAAGACAAATACTTTGTAGATTTGGAGTTAATACAATAACCTTTTGTTTCAATATCTATTTCTTCCTTGCAACCATTTGATTGATATTTTCAGCCAAAAATGACTTGTGACATTTACCATAATGTGATATTGTAGTTTCCATTTAGTACACTCTCTGTGACACATATTAGCACCAATGTTGAAAGTGAATACATATGTGAAGCATCAGTAAAAGGTCACCAAAATTATGCAAAGGTTATTCAAGAATTTCAGAACAATATAACAAAATTGTGGAATCGAACTTTCAAATAAATTGACTAGTTTTGAATCTGTTGATTATAAAAGGCACTTGGTCTGAATACTGACAATGTTTCCAAGAAGTTCAGTGAACTTTTTATTATAAATAAAATTATCAAAATATTCCCTACAAAATTATTCTCTCACTTTACACATCAACAAGAATGCTGCCTAAGTGAAATTTGATAACTAACTACATAATATTCCTTCTTTGAGAGGCATTTAGAAGTTGGTGAGATGAATAGAGAACAAGTTATATGGATTTACAACTTCTTTATTGCAGGATTGCGACGTTTCGGTGTAGATAATATTCATCAATTACAGTAACTATGTTCAATAAATGGTATTTGATATTTCAAACATCACTTATTGTTATATGGTAGAGAACATAAACTATTGAAATACCTATAAGATATTGACATATCATGAAGTTGAAGCCTTACATAAAATTCCAACCTTATATTTCCCTCGTGTAGGTATATAATAGCAAACTGCAGAGAACATTAAGATTCAAAAGCAAATTCTATTTTTTTAAGCTCTTTAACAAAGTTTCAAAACAAGAATTTTTTTCAAAGATAATTTACGTCATTTTTAGGGTGACATTGAGATCTGGCTCAGCTAAGGCATGACAGTGATACTTCTTTATTAGGATCAACAAAAGGATACAGATATATTACAAAAAACAGTTGGTTGAAATATACACTGCTTCTTCTCAAGAACATTAGCAACCACAAAATGGACCACGAATTTGAAAAAACTCTTATCCAAAACAGAATACAATACAAAATTACTTTCCCTCGTTAAAAATCATTGCGTTAAAGCCTCTTTTAAATTAAACATACAACTTATGTTACAGACATAATTATTTGTTTCAGAATGAAGAGCAGTCTATATTCAGTGCACATACAAAGCAAACACAACTGTTCACCTTTTTCGAAACAATGCCCGTTTTCCCAGATGCAACTCTTTTGAAGGTTGCTCTTCCCTCTTCAGAGATGAAGGTAGGAATGTTCTCCACATTCCCACCCATCAGGTTAATGTTCCGAAACCCTTCTGGGAATCGCTGCCATGTTTGAATGGAAACCAGGAACAAACACAGAAATTTGGTGCCATGGTTGTAGGGTTGTCTCATTCTACTAATTCACACTAAATGCCAAGTAGTTGTGTACCAAATAGTCCTGCTTCATGACTGTGTATATAAAGGAGCCTTTTATACAGTCTCGGTCCACATTCAGCAAGTCTAGATGAAATTAGGAGCCCAAAGAAACAAATATCATGAATGAAGGAACAGTAAATTATTAAAATTTGTATTAGACTAAATTTTAGTCTACATACCAAATAGTTTTGTCTATCATCTATTCACTAAACTAATTTACTAATTTCGGGGCAAATCTTTGACTCTGAAAGAAGTCTTTCTTTCAAATAAACATCCTCCTTTAGTTTCTCTATCCTCCTATGAATTAAAGCCCAAAATTTTTCAATTATATCTCGAATAATTGTCAGAGGCAATATTCATATTAACATATACACTTTTTGTATTTCTTGGCACTCAACAGAAAGTTAAGATATCATATCATAGTTCCTCTATAAAAACATTTCCTTTCATTACATGTTTGAAAACCAATCAAAAAGGTGTAAAGAAACAACTAAATCAAGAGGCATCCAATATCACCAATTGCTATGACAAAGAATTCTTTAGAAAACTAGATAATTGTTCCTCGACAAAGGTTTAGTTTAGAGAGAATATTCTTGTATTCTATCACAAGCTAATTGTTCAAGTTAACCTTTGGATAGAATTCAGATTTCCAGTGATCTAATAGAGAGTGTGAGCTTGAGACAAATAGCACGGCCTTGGACATTTGGACAACAGGACAACTGGACAAGCAGACTAAAAGAACAATTCGACATACCATGTGGAGAGCATGTCGCAGTATTTAAATTTTGACTCTCTCAAGAATATTTGAGATGTCAACTTTCCCCTTGTTCAAACCATCAATACAATAATTGGCTTGACTTTCTTACAAGGCTCTGTGGCTTATACATAACTGAGCACTAAAAGTCAATGACTTTGTTCCCTAAAGATCTCCAGTTTTCTTGATTGTCGAACAATAATCAGAAATTTTGAACTTTTTGTAAACTTTTGGGATGTCCAGATTTCCTCGGATCAAGATCTTAAGTTAAAGATTTGCAAGATGTACATCTCTTATAAAATGTGAGGAATATCATATCCCTTTGTCAGTGGTAATATCAAAGTTTATCTGAAGGAACGGCTTACCTAAGAGTGCAGAGGGGTTTTTTTTACCACAAGAACTTGTTTACATCATAATAATCGATACAATACTTTTCACTCCCAGAGAAATGGACCTTTATATACCTAGACAGTTGGTCTGGCAATAGCTATCAGAAATGAGGGTAACAAAACACTGGAAGAATTGGAGCCAAAAGGAAGCATTTACCCTAAGCACGCTCAAAGTATGATTTCAATTTGATGATTGTCAGCCACTCAGATCATGCTTTCCTTAGGGTAACTTTACCCGATGAATAGTTCCGCCCTCAAGTCTGTAGGTGGCGCACCAGATGTCATAGACAATGCTTGGCGCCAGAATGGTCAAAAGTGCCAAAATTCTAAGAATGTTTTCCACATGACTTCTGATGTGAGATGCATGGGTATTGGTGTGCAATGCCATGTAGGACGTAGCAATCTGTTTGCTGTACAGGTGAAAACAATGGGAACTGTATAATGGCTGCTACCTGAGCATAGTCAGCAGGATTGTGTAAGATTTATCATCCAAAACTGTGAAACAGGAAACATCTCTTTTTTGGGAGATCAAGCAATATCTTCTAAGCAGATATAGTTTTGCCATTAGATTCTGAAAAATGATTTGTCATTGTCAAGTATATGACATCATAATTGTTTTGTCATAGTGGTAGTGACATCATAATGCTATGATGTCATAAACATGACGACACAATGCTATGACATCACCATACTTCATGAAAACATTATGAAAAATGATTTTGGATGATAAATATAATCTAATCCTCGTGTTGATAAAAGTACAAATATCTAAGGAAAGCAACTCGTGTTGATGTATTTCATATCAGAAGACACTTTCTTCAAACAGCTTATAGGAACAGACTTGAATGCTGTAAAAGGGTAAAAAAAATATGTATGATTTTCATACAGTCCATGAAATAAATTTAATAATTTGACAGTAAGTCAAACTGCTATGGTAAATTTACAATTTGATTAGGGCTTTTTTTTAAAAGTCTAATTTAGATTAAATACTGAAAATTAACTAAAAGTTATTGCACACAAAAATGGAAATGATGACAGCAAATGGGAAAAATGTAAAGTAAAAAGTTTTCATATTTTTCTGAATTTTTCCCACTTGGCAATATTTATTCTTCATCACCGTTCCTTCCTGCTGGTAACATAATGTCCAGGAATCTCGTCTGGGTTTTATATTCTTAAACAGCAAGGAAGTTCCATAATGCGTTGGCGGCGTCAAATATTTTGCAATGGGGTCATTTTTTATCTATCTAGGGAATGCCTCAATTTTCCGGACTGTTTCTGCCATGTTATCTCTCCTATCAACTTTTAAGTCCGTTTTCAGACCTTTCTTAATAAATGTACTTTTAGATGATCAGTTTTTCATACTAAGCAAAATAATTATCAAAATATTAATTGAAATAGTAAACACTATCCATGAAAAACAATTTGCAACATGCATTTAAATTCAAATACATTTTTTTTTCAAAATTATAATATATTTTTACATGAATCATAAATCTTTTATTTAATTATATTCATACACATATCCAGATCTGATCTCTTATATTGGATAATCAGAAAAGATTCTATATCCTGAACACATGGAAACAACTCTCATTCCAATTAGGTCAGATCACTATTCACCACAGCAAGTCAACAATATCAGTTTCATAGACAAGGTTCCAGCACGGGGTTTCTCTCATGTATGATATCTATAATCTTGTATACAAAGAATTATCAAAATGTTCAGGTAGACTATAGCTTGTCTGTTATATAAATACTTCAAGACCTGAACCTGAATAGGAAATCTTGGACTTATTATGAAGGTTTTCATTGGAGTGATGAAGACCTTAATTTCCTTTATCGACATGGTAATCTTTTCACTTAGAGAAAGCATATCTATGTCTATGTCAAATCTACGATCGACAGAAATTGATCAGATGAAATTTGGACTGGGCCATGGTTTTCCTGAAATCCCAAACATAAGGCGCCCTTGAAACTCCTTCAAACTTTTCTGTATGACAGGATCAAATCCTACCAGGAAACAAATAATAACTCTCGGAAATGAAATATGGTCCATAAATTTGATTGAAAATTCTAATGTAACGGAGACATAGATTTATCATATATTGACTAACTATTCCTTTTTATTGTCTAACCATCCCATCTTGTTCATAGCAAACTTTAGATATTTAGCATAGATACTCGGGAAATTTGTCACTTCATAAATGCTAGGAATAAAACTTTATATCAGAAATAAAAAAGAAATAAAACCCTGGCAGGACAGGTCAAGTGTCAGGCAATAAACACAAAGGTCAAGATAAGACCCTAAAGGTCAAGGAGCAAAGTTCAGGAAAGGTCAAAACAAGAAACAGGACCCTGGTACCGTCTCAAGCCTGTCTTTTACTACTCTATCTGAACATGTGAAGTGAAACTTTATCTGAACCTTGGAAGCAAGTCTAAGATTCGGCAGAAACCTGATCTAATACTTTAATTTACATTCCTTTCATGCTTCTATATATTATTGAATAAAAAATTAATTTCTCTTTAGCATAGATAAATTAAAATTTGAACAGATCAGACTCAGTTGATGTTTGATGTAATGTATTTCCAAAGTAATAACCAGACTTATCTCAAAATGTCAACAATTTCATGTTAGTCTATTTAATCTCAAAACAATCTATGCAAATCTTTGTATTGTTGTCAGCCATATTTAAACTAAACCCGAACTCTAACTATCATTCCTCCTTTGTCCATGCTAAATGTCTTTTCCTAAGTCCTTATTGTTCATATAAGTATCAGTGACTATTTAACAAAATTCACACCTCTGTTTAATCAAGACTTTATTAACACATTGAAACACTTTCAAACGGATTTAGTTTTTTCAAATAAATGTCCCTAGAAAGACATAGATTCACACTTTTACTGAAATAAATGTTAACGATAATTCAAATGAATTCATAGTTTTTATGAAAAGATTCTTATGATGAATCAACAATTAATGATTAGACAGACCTTTTCTTTGCATTACCATTGTTCTAAATATTAAAATCAAAATCTTGAAATTAAACCTAAAGAACACAGTAACAAGACATTATAAGCACATGTGGGATAACGGTTGGTTGAATAGCGAGAACATTCACGACATGAATCATAATGGCCATAATTGCTTAAACAACCTGAAAGAGGCATCAAATCGTCTAAAATAGCCTGGCTTTTTACCAAACTTAACAGTCAGATTTTCTCCATCAGACTGAGACAATTGCATCAATGAGACGAAACCCCTGTGAGAAAACAGTTTTGGAGATGCCAATATTCCAACCCAACTGCTTTGGTAGAAGAAAGAACAGGTCCGGACAAATTGCTCAAGATACTTCAAAGCAGCCTCCATTTTCCTGACCATAAAGCTGATTTTCTTTCCAGGAAACATTATTGACCACCAAACTCGTGAAAACTCCAACAAATGATTTCGGATATTGCTTTCGGTAATTCACAATCTTCCCTTAATGTCAAAACTGTTGATGGAAATGTAATAGAAAAGGGTTCATTTGACTGATATAAGATTAGTACAAAGGGCTTATATCTTGTTCAATTTATGACATCTTCAAGAAGAACCGTATTATTCATATTTTGATAAAATAGAAATATTAAATGAAAGCAATATAAAAACAAAGAACAAGATAGTTGTTGTATTGATGATCTTCTTTGTTTTTTTCAGTTGAATTAAGCATGAATAAAAGAAATGAACAAATGTAAATTATACTGATTTTGACAAATAATCTATTGTTGGTATTTAATAACATCAAGTACTGAAAATTATAGAAGCAATCAGTTTAAAATAAATGCAAAATATTTAATAAAATCTGAAAAATATTTTGCAATTACTTCATCTTCTTTAAGTGTCATTACATCTCTCAACACAACATTTTATGTAACACACATCTTTATAGATGTATTTCAGAACTTGTGCATGTGGTATCAAAGGAATTACATATATATATATTATGACCTCATTTGACATAAATTTTAAAAACACATACTTTCTCTGTTGACTATATATCTCTTCAAGGTCTCTCATAAGTCAAAGAAAAGCACAATACCTATTTCATTTCAAGTCGATTAAGATACAACATCTCAAAATAAAGAGCAATTTGTCAACAAAGAGAACAATGTAATCTTGATGCATTAATGCATCGGCAAATATAACTACTAAAGACTGCTTCGAGACAAAGAAAGAGAGAAACGCACTCGACACGTTATGAGGACTCGCTAATTATGTAACAAAAGATTTAATATCATGGCTTTCAAAAACACATCAATCATGCATGACTAACATGAATAAGGCTTAACCCAACCATTCAACAACATTCAATTCAAACTGCAATCAAATAGCTCTGATTTTAATGATAGGCAGAGTCCATATTTAAACGATTTTTCATTTTTGATCTAAACATATTTTATTCAGTGAATAAAGGGATTAGGTACAGTTTATCCAACTTCGGTAACCTTCTCCAAATTGTTTTTAATGATAATGAAAGGATATGAAAACAGTTTGGTAATATTGAGATTTAAGAAGGACTTACAGAGATAACACTTCAAGGCTTTAATAATAATATAAACTTAAACTTATCAAAATCAAATGATATAAAAAAAATAACACATGAATTAAAAGGCATTTTTACAATGTCAGAAAAGTTATATCGCAGTTGTTTTGGCATAACCCTACCTAAATGCAAAACCCTTATAATACTGGGTCAATAAGTATAAGCCATTAAGCAATTAACATCACCCTGAGTAATATTGAGCTAATCAATTCAACGAAGCATAACTGGAGCCGTGCATAACGAGAACAACATGCCTTTGACTTGGTGCTTGTAAAGGGCCTGTGTTTCAAGGAATGTGTATAGCATGAAATATTTGATAGCTTCCTCACTGACACTAAGAGTCCCCTGTTTGTACAGCTGCCTTGTACTAAAGACATGCTGGGCAACGCAATAGCAATCACGGCTGGGGAGCCTATCTTTTACTTACGTTCCTCATAATTAATATTTACCAAAAATAAATACAGGTTTATATGTCTTCTATTGCAAGCACATGATGATATTTATAACCCTTTAAAGTAACTAATTGATCCATTAATTGATTGTTTATCATGTAGTTAAAGGGGCCTTGGAATATCACATTGTTTTATAATGTTAAACAGTGTAACACAAACAACAATCAATAGACATGTAGGTAATGTTACATATGTCAACATTGTATTTCAATAACAATCACTCAATGTACTAAGTGTCAACATTGTGTGTACACTTTGTTACACATCCGTGGTGGCTTGTGTATTAGCTGAAATGTACACATGTACACATTTCAAGTAATGCACGCTGAAATGTCAATCCACATAAAAGAAATACATACAGTTCACGTGCAATATCTTGCCTCATGAACTAACCAAAGGCTGCGGTGAATCCATGGGCAGAGTTTGAAATGAACCAGATTTGTTTGGAAATAAGGGTCACATGCCGAACTCGCTTTCGACAGGGGTAAAGGCGCGTATGATATACCCAAAGTGTGGTTCCAACATGCAAAATCTGATAAAGTGAACTTACCACAGCTACAAGCCAGCAGCAAAATAGCTGCTGTCACAGCCCTCATTCTTGTTGCAATAAGGCGTACATAAGTTAATTTCCCAAGTATTCCGTGTTTACAGTGAATAAGGTCAGTTGTTGCGATACGTTTGTAGCTTCTGTTATTTGCTGTGATTGACAGATGACCTCGCATGTGCTCGATGCTTTCCGTGTGTTTAACGGGACCGCCTGTGACCAATGAAATTGCTTCTTGTAGTCATTTGATGCTATTTGTGTCACGCGGAAATTCCCGAAGTTTTACGAGGAGCAGGTGCCCGTGTTTGATAGTTTCGTATTTTAAATATCTTTTTTTTACATCGTGCTTAATCGGGGCGATTCAGTAAACAAATGGATTTATTTTGAATCAATAAACAGATTCATTCTAAATGTAAATAATCCGATTACTCTTTATCATAAGTAGCTCTGCATAATGGTTGCTCCATGTAAACTTCCGGTTAATTCCAAGGCCAACTTTAGACGATTGATCTGTTGTTATTTGAAATACTGCTGAAATAGGATCGCCTGTCAGATAGCTGACGGATTACAGGTGCTTTATTTTCCATGTAAGATTGTGATGTTGCTATTCGGTATTTTTTATCTTTTGATATGATAGTTGCGGCCTACATGTCAGTTGAATTAATCGAGGGCATTGACCATGTTGTTGAATCATTTATGAATTTTCCCTTTTACAGTTACATCCGACGATTGTTAAACATGAAACTTAGCAGGATGTGAGGAGTTAATAGATGATTGAATTGAAGCTTCAAAGATGACATTCAACGACGACAGGTTTTCAATGTCAGCAGAAAGATATCTTGGTAAGTATTTGCATATTTCATGAGACAGCTTCATCTCTGGTAAAGGGCAGTGAGATGAAAGTGCACAGTCGTTGTAGCGACTTAGATGAATACCTGTATCAATGGTATCTTGTGACAATAAGATTGTCAGGTCATGGGTTTGATGGAAATGGATGTTGAATCCTGCACATAGCATCAGGCAATCAATGATGGTTTTTCCTGAGGCTAGTAGCAATCGCTACATAGGTAATCTTTAATTCTTGAATTTCTCATGGATGCTCACAATGCAGCTACAATGAGATTTGTTAATGTCCCGTATACACTATGGACTTGTCCATTGGGTTATGATTTGGAATTGGTCGGAAATAATTGATTGATTTTCCGTAGACAGCAAAGAAACCATTGGCACCAAACAA
Source organism: Phorcus lineatus (assembly GCA_921293015.1). NCBI lineage: Eukaryota > Metazoa > Mollusca > Gastropoda > Trochida > Trochidae > Phorcus > Phorcus lineatus. The sequence continues at coordinate 1,790,234 of OV121096.1, read as the reverse complement.
TGAATTAAGCTCAAAGTATCCAAATGATTGTATCTGTGCACCTTATTTAAGATCTCTCATTGTTGGATTGTCTTGTTGAAATTTTTAAGTTTAAAACTTTTTATTGGACATTATGTCTGACAGTCTTTTAAAAAACTAGACTGTCATAGTTTTCTCCGAACTAATACCAGAATTTATTGGATAACCAAAACACTGCAGGTGTAACAGCTAGGTCACTAATTATTATATCTTAATTATTTTAGCTTTGGAAATATGATAAAACTAGGGCACATTTATTTAATAAAAAGATTGTTTGGAAGGTCTTTGTTATGGCATGACAAGGGGTTTTTTTATTAGTCAAAGGATTGAAAACTAAATGTGAAAATTATTAAAATAAAAAAACCTACTTGGAGTATAAAATTCAATAAAATTGATGACAAAAAATGTGATATTCTTTATAAACTGAAATTACACAGAAATGAAAGCAAAATACTGTGGTTCAAATACTTTAGTTGTGAACCATTTCACCCAATAAAAAAAATCATTTTCAAGAAAGAGAATAATTTTAAACATAAAAAGATACTCTCGATTCATTAGTTGTTAGGTCTGCTCACATAGCAGCATTAGGCTTTGTATTAAACTTTCCTTTCACTCAAATGATGTAATAATTCTCAGGCTAAAGCCGGTTACAACAAATGAAAAATAGCATGTATAAATGAAGTTATTTTATTTTTGCAGCAAAGCACAATGTGCTGGTGTATCTAGAGGACGGGATCTCACAGCTACTGGAACAACGAGAGGAGAACCCAAAAATAAATGCGGTCAAGTTCATTAGTGATTAGTAAGTTCATTTTAATTCTATATTACAAAAAAATATATATATTTGAGAATTATTCATTTGTTATTTATTTGAAGTTGTTAATAGACCTTACTTAAAAGCTAATACCAGATTATTAAGTATATGGTGCTCTAGTTATTTAGTATCTATCAAAGTCTAGGTTATGCTATTTAGAGTTTATAATCTTTATCAGATTGGCTTATTTCAAACAGTTAGAGTTTCCTCTTGTTACAATTCCTCCCAGTTAACCATGTAAATATTTCATTTTTGTTTAGTCTTCATTTAAATGGCCTGTTTATAAGGGAGTTTGCTTTCAGTTTCTCAAGTCTCCGAGATGGCAACCACACGATGTTCCGAGAGTATGCATTCCTTCACTCTACGTCCCACAATAGAGCTTCCTTTGTAAAACTCTTCTGGAAATGCTACAAACAAATCGGCAAGAAAGGAGGTTTGTTTAGAAATTTACGTTTGTTTCAGAATGTTTCACTGCAGTAACACCCATGGTTCGCTAGTTCCAGTTGATGCTACATGTTTCGCTGCAAAACATAGCCAAAATGGTATTGCAGGCTTTCCCCTTGCAATAATTCTAGCGGTTATGATACAAGTGAAATACCTTTGAAAGGGGCATTAAATCCAAAATCCCCTTACCTCACTTCATTTAAAATTTTGTTTAAAGTTTGTTGTAAGTTAAACTTAACACTATATCATTTAGTTGTTCCTATTTCAACTCATCTTTGAACTATGACCTTCTAAATGTCAACCCAGGAATATTCTGCAAAACCTAATTTGCCATTCAAAATTATTTATTTGCAGTTCCACGAATTCATCTTCCTGGGATTTTTGCTGTCAATTCTTCAAATCTTAAAATACTCCTGAAACTAATGATGGATGTGAATAACTTGCTTTTTTTCTTATCTTTTATCATTGTTACAAGTGATGGTTACTGACTGCTATTGATTCTATTGATGTGTTTTGTTCAGATCTGTTGAGTATCCAGGAGTACCACTCTCTACTCGGACTCTTGTGTCCCGACTTCCCCTTTAGCATGGTGCAGAAAACTGCAAGGTCAGTAATAGATAGGGCTATGCAATGTTATCGCAATACTTATATATACTGCAGTAAAGATTGTGCAATACAATTATTGGAATACTATTTTCTTATCGCAATATATGGCACCAATTAAGTTCAAGTCAAATTTATTCGGAAAACTTATTATAATTTGCTTAACGTGTAAGATAAAATCTTTTGGTGTGCAAGAATACATGTTTGACTGTATTACAAATGATAGTAGACAGTTTTTAAATAGAAATGTCATCAAGATATGCTTACAAATTTTATCTTTTTAGTAATTGTCTGGGTTTTTTTCATCAAATGTAAAAAAGAAGTAAAAAAAGCTGAATAAAGAGTTATTTAAATATATTGCATTAGTATTGCAATACATGAGCTGTGTATCACAATATATTGCAATAAAAAATTTGGTGCAATAATCAACCCCTGAACGGATACATTACCATAGGTAAGTTTAGGTTCTAATGAGAGGTAAAATTTTCAAAATATAATGTTTTCAGTACAAGTTTGCATTTTTCATGTTTTTATTGATATAGATTTGTAAAGCTTTGGTAAATGCCCCCGTATATCTACATTAATGAAAAAGGGGGTTATGTTGTTACAATATCCAGATTCTCAGGTTAGAAGGAATCGTTGGGTTTTAAACTTCTATTTATTTACAGATATTGCTCACATCGTGTGATGCTTCTCTTTCCCTTATGGAACCTTTTTATGAACCACTCAGATCAGCACTTACAGAGTTTACTCCCAAGACAATTATTTGGTAAATTTGTATGCTTACAAATTACTCTGAAGAGGGATAGTTAAAAGGAAAGTAATAGTTCCTGAAAGACTTGCTCGGAGCAAGCTTTACAGAGTTACCTCCCCTTACTGGAAGACTCTCACAAATTAAAAACTTCTTATCATTTCTTCAATATTAGATTGGTTAAAACACACAATGTGAATGAATTGTTCCTGAAATCGTTTTTTTGTGTTTGTTTCAGAATAATCTTGATTGACGATGCTTTAGACTGCCTTATATCATTCTCTGATTTCATCTACGCACTCCAAGTTCAGTTCTTCTTTGAAGGTTTGTCATTTATTCATATCTGTTAGTTTTGGATCCAGAAATGGTGAGGGTGTTTGTTTGAACTCCCCTCCCTCTCCCTTTTAATTTTGTTTTGGTAATTTGACCATGTAAAGGTGAACCCTTGACACTTTTCATAATGAGGTTCCATGGCATACTGTTGTCGACCTTAGTACCTGGATATTAGCATTTCCTGAGTTAGGGTATGTCACTTGGACAAAGATGATATTCTGTTCATTACAGAAGTTGCAAATCAAGGAAAATAATCAAGCATCTACCTCAAGCAGATTACCTGTTGTCCACAAGTTTGAAATGTAGTGTCATAGGCAACTTTGATATCAAAGCATTGTTTGTGACTTAATATTGCAATGAATAATATCTATTTTCCCTAGGCCGGTATTCGAAGTATGAACAGGAATTGATTGCCCTCGTAGGTAATAATGATTCTTCTTATCAATATTTTCTAGAATTCCTAGAGAAGAGTGGAGAGATCTATCAGTCCATCCTCCAGACCCAGAGGAGTCCGAGAGACCCGGTTGTGGTCCCGTCAGCCAGCACCGACACCAAGGTACATCAGCTCTCACACCAGCCAGCTGACGGGGTCGACTCCATGCACTTCTTCCGATCTCTCTACCCACTGTGTGAGAGAGTCAACTATAGGTAGGATATCTGTGTGAGAGAGTCTACTATAGGAAGGATATCTGTGTGAGAGTCATTTATAGGTAGGATATCTGTGTGAGAGGGTCAACTATAGTTGTGATATCTGTGTGAGAGAGTCTACTATAGGTAGGATATCTGTGTGAGAGGGTCAACTATAGTTGTGATATCTGTGTGAGAGGGTCAACTATAAGTAGGATATCTGTGTGAGAGAGTCAACTATAGGTAGGATATCTGTGTGAGAGGGGCATCTATAGGCAGGATATCTGTGTGAGAGGGTCATCTATAGGCAGGATATCTGTGTGAGAGTCAACTATAGGTATGATATCTGTGGGAGAGGATCAACTATAGATATGATATCTGTGTGACAGGGTCAACTACAGGTAGGATATCTGTGTGAGAGTCATTTATAGGTAGGATATCTGTGTGAGAGAGTCAACTATAGGTAGGATATCTGTGTGAGAGTCAACTATAGGTATGATATCTGTGGGAGAGGATCAACTATAGATATGATATCTGTGTGACAGGGTCAACTACAGGTAGGATATCTGTGTGAGAGTCATTTATAGGTAGGATATCTGTGTGAGAGGGTAAACTATAGGCAGGATATCTGTGTGAGAGGGTAAACTATAGGCAGGATATCTGTGTGAGAGGGTCAACTATAGGAAGGATATCTGTGTGAGAGGGTCAACTATAGGAAGGATATCTGTGTGAGAGGGTAAACTATAGGAAGGATATCTGTGTGAGAGGGTAAACGATAGGTTGGATATCTGTGTGAGAGGGTAAACTATAGGCAGGATATCTGTGTGAGAGGGTAAACTATAGGCAGGATATCTGTGTGAGAGGGTCAACTATAGGTATGATATCTGTCTGAGAGGGTCAACTATAGGTATGATATCTGTGTGAGAGGGTCAACTATATACACATAAATGTATGAATAAATCCTCTTTCATTCCACCTCCAGCACCCCGCCTGCCTCAACGCTGAAGGAGATCCTCTTCTCAGTGCCACGCATCAGCTTTTATGGCTTTCTGATGGCGATAGCAAAGAGTGAATCAATCAACGAGTATATAGGTCAGAATTTATTTTCTAAAAACTATTTTCTTAAAAATCAAAACTCATTCAGTAATTATTCATTCAGACTCTCCACACAGGATGTTCTTCCCCAGTAACATGTTTATATGAGAAGGAAATCAGTTTGAGTGATAATAACTGGTTTTTTATGCGATAGGAAGAGCACAGTTTCTATTTGCAAATTTTTGCTGCTAACTGAGAAATGTGATCCAATTGTAACAGGTAAAAGGTAGGGAATGTGGAGAAACATCAGTGGAGAGAGAATGTCCAACTATTGAAGGAGAGATTGGACAAATGAAATATTTTAGGATTCATTATTTTCTTTAAAATTGCAAGTTAATGGTGTATATCATCTGAAAAATTATGAAAAATTTAACACAGAATGATTAAAAGAGTTATCAGTTATTATGATTTTGTTGCCATTGACAAATTTTGCTATTTCGTACCAAACTTGTGTCTTTGAATAAAGTGCAAGGCAATACTTGCCAAGTCTCTATCACAGGCTAATTAAAGTTGTGCTGCATCACACGTTCATTTGTGATTTCAGAATCATTAGGAATACTTCCAAATCATTTCTGTTTCTAATGCCAAGTCCGGGTGCAGTAGGCTAGAGAGCTAGCACAGAAAAGTTTATAAAAATCAGCAAGGCTTGAATTTACAACTGATTGAGTTATGTCTAGTTGGGAAAGTTGGATAAAAAAACACCATTTAGCTCAAACCATGATGGCACAACATAATGATACTTTTCTATTTCAGGGAGACTCCCACCAAAGACCGAATTACTTGAAGGCGGTGACCCAGAAATTGCATCGTAAGCAATCCTTGTGTTGTGTCACACCCCTTTAACTTCCTGTAAAGGTCACCAGGGGTCAAAGCATGGACTTTTGTTACTGGCATTTTAATAATTTTCTTTCTTTTTTGCAATATTACTATCACATCACTCATAACGTTTGTTTTCTTTTTACACCTGTTTTTTAATGCAGTTTTTTTACATATTTTTTATTCAGTTTGTTTGCTGTTTAGTTTTGAATAATGTTTTGATGAACGTAGTGCTCTGGTAACTATGCTTTGTTTTGATAACATGCAAGTAAATTAATTTAATGACACTGATGATAAACTTTTGTTGATTGACAGAGGATGAAAATTGCATGGTTTGCCCAAATCTTTTTTTACTACAATATGTTTTGTCACAAACCTGACATTATCACCTTTTAATTAACTACATGATAAATAGGTTTGATGTCATCCCATTTACACAATCAAGTTTTTTTGTTTAACAGAGCACAAAAAGAATGATATTTAAAATTATTTAAATCTGAGAATAACATCTTAACAGCAATTGTCAGCCATGACTTTTCTACTTTAACAGCATGGGATAAAGTAAATGAATCTTGTTCTCATTAAGCTAATGTTATCCAATCAGGCCTGAAACATCAGAGTCTTATTGCATGACCAGAAGTCTGTCGTCTTTTTGTCCTCACTGTCAGATCTTGTTATTCATGTTTACTATTCACTTATATAACTTATCATCCAGAACTGATGGAGCCCCATAGCTAATATGAAATAGGCATGGGCTCAACAAGTGGGGGATAAATGTTTGTTCTTGTTTGTATTAGTAAATTCTTCAACTTAAAACCATAAATAAGTATCCTGATGAACTACCACTGGTTCAGGAAATCTGAAACCTTATGTGCAGACTCCATGACTTATGAGGTTTCTTATTTATGAATTTGGTGACCCTGTGATCCCTATTAAAAGCCACAGGGGTCATACTTTAAAACCTATTTTCATCTCCTTTCTCTGGAGCAAGAGTACAGACTCTTAAGCTGACAGAGATTCTACTTTATGGATTTGGTGACCCTTTGACCCCTGATATTGCCATCTTCTCTGGAAGCCAAATGCCTAGATAGCTGAGACCTTGTATACAGACTCCCTAGCTAATGGGTATTCTGATTTATAGATTGTTGACCCTTTGACCCCTGATAAGGGCCACAGGAGCCACGTCCTAAAAGCGTATTTTCTTCATCTTCTTCTCTAGAAGCAAAATGTCTAGATAGTTGAGACCTTGTGTACAGACTACTTAGCTGATGGGTATTCTGATATATGGATTTGGTGACAATTTGACCCCTGATAAGGGCCGCAGGAGCCATGCTGACAGGTTTTCTAATTTTAAGATTTGGTGACCTTTTGACCCTGACAAAGGCTACAGGAACCACACCTTAAAAACCTTTTTCTTCATCTTCTGCTCTAGAAGCAAAATACCAAGATAGCTGAGACCTTGTATACAAACTCCTTAGCTGATAGGTATTCTGATATATTGATTTTGTTACCTTTTGACCCCTGATACGGGCCACAGGGGTCAAACCCTTAATACTTATGTTCATCTTCTCTGGAGCAAGAGGATAAGAAAACTTTAACCTTGGTTACAGACTCCTTAGCTTATGGGTATTCTGAAATATGTAAATTGTGACCTTTGACCCCTGGTAAGGGCCACAGGAGCCTAGCCCTTAAAGCCTGTTTTCTTTATCTTTTTCTCTAGAAGCAAAATGCCTAGATAGCTGAGACCTTGTGTACAGACCCCTTAGCTAATGGGTATTCTGATATATGGATTTGGTGACCTTTGACCCCTGGTAAGGGTCGCAGCAGCCACGCTGATGTGTTTTCTAATTTGAAGATTTGGTGACCTTTTGACCTCTGATAAGGGCTACAGGAGCCACACCTTAAAAGCATTTTTCTTCATCTTCTGCTGTAGAAGACAAATGCCTAGATAGCTCAGACCTTGTGTACAAACTCCTTAGCTGATAGGTATTCTGTTATATGGATATGGTGACCTTTTGACCCCTGATACGGGCCACAGGGGTCAAACCCTTAATAATTATTTTCATCTTCTCTGGAGCAAGAGGCCAAGAAAACTTTAACCTTGTGTACAGACTCCTTAGCTAATGGGTATTCTGATCTATAGATTTGGTGACCCTTTGACCCCTGATAAGGGACACAAGAGCCCAAATTCCCAAGAAGAAAAATTCCTATAAAGCTGAAATCTTGTGTACACATCTCTTAGCTGATGGGTATTCTGAAATATGGATTTCGTGACCTTTTGACCCCTGATAAGGGCCACAGGAGCCTAGCCCTAAAAGCCTGTTTTCTTTATCTTTTTCTCTAGAAGCAAAATGCCTAGATAGCTGAGACCTTGTGTACAGACCCCTTAGTTAATTGGTATTCTGATATATGGAATTGGTGACCTGATGGGTTTTCTAATTTGAAGATTTGGTGACCTTCTGACCCCTTATAAGGGCTATAGGAGCCACACCTTGAAAGCATTTTTAATCTTCTGCTGTAGAAGACAAATGCCTAGATAGCTCAGACCTTGTATACAAACTCCTTAGCTGATAAGTATTCTGATATATGGATTTTGTGACCTTTTGACCCCTGATAAGGGGCCACTGGGGTCAAACCTTTAATACTTTTTAGCTCATCAGGTCTGAAAGACCCGATGGGCTTATGGCATGGCATGGCGTCCGGCGTCCATCCATCCGTCCGTCCGTCCATCCGTCCGTAAACTTTTCACTTTTTCGACTTCTTCTCCAGAACCAATGACTCTAGAGAGCTGAAATTTTATGTGCATACTCCTTGGCAAATGGGGATTCTAAATTGTAGATTTCGTGACCCCATGACCCCAAATGGGGTCACAAGGGTCAAAACCTTAAAAATCTATTTTAATCTTCTTCTCCAGTTCCAAAAGGTCCAGAGAGCTGAAAAGTTGTGTGTAGACTTCTTGGCCAATGGGGATTCTAAATTTTAGATTTTGTGACCCCATGACCCCAAATGAGGTCAAAACCTGAGAAACCTAATTTCATCTTTTTCCCTAGTTCCAAAAGGTCTAGAGAGTGAAGACTCCTTTGACACTGGGGATTCTAAATTGTAGGTTTGGTGACCCCATGACCCCACACAGGGGTCAAAACCTAAAAAAAAACTAATTTCATCTTTTTCCCTAGTTCCAAAAGGTCTAGAGAGCTGAAAAGGTGTGTGTAGACTCCTTGGACAATGGGGATTCTGAATTGTAGATTTTGTGACCCCATGACCCCAAATGAGGTCAGAGGGGTCAAAACATGAAAAACCTATTTTCATCTTCTTCTCCAGTTCCAAAAGGTCCAGAGAGCTGAATAGTTGTGTGTAGACTCCTTGGGCACTGGAGATTCTAAATTGTAGGTTTGGTGACCCCATGACCCCAAATGGGGTCACAGGGGTCAAAACCTGAGAAACCTAATTTCATCTTTTTCCCTAGTTCCAAAAGGTCTAGAGAGCTGAAAAATTGTCTGAAGACTCCTTTGACACTGGGGATTCTGAATTGTAGGTTCGGTGACCCCATGACCCCAAATGGGCAATAGGCCGTTTTTATTTGATTGTGAATAACTTGGACGTTGGGACAGGCTATCTTTCCTACACTGCCCATGACCCCATGGTCTAAACCCAAACACCTATTTCTATCAAAAGTCTGATGAGCTACAGAGCCCATGGCTCTATTTTTTTCATCTTCTCTGGAGCAAGAGGCCCAGAAAACTTTAACCTTGGTTACAGACTCCTTAGCTTATGGGTATTCTGATTTATAGATTTGGTGACCTTTGACCCCTGATAAGGGCTGCAGCAGCCAAGCCCTAAAAGCCTGATTTCTTCATCGACTTCTCAAGAAGCAAAATTCCTAGAAAGCCGAAATCTTGTCTACAGACTCCTGAGCTGATGGGTATTCTAAAATATGGATTAGGTGACCCTTTGACCCCTGATAAGGTCCACAGGAGCCACGCCCTACAAGCCTTTTTTCTTCATCTTCTTCTCAAGAAGCAAAATGCATAGATATGTGAGACCTTATGTACAGACTCCTTAACTGATGGGTATTCAGATATATGGATTTGGTGACCCTTTGACCCCTGATAAGGGCCACAGGGTTCAATTCCTTGATACCAATTTTCATCTTCTTTCTCTGAAGCAAGAGTTCTAGAAACCTAGGTTATGGATATGGTGACCCTTTGACCCCTGATAAGGGTGACAGGGGTCACACTCTTAATACCTATTTTCACCTTCTCTGGAGCAAGAGGCCATGGAAACTTAGACCTTGTGTACAGACTCCTTTGCTGATGGGTATTCTGATTTTGTAGATTTGGTGACCCTTTGACCCCTGATAAGGGCCACATAATCGACGCCCTGAAAACCCAATTTTCATTTTCTTCTGTAGAAGCAAAAGGCCTAGAAAGCTGAAATCTTGTTTACAGAGACTTCCAAAGAGGCCCAAAACTTTTTCATCTACATTTTTAAAAAAGAAAGGATCTAGAAAATGAAATTTTATGCACAGACCCCCAAGCTGATGAAGATTTTAAAAAATGAATTTGGTGATCCTGTGACATCCAGATGGTGACCCTGTGACTATTTGTCAAATACATTTCGGATAACCTGACGAGCTACAGAGCCAATGCCTCTATTTTTGTTTCTTTTTAAAATTATTTTTATATGACTAAGCTTAACATGACAATGAAGCATGTTTGATTGCTATTGTTTTGAAATAAGATATTTACTTATATGTGACATGTTATATCTGTTTGTACCAGTTCATAATCTTTACATTGGAACACTAAGGTGTAGGTATGTGCCATATCATGACCATTTTCAAGGGCATGTGGATATCACTGACACTTTGTAAGTGTTCACCATAAGGACACTTATCAGCAGCGTAAAGCACTAAAAACTTCAAAGAACGCTGCATGGATCAAATTTTCTTCTCTATTTTGATGATGTGCTGCTTGAATAAACCCTTTGTTTAAATATTATTGTTTTATATTTTATTTTTGTTTGCTGAAGGTTTATGCAGATTTGAAAGTAAAATTAGTTTTTCCTTTTTTACATATCTTTTCTGGATATTTGCGTAGATTTATTAATTTTGTTAATTTGGTAGATTGGACTGTCAGTAGCAGTAGCCTGAGTGTGTAGGAACTAACTGATGTTTGTGTGTCAGTTATGTGAAATATTGTCTGTCTCTTATTAATTGATCAATACTGTTTTGGATATGTTTGTTGTCTCAATATCACCGTTAGAATACTTGTTTAGGAATTTACCTGTCTGTGTCAAAATCTGTAATTATGCATAATACCATGTAGTGATGTTGTAAATATAACATCAAGCCTACTTGTAGTTTAGATACAGAATATGAAATTGAATTATTAACATACGGATATGAGTCTATATAGATCTCAATTATGTGCAAAATGTCAACTACATGTACCCGTATTTAAATCACTGCTCGCTTGGTCACCAGGATGTGATGGTTATAGAAAAGTCAACGAGTCAACGCTTGACTACTATATCACTAGATGTAATGTCGACAGAACAGGGGAGAACATTTTTATTGATTTCTTGTTTCAGCATTGTGTATTAATATGTGTGTTGTTCAGCGTATAAAATAAGCTTGACAACTATCGAACCCCGAAAAAATTATTTCTAATTTCGGTAAAATATGAACAAACTTCTGAAAGAAAAAAATCTACCAAGTTAAAGGCACTATTTCATACACTGTTTTTTATTGTGTACTAACAACCGTGTACTAATGTTGTGTGTTTCCCCCGGTGCTGCAGTCGGATGCCCGTGTATGATCTCTATGTAATGAACAAGTAGCACCTGCATGTCACTGTAGATAGGTATATATAGGTATCTATGTATATCTATAGGTATACAAGGTTCATTTTGTGTGTTGTCACTTTCAGCAATTGTAGCTTTTCAGCAATTTCAATTTCATCTGTGGTTGTATTGTAAAACACGGCTTAAAGATGCATTTAACATCTTCCAATGCAAGGCTGACAAAAAGTCTACTGTAAACCTGAATGATTTGAATCTTGCATTGTCAAGGCATAAAACTAACTAGTCAGCAAAACCCTTGTATTTTCCATTATGTATTTCATTCTTGATGCCAGGTATAGCTTCATATTGTGTGACTGTATTAAATCTAAGTCAAGGTTCAACGTCAAGGGAAATAATTTCTAGTTTAAGTGGTAGTTCTTACTGGCAAACAGGGCTTGTGGTATGCAAAGTCAACCAGCCCTCCTCAAAATGAACAAGCTTGCAAATAGCTAGACATATAGTAAATGTCAAATCATACAGACCAGATAGGCTTGGTGACCTCTTTTCCAATAAGCCAAAAGTTAAATTATCCAACATCTGATAGGCAGGACCACAGCTATTTCAAACACTGGGATATCTTTGTCTTATCCGACAAAATGTTTTTTGGCTTCTCTACCGGACTTAATCCCAAATTAAATAATCAATGCTGTGAATTTTTTATTTTTAGGGCTTATTAAACACTGGTGAGGGTAGTCTTTGCGATGGCAGCCTTGCATAAGATGTGATATGAAGCATTGTAGGCATATGCTTTTTTTACATGCAATATTCTGTGACAATGATTGACTTGCATGAAAATGAAACTGTAAATCTGTTGTATTTCTAATCTCACTTACCATCTTTAAGAAATTTAGAAATGAATTCATATTTCATTAATCAACAATTTATTTGTCGTCATAATCTTCTCAATATTATATCTTTGTCTTAAATCACTCTTTACTAGTTTTTTAGATACTCACAACACAATCATAGATACACTTAATTTTAGACTGAACACCACAGTTTCACTTTACCTGACAATAAATAGCTAATATAATGTTTAAGGTCTGCAAACTAGCAGCTAATTGTTCAGAATGTGATGTAAATCTTATTAAGAATTAATATCTAGCTATGGTTTTTAATACATATATGACTCAGAGCTTAGTTAAAATTCTTTCTTACCTATTGCAGAAATTTAAACCCCAATGTATAAAATTGTGTGTCTGGTTTTTAATGTACAATTTACCATTATATGAACACAAGAAAGCACTTTGAGTTTAAAAAGCCCTGTTGAGTTTATCATGGGCAAGTAAAAAAGTATTACTATTATTTTAAAGTATCAAAGTTTACCATACCCAAATCTCAGTAAAATCAGCTTAACATGTTTCCCATGTGGCAGTAAGTGCGTCAGAAACGCAGAGGGACGAATGTAATGTCAATCAAATTTAAATGAGATTGACCATAGTCTGGAGCCCAGCAATATTTGAAATGCTGTGTTTATGGAAAGCTTTGCATGGCAATGTAATTGGAGGTTAATCTTCTCTACATCAATTCTATCTGCATGAGCTCTTTCGTTAGCTTCATTGTCCATATATATATTATATAATCTTATAGCATCAATGTTGTGTTTTCAATATAAGTCCTTACTCTTTTGCTTTGATTCACTTCAATTGAAATTATGCAAAAGGAGCAAGTTGTTCTTCTTAGAATACAGATAAATTTTTCAGGAGTGAAAGAGAAATATTGAATGTGTATCTTCACAAATATATGTGTCAAACTTACACAGCCAGAGTTTAAATGGAAATATAGAATGTTACACATTCCAACCCCATTCACATATCCAAGTATCACTCTGTAGCCGCAGTAATCAATGCAGTCTGTATTAACAACAGAAATATCACCGCTACAAATACGAGAGTGGGAAATCAGTTCTCGCTCACATTGCAGATTTAGTGGTGTCGTTAAAATGTCTTTTCTTTTCTCATTAAATATTAGCAATTCTAAAATTCTGTTGTTTAGGTAGATGTTTTTATATTAAATAAGAAATGTGATATGTCTTCAATGTTTCTTAATCTAAGTGATGAATCTTAAATAAATAAAATAATATTGAAACAATAACAGATTTCAAGATATGAAAAATAATTAAATATTATCAGCTGATAACAATAATAGTATCTACACAAAAATGTTGAATCAGAATCCAACAAAGACAACTATTGCTTCACAATTTCAACTTCTTTCAGTTTTTAAAACAACTGTAAATTGCTGTGCAGGTTTTGTACTAAAAAAACATCACTTAAATCAATTATTGTTTTCATGATATCTTCAAATAACAATTTGTTTTTTTAATTTTCTTTATAGAATCCCACCAATCAAGACGTCAACAAGTACCACATCAATCAAAAGCAACAAGGCAAGGTCATCAGGATCCACGACCAACCGTGACACAGGGTCAAGGTCATCTCAGAGTTCATCCACAACCTCACACCACCGTGCAAAATCTTCAATGGGTCTTGTCAAGCACAGAAAAGCATCCGCAACTGATATGGTTGTCCAGAGTAGCACTGAGACGGAAACTTCATCAGACTCAAGTGATACCAACTAATATCAGCACAAACTTTCTCATTTTCTATAACTACGGTAAAGTTGTAAAAGTCAAAAGTGATGTTTTGAAGAGATTTTGAAAGGATGAAAATTACTCCATGTTTCTTCTGAGATGATATTTTATATTTTCTGTGAAACTTTTTTTTTAGACTGATGATCTTAATGTGAAGAAAAGTCTCCAAAAAATCGTATGTGTATATATATAGAAAAGAAGCTGAACCAGCAGGGATAGTAGTTATAAAGTGAAGATGTTCATGGACTAATCCTGAAAAGTGAAACTTTTCTGATATTTAGAGAAAACAATGATAAATCATCTTCAAGTTTTGAAACATGCTCATGGTTTTCATTTTGAAAAGAAGTATTTTGCATTAATTCAAATAATATGAATAGAACAACTAGGAATGTAAAATTTATTATTGTGTTCAATAGTTACTTTGTATGCTCAATATTTATTTTGTTCATCCTGTACTATATCTCAATAAATAAAGGTTTTGTGAATGTGTGTTGATTTTAAGTGCTACCCATGAACACTTGATGACTTCTAGTAGAATAATGTTTTCATATTAATTATCACCATTCAAGATTAGCTTCTTATATTCAACTGATTCCAATAATTTCACCTGATTCGGGACACAGATTGACATGTAAAAAGGACAATTGTTTTAAAAACAACATAACTCATTGATATTTTTGGTACTTTTATATGTGATAGCAAAAGCAGACAGGTGGAGACGAGAGGGAGGAATGGGAGAAACATCATGCACAGAGAATGCATCATGAATGCTGTAAATAAAATTCATGTGACCATAGCAACAGCATATATCTATATACATTCATTATCAACACATCTTCATGCAAATAGGACTGCTATATACAACTTTTACACCACTATATTTTCAGATTCTTGTCAGTCATAATTTGAAGTACAAGGCATGTCATGTGACAGCTTGTCTCCAAAATCTTTCTTCTCAACAGATGAATAAATAAAACTCTGTACACAATAGATGTTTAATATGAACATATTCTTGTCAACCACAAACCATTGTAGAATGGGCCTATCTTAGGGTTATCTTAGCAAATCAATGAAAGGTGTCGCCAACTCTGCCAACATGCAAAATGATTGTGCACTATGATTATGACGTTCTATGTTCGTTTGTGGTCATATATCCCTTTTTACAAAAATTGATGAATACAAACCATTCTTAAAGTGAATAGAAGCCAATACTCAGAAACCACTAAAGCACTTCTTTCTTTTCAAACTGTTCTAAGATATTTTGCCATGCACTCATATAAATGAAGGTTATATTTTATAATTGAACAATAAAATGGCATGCACCATAGTGTTGAGACAGTAAATTTTGGCACAAAACTGCCATCAAAATGGGAACGGAGATCTGTTGGTATGAGCAAATTTGTATGTTCACTCTCATATAACTACCTGGAATGATAAGTATCGATATACTGACAACTAGAGAAAAACGTGTTTAATCATGACGTCGCTCAGTGATAATCAGCAGGCCTTTGTTTAATCATCTGTATCAATTTATAAAGCATTATTTACATTTAGAATCTCTAGTTGATTGGAGGAAGAATAACAAACCTGGATTATCTGAATGAACAAAACCCATGTTTTTCTGCAGTGTTGCAGTATATATATATTTTGGAAAAGAATGAAGTGGTGAATTTGAAAAATCAAATGAATAAAACAAATAATGAAAATTCATAAATAATGATGAAATGATATCTGCTCCACAAATTCTTATGACCAATCCCCACAACTTACTTGAATTATCTATGATATCTTGTCTCTGTTCCTAATGTTATCAAAAAAGCTGACCCGTAACCTTGATTGACTTTAAATAAACTTGACCTTTACATCCTAACGCATCTTAGCAGTACAGCACCCTCACCAAGCCATTGTTTCCCATTCCAGTCATATGAATAGTAAGTATTTAGCATTATGACAGCATAGAAAGACAGCATTGGAAAGATCTTGAGTTCTGCTAGTGTTGCCATCTGTTTCTTGGTTGAAGGTTCGACATGGACTTGCTTCTCATCCTCGCACTGAAACAAAAGCCGTGAGAATTTGTTAAATCATTCATCAAAATTACTGCAAAATTAAAGCACTGGTAGAAAAGGGTAACCGGGACGCCTTTAGATTAAATTTTAAATCATTAAAGACATTGTTTAATTTCTACCAGTGCTGCACTCCAATATCCATCTAATCATTCCACAATACCAACCCTTTATTCAGTAACATGAAATTTCTCCAGATAATTGTCAACAGTTAATGTTAAGACAATTGCTAGTGAAGACAGGGCTGGTTAGAATTCATAAAGCTAGAACTCACAGAGACTTGTTTTGCGATGGCTGAGACTCAGCTGCCACTCTCCGGGCTGCTCCTGTGTTAGTTCCTGTGTTTGCCTCCTCCTTTGTGCTCACCCGCGAGAACAGTTGTCGACATCTCTGACTGACCGCTTTTGTTGCCGACATGTATCTTGGCTTACCGCCAGTTGGTCCTGGTTAGTATACAATGAACAATATTTAAGCTTCAAAATTATAACCACACAAAAGTTTTAAAAGGCAAACACAGCAAGCTTTGACTGTGTTACTGTAAGTATGATGTCAATATTGTAAAAATTAATTACCAGCGGTCAACAAACCCTAGGTGAACTTACTGGGAGCAGTCCGGCTGGCCATGGAGGGTAGACCCATCTTGTTGAGGATGCGGGCATTCTCCTCTGCCTTGAGACTGGGTTTGTATATTTTGTTCTCAGGGAGGACGCGACTGGGCTGTGCTGACTTGGCCCTGTGAGAGAAAGAACGAAATAATGATACTTGTGAAGCTTATGAAATTAAATAATGAGATATGTGAATAGTTTAGTATTTGACAAGTGAATAACAGTTCAACTTACTTGTTGGGCAGAAGGTGTGGCGAGGACATAGGCGTGTTGTTCTCCAGAGGTTTGAGAGGGAATCTGCCCGGGGACGGGGTCTTCAGGACATCGGCATAGCTCTTCCCTTCGTGATGTTCGGGTGACTCAGAACCAAAAGTTATTGCCCTTTTCACAGTCTTTTTGCTCTCGGACCAGTCATTCTCCTTCTCAACAATAACTCCAACACTGGATCCAGGCAGAGTGTGACTAGGATGTGAGTTTGTTACCGTACTTGACCCATGAAAACTGCCTGTTGATTTTGTGACTGTGCTTGAACCTTGTAGGTTGGGATTCGACTTTGTGACAGTACTGGAGCCAACAAGATTGACACCCGGATGTTTCTCAGTCATTGAAAGAGGCTGACTGTACTTGAGCTCTTGTTGAACAATATTGCACTGAGGTGTTCCTAAGCTCTCCTGCAGGTCTGACCCAGACTGTGACCTCATGACATCCTGTACCGCTGGGGGTACAGGAATGGGGGAGGCACAGTGTGATGGAGGGGCAGGGTTTGGGTTCCTTGGTAGGCACACGGTCCTTCTGAACGGACTGTTTTCATCCAGAGAGTGTACTGTCTGTCTGACAACTGAGCTTCGACTCAGCGGGCTCTGACTGACCAGCTCAAAGTTTATCTTTGGTACATATGGCGGAGTGTTAGTTGGTCGAGCAGGGGTCTTCCCACTCTCCTCAGCACTCGGTAGACAAGGGACGTGGGGAGCTTCAAGGGTGAAGGTTGAATCCATGCTGTCCGATGAGTCCGACCGATAACTTTCAGCTACAGAGTTCCGAGCAAAGGTGTCATTCAGATGGTTCCAAGTACTTGAGTGTGACGGCTGCAGTGTCTGAAGAGAGCCATGTGAAACAACTTGGCTAGGCCCTGTTACAGCACCATGTGAAACTTCTTGTGACTGTTGCTGTTCCCCGCCAGTGTGAACCAGAGAGAACTTCTTGCAGGCTGGCGTGTGTCCAGCGTGAGACTGACCGACCTCAAGGTCTGGACTGTCCACACTAGACTGGTCAGAGGAGTTTGATGTGTCCACTGTCAACTTAACAGAGCTGTTGACCACTCGCCCTGCCGGTCCAGCAGACGGATGCTCTGTGACCACTCGAAGAGCTCCACCTAGGAGGAGAGTAAAGGATTATAGTCCGTTGTTAGATTTTGAATGGTGATTAATCATTTAGCTCTAGGCTTTAGTTTATCGTAGTTGAAATATTTATAGGAACATTTTAAATAAACTAGATGGATTTCATATTGCACTGTTCTTTATATTTGAACGAATAGAAAAAAAATATCATATCTGTACATGTAGAATACATATGTACGGTAACTGAAAAATATGAGATCATTAGTGAAAATAAAGCACACCTGATGTGTGTCTTTGTCTAGTTGGTTGGCGGACACCAGTTGGAACTAAAATCAGATAAGAAATAAACAAACAAGTTAGTCAAGTTCCAAATCAAGAGTTAAAAAATGGTTAGTGGTGAATTCAATTGTAAAAAAACAGAGCAGAACATTATCTGTTAAAATATTTTTGAAAAATGTGTAGAACATATTTTTCTTTATATTAACAACTTCATCAAAGCCAAATAACAGAGTGAGTGAACAAATAAGTGTGTAAACAAATAAGAGTGAGAGTATAAAAATTAGAGTGAGAGTTATGATTGGCGGTGAACAGGTTAGTGAATACGAATGAACAACTAACCAGGAACACAAGACATACTGACATACCATTGACAGTGACGGCCTGCAGCAGGGGTAGGTTAACAATGTCGGAGATCGGCACCGCACTGACATCCCTCGCCTCGTCCTCCCAGGTGACATCATGACCTTCGACCTGACCCGACACAGCCTCATACTCCTCCACCAGGTCAGAGGTTGCCAGGTTGTGACCTTTCAGGATGAAGTGTTGTTTACGTACCAGATGAAGTAGGCTGTTCACTAGTCTGTGGGAGATGAGTGTTTACTTGTGAATCATTCAACCACAGAGATACAAGATAAAGAGTGAAACATGCGGGGCGAAACAGTCAAACTCTTTGTAAACATATATTTGCATGAAGCTTTTTCAAAGGGTAATTATTCAAAAGTTTCAGAAATGACCCCTATATGATTACAAAAATGCCGAATACGCTTATGGTGTCAGTATATGCACTGAATTGGCATTTATTGCAAAAATGAAGTTGACTATCCACTGGAAATGTTTGCCTTCATCACATTAGCTTCGTAAACTGTTATTACAGAAGTGCCCAAAATGACTCACCATTAACCAGATAAAACCTGAAATAACATGTTTCACTCAGGGTATGACAATTGTCAAGATAAAGGGGAAGGATGAAGGTTTAAAATGATCAACAAAACATTGTATACAAACCTCTCTGAAGCTGCGGCCTCCCTCTCCTGTGACTTGGCGAGCTTGGTGAGGTGGCGTGTGTGTTGTCTCGAGTCCGACACCTCCACCTCCAGGTGATGCATCCTCAGACCCACCTCCAGCAGCTGCAGGGGAATGTTGTGCTATATTAGCTTTAAGGGCATACATACTAGGGTACATAATTTTCATGACATCCCTGGGCAAATATCACTTTGTCATGGTGTTGTGATCTCTCATTTTAATCCTTTATTGTAGATAGGCTTGTTGTGTGAACACTGGTCATGAATAATGACAATGTCACGTTTCATCTATGATGTTCTGTTTTACTTCTGAAAGAAGAGTGAGCAGCCTACCTTTGAAAATAGATTTTTAGAATTTTCCTTGAATCACTGACTTAAATATATATCACACATAAGATTTGTGTACTGTTTGTGAATAACCTACCTCCGGCATCTTGTTATCAGTACCAGCCATGTTGATCTCTGATTGTACGCGGTTGAGCCAGTCTTGGTTGGCCTCCAGATTGACCGCCTGTGTCTCCCTCTTCTTACCTATACTGTCCAGCTTGGAGTACAGTGACTTGATGTTCCTCTCCACCCTCTCACACACCTGGACACAGACAAGGGCTGGATGCTGAGTATCATTGTACAGGTGCACACAACACTCACTTTGCAATTATATAATGGAAAACGAGTGTCCTAGTGTCAGCAATAAGATATAACAAAACCATTATAGAAAGCATTTTGTATGAAAACTTGAAGGACTCAGATATGTCAGTTAACTTTAGCATTGATGGCACAAACATGATGCGTGCATGGGGTGCTTGAAAGTGTAACGAGGAAAAAATTAAAAAATTTTACTACTGTTTTCAAAATGATATCCAAGTTACTTTTTTGCTGCAAATATTTCAACACTTTCTTTGCAACAAACCTCTGACTGGTCCGAGTTTGAGATGACCTTTAACCTCTGCAAGCACCTGCCCTTGCGTACAATCTTCCACTGCACGTCTCTGTACGCACACTCTAGACGCAGCTGCTCTTTGCGGATCTCCAACCGTGCCTCAAAAATGTTCTCAAGTATTGCTTTCAAACTGGAGGAAAAAAACACAACTGTTTTGATACCTTTATTTAAAGACTCAATAAAAGAAGCTTGCGATTTCAATGAACATTATAAATGAAATAGGTTCGTATATTGATCTTTACACTTTATATATTTTATAATAACAATAACACACCGATGCTCCTCGCTGACTGAAGATTTCCGCCGTGAGATTGTCATTTTGCCTTCTTCATATTTCTGCAGTCTATCCTTCAGCTCAGATATCTATTCATCAACAACAAAAAATGTCATCCTATGATTGTACAATACGAAATGAGAAGCAAGAAATTAAAACAAATAAAAAAGACTGTGAAATTGCTGTTTTTATTGATATTTACAATCCATGAAACTTTATAACTATGAGTTCATTGCAATCTTAAATTTCAAGTCATTCTTTTATGGTCTTCTTTAGTTCATTCAAACTGATGTTATCTTGTTGGTATACGAAAAAAGAGGATCTTCAAAATGGAAATTTACCTCTCGCCTTAAGTCCTCCACAATTTGTCCATATCGTGAAATGTGAAAGTCAACACTCAGTATGTTCTTCTTTAACTGTTGGGGTAGAGAAAAAATGCACAAATTAGAAATAAATCAAAAAGTGTTTTTATTATCTACATCTTGACAGAGATTAAGTTGTTAGGTTGAATTCTAATCTTTTGATCAGGATAATAGCTTTGAAATTTTAAGTTTAAAATCTGATAAATATCTTGTCCTCGCATATACTCACTGTTGCCTTAATGTTTTTAGCCCGGTCAGCATATTTAAGAGTGTTATAGGTATCTTCATAAGACATACTTGAAGGGCTGCAACAAACAAAAAGATATAATGAGTGTCAAATTATTATTTGAGCAAGTAGCATCTAATAGCCATTTCTATTAGTGAAGTGACTGTTCACCTCTACAAAACTTTTGTTTTATTTATTCATCACTTGTTCCCATACAACAGACCTTGAGAGAGGTTCACACCGTTACTGATTTCTGATTTCTACAAAGATTCAATGTTATGAGCTGCACTCTTTCAAACTTTTAACCCCACGGTTGAGCTCTTATCTTTATATTTTTTTATCTATCAACAAAACTATGACTTG
The DNA here is from genome assembly GCA_921293015.1 of Phorcus lineatus. Taxonomy (NCBI): domain Eukaryota; kingdom Metazoa; phylum Mollusca; class Gastropoda; order Trochida; family Trochidae; genus Phorcus; species Phorcus lineatus. Next base: position 1,768,825 of record OV121096.1, on the reverse strand, counting down.
TCAAGACCAAGAAATCATAAAGAACATTGATACATATTTTTAGTAGAACAAACATTGCTTGGCATTTTACTTTACCTCAACTTACCATTAAAGTAATAATAAGGGAAGACAAAAATGAGCTTATGATGAAGAAGATCCAAATTTATTATCTTAAAAACTTAAATGACAAGTTGCTGGCAGTAAAGCACTTGACTAATGTAATTTAAAATTTAATTGACAACAATAGCATTAGACTAAGCAAATTGTTCTCAATGTTTCTGAAGAGACTGCAGATAATGAGTGAGCCGTTACTCAGGCATTAATTAAACTAACCTGACAGCAGCTATCATGACAGTTCTACAGTTTCCACCCAGCGAGTCCTTGAGGAGGCGTGTCAGCTTGCTGTCTCGATACGGGATGTGGGCTTTGCTCTGGAACACAATTCAAATCTGAGACAATAGGCACTTAGCCAAATATTGTATATTGATATGATTCAATAAAACTGCAAACATTGATGCCTCAGGAAAAAAAGAATGGAGTCATGAAATAGCAATTTTACTGTTTGACATCAATTATTTGTAATCAGTCAAATTTGTGTTTAGACAGCTCTACACTAATCATATTTATGAGAAATAATGGCACATAAAGCGGTCCACTGCTACTGCATATGTACACTTGACTGACCTTATTTTCTGCCAGTGTGTTGATGACATTGCCAAGGGCTAGGAGAGAGCGGTTGATGTTGGCACCCTCCCTAAAGCGTGCTCCTCGGTTCTTAGTGACAGTGGCTCTCTCTGACCCGGCCAGATCAACCAGGCACATCTTAGCTACCTTCACTTCAGCTGAAATATTTGCTGTCCTATCCTTCTGTCGCACAAACACCTGGTAATAAAAGCATTATTTTATAAAGTCTTTTAGGGGTATGGAACAGTTGAATGCATAAGAAAAGTTACATGTTACAATCAAGAATTTTTTTGACTGAAACGTTACATTTTCTTACTACAAACTCATGATAAATAACTAGAAAGGTTTAGTTTGATGACAAGCACCTGGTAATTCTTACAGTAGATATTGGTGTTCCATTAACCATTTATTGACTTATGTAAAGGATAGAACTTAATATTTTGTTGCCAAATTATAACCATGCTATTTTAATGACACTTGTCGATAAATGTTTTTTCTCAGAAAATCACATTCAGGTCCTCATGTCATTAAGCCAGTAAGTGATGGATCCTCGTATAAACTACTCAATGGGCAGTACCTGAAAGACAGCGTGAGATCGTGAAGACTCTGCATTAGCATCTGTGGGATGTTGAGATCGGTTCTGGTTACCAAACTGCAGCATGTACAGTAGCTCTTCTGCATTTTTAGGCTGAAATAAGTGGAAAATATGACATTGGCTGGTGACTTTTCGTTTAAAGCTCAGTGTGAAAAGAAAGCAGACAGAGACATCTCCAAACTTCAGGGTAAAATTATAAGATAAACAAAACTATTTCAGGACATGTTACAGGGATATCTTTGAGTGTCTCAAAACTGGGACATCATATCGTGACTAACTTACTTTGTGTAAAGAGAGACCAGGAATTAAGACTCCACTTTTTGGATCTTCTCGGATTGGCAGAAACCCTCTCGGCAATAAAAGGTCCTTTATCTGCTCGTTGTAAACCTGAAACAATTGGCAAGACAAATATTTACACCTCTTGTATTTCAACATTTTGAAACCATAACTACACAGGTTATAATTCAGGGTGTCAGAATAAATTGATGTCACTAACCAGTCAATCATGGGAGCTCAAAAACAGAGTCCACTTTCTATTCATGCTAAAAAAAACTCATCAAGCACTCTTCATCTTCCCCATCTTAATCACTGGCTAAATGTACTCCCCATAAGCTCTGTTGCTGTCCGTCAGCTTTTCTGGGTTGTTTCTAAGGAAGGACAAAAACATGATGTCTACGCTAATAACCCTGTCAGTGTGAAAATGCTCTGCTTCCTCAAACCAACTGACCTCAAGATATGACACAGCAATGTCACACGTCTTCTCGTCCTTCATGTTGGCTATTCTCTGGTAGAGCTCGATCATGGTATGGTAGATAACCCCCGGGCTGTTCTCACTGCCAAGCATTGTGTGAGTTTTACCCGCTCCTGTGGCTCCATAAGCAAACACTGAGGCAGGAAAGATAAATATTGTAAGCGATTTGAAATTTATAATAATAATGATAAAAAATCAACTATAAGATTTTGACTGTTGGCATCATTATATATACAAGCTGCTGTTAACTATATGGGACCATTTGCAATATAAATTCATCTAAATTAAGAAATTTCATGAACATCATATCATGCCTCTAGGATAGAAAAATTTCCCTCCACACCCCTCTCCAATCCAAAGACAATACCACAAAAAGAGTAGGAATGTGTCTTGTTATTCAATTAATAATCTAAGCTTTTATTATAAATATTATGTGGACTGCAGATCATTGCTTATTTGGTATTATGAGGCTGAAAGTTAACAATATTTCTCAATACTTTTTTAAATTGGATCCTTTTTTTATCAATAACCATACCATTGAGAGAAAGAAAAAAAAGCAAACCTGAGCAGTTGTATCCTTCCAACAGCCCATCAAGTATTGTTTTTGTTGTTTGTTCATAAATTTCTGTATTTGTTGAGCAAGGACCAAAAACATAGTCAAAGGCAAACTTCAAATCTTTGTTGCGTCTTTTGCGGAGGTCTCGTGGTTGTCTTTTGAATCCACGAACCGGTGACCCAGATTCTTCTTTCGGATCAAATGCAAGTACATGCTCGTTCATGTCACGTAGAATCACTTGAAAGGGTCCTTCTTTTTCAGCCCTATTTTCAGGCCGTATTCTGACTACAACCTTGACATTGCTAGATTTTGTGTCATCTCCAGCAGAGTTTGGACGTCTGCCGACCGTCATTTTGGTCTGTTTTTATTTTCCAGATACTGTAAGAAAGTGATAAAATGTTAAATATTGAAATGCCAAAACAATCCTTGGAATTCAATTGTGAACAATCTTTTTGAAAACAGCCAAATAATCATGTATCAATGAGGTTAGGTTTTCGAAAGCTTCCGAATGTTATATTGCTTTCAACTATTTTAGTGTATTTTCAACCAAAGATAAAAGGAGTTGGCCTATTGAATGCGGACTGCTATGTTGTTTTGTGGGAAACATTTATGATGAGACTAATTAGCAATGCTTTTGATTGCTGTAGCAAGGTTTTGTCTCAGGGTAAGATGTATCCATTCTTCTTAGAAAACTTGTTTGTTTGTTTTTCTATCCATGCATTGATTGAAGTTAGATGTTTCATTTTTAATCAAATTAATGACTTACACATGGAAAACACTTCCCGATCAAAATCGTCAGGAAGCTGCTACAGTTCCACAGTTTCTGCTTGAAAGTATCGATTTTAAAAGATTTGAGCACCAAATACTTATTTTAATTTGCAAAGATTGCATTGATTGTTCAGAAGTGTAAAGCAATGAACAAAATACATGAACCACATTACTGTTAGATGTAAATAACAATAACAACAGAAAACTTACGTTCATAGAACACACACCGACATGTTTCAGTTTGAAATCCCCACTTTCAATAAAAGGAGCCATTTGATTGGTGGATTGGAAATACGCCACCTGTAGGGAGATTTCTGTCCTTAACAAGAGTTACTGCCCTTGGCTATTGAAGTTCTAAACACGCTTGTTTGAGGGTGCATGTAAGCTAATGTAAATGATTACTTGCTTGTATTAAAGACAACAACGGGCGAACCAAATTACAACGTGTACTTGAGAGTGTATCTGTTGTGACCGAGGAAAATAAGAGAATGTCCAATCACATACGAGTAAAGCTTTTATTTAATGATTGTGAAGTAGAACCATCGTGGTTTAGTGTCGATTTTGAAAACTGTAAAACGATTGCGGATGTAGAAGAAAGAATCTGGTCAAAATTTGACATGAAGACACGAGAGTTCAAACTCATGCTCGCCGACTGCCGACTCCCGTCGTGGGAGAGTGTCAGGCTGTTGAGGGAAGGGGATATTTTGCATGTTGCAAATGCTTTAGGAGAAAAGAAACATCATGATCAACAAACAGTTATAGGTACAAGTAAAATAAGTAGATCTAATGGTGTTGCTAATCCTATTTGTGATGAACTCTGTGACAAGGAAAGCATGGATGTGAGTCAGGATTTCAGAGGACCTGAACAGGGATATGCTGACACTTGTGACACAAATAAGAGTAAATCATCGCCAAAGCAAAATGATTCTGATGAGCTCAGTTTAACTGTTCAGTTAGATGGTGGCCCTGGACCTAAGAAAAGAAAAAGGAAAAGGAAGAAGAGGCATTTGGACATGGAAAATGGCTTGGAGCAACCTGCCAGGGACAAACCTGTTAAAGACACGCCTGCCAAAAACCCGGAGTTTGTTCAACTTATTAGAGAGGCACCTGCGAGGGATCTTTTTGTTATAAACCTACCTGTTAAGCAGAGAGACAGCTCAAATGGCAGCCAGAAGAACAGGCACATTACTTTCAGTGAGGAGGAAGTTTCTGGACAGGACCAGCAGACGCCACAACCTCCTGCTCCTGAGGTTACAGAAAGTCATTATCAAGAATATTTACCTTTTGTAGAAGAAAGAAGTTTACCTTCTGGTGTGCCAGTTTATTCAAGACTGAAAAAGAAATCGAAAGCGTTCCATCACTCCCAACCTGAAAATGGGCATGGAGATATTGTAACAAGTCCTAGAAAGGATGATGACCGTGCAGTAGGAAAGTCTGTGTTAGACTTCAACCAACTTCAAGACTTTCAGGGACTGCCATGTCCAGGAGACAAAATTGCATTTCGGATGCTTGAATTGTCTGAAAGACTTTCCCCTGAGTTTTCAAAGTTCAAGGTAGCTGTAGTAAAGTCTTATGACCCTATCTCAACAAATGTTGAACTTCAATGGCTAGATCCTTCTTCTGAAAATGATTTGGAAAAGGACAGTGCTTCACTTGAAACAACAGAAGATGGGATAACAAGTGAGCAATGGTCCTCGTTGATACAGGTGAAACTTGTCACTTGAAGTCTCACTGTCACAAAAATAAGTTAAAGCTTATCTGAAAGTGTTATTCAAGTGTATTGAAGCATTTAAACACTGATTCTATTCGAACAGATTTTTAGATCATTTGATACAATTATCAATTCTCTTCGTACAAAGCTTATATCTTCGAACAGATTTTTGGATCTTTCGATACAGTAACAATTATAAATTTTCTTGGTACGAAGGTTATATCTTCCAACATAACCCTTGTTACAAGGAGGCAATATTTCTGTATTTATTCGAAATCCTCTAGGGGCATAGATTTATGACATGTTACATCAACTTACATGAATACCAAGCGTATTTTTATTGAGTTAAATATAGTCTAACTCTCTGACCTACTACTGTCTTGTAAAGAACGTGTGCTACACAGGTGAGAGAACTCCAGTCTTACCAATAGCTGGAGAGTGAATTGTTGTTGCTGGAACCAACTTCATTGGTTTGATTTGAATAAAATACGTATGACTTTCGGATTAGATATTTTATTTTGAGATGACATCAAAAGGTGTTCTGCACATGTGACTATTGATTTGGAAATCAAACTGATTACAAGCTATCTATTACTGTACATAGCAATTTCACATGGCTTTGGCTATGCTTGGTTCGTTTAAGCGGCATATACTCAGGACATGTGAGTTAATGTTTATCGCCTCTTGGGCAAAATTTCAGCCATTAGAACGCAAAACATGTGAAGCCGGGTCTTTAACAGGATCAAGTTGAAAGAAGTGTGTTGGCGCGGAGCAGTCATCATACCTCATAGTAGCTTCAAAATACATTCCATCTACCAGAAACAAATATTTTTTTATACATTTTTAAATATGAATTATAATGTCTATCTCAAATAATGCATATTATTTGATAATCATACATGTTGCAATTTAAAGTATTTTGATTTAATATTTAAAAAAGTAATGTTAAAATAGAAATAAGTTGTGGAATAGTCGCAACTCAATATTTATTTGCCAGTAAATGACGGGTTTTCGCCTGTCATTTCAAACCGGCGCATCCTGTGCACACAGGTTGTCAGTAAAGGGATTTGCCGCTTTCGTCATTTCTGACAGCTTATGGCGGATAGTGCGCCAGGTTACCAGTCAAGCATAGCCTTTGCCTTTTTACCCTGACCTTCGAAGTTGGAGTTACAGCCTTTTACCTATCATGCAAAACGATTTGCACATTTATTTTAAATGCTTCCAGAAGGTAAAGTGTGCATCAAAATGATATTTGGCGGGGTATCTTAGAGCACTCTGTTTATGTAGTGTGTTGCTCAGGTATCACGTTTTAACTCTTTAAACTTTTATAAGATCTGTCAATTTGATGGGTTATGGAGATTGAGTGAATCAAAAATATCTGCACGGTCTCTTGTGAATGTATCTGAATAGGTGTTTGAATTGGATGCATAAAGTAAGTTGATTACAATGGCCATAATAATAGACACTTCTCTTGATGAAAAGATTTCCCATCCCATTAGATGTAAAATGTCATTCTTTCTTGAAGGCAACACAACTGGTTTGAGTGGGATATTTGATACTGAATCCGTGAGAATAGCTTGAAAAGATTAACATGAAACATCAAGATTTATATTTATAACTTTATTCTAATGAGCTTCTTGATTTAACATACATGTATATCCTAAAAAGCATTAAAATGTAACAATCATATTTTTATTATAAATCAGACGATATATAAAAATGCACATTGCTAATTAGTAAATGGTATGATATTCAAAAGCATGTAATTGTTCTGGCAAGTTAATGAATAAAGATTTACACAAATTGCCTCATAAATTAGTATACAGATTAAATATAACTATGACAATAAACAAATGTATACAATCAAAAGTGATTATAAAAAATGAAAAAACAAGTTAATAAGGACGGAAATTGATCTTAATCACAATGTATAATGTATAATGCATGAAACTTTCATCCAAAAAATAAAATAATTAAATAGATAAAACAGAATTTTTAAATATTTGATGAAGTTGTTTGTTGATTAAATAGATTTGATAGGGCTTAACGATTTATGGATTTCTGTAGTAATAATTAATATATAAATAATTATGTCATGCAATATCTAAGTATTAGTAAATTTTTATATCCTAATTGTTAAGGTATAAATCAGAGCTCAATGGTGGATCCATGAATTTTGAAAAGGGGGTTTACCCATGTTGGGTCGTCCATTTTACAGTCGATGAATTTTCAAAAGGGGTTTCCCCTTGTTGTCACCCATTTGATGGTCGGTTTCACACAAAAATTCCCAAAGGAACTCTCTGCCCCCTTTAATCTGCCACTGAAACTTTACATTGCAAATTGGGTTGGTCCTTAACTATTTTTGGTCAGTATAGATTGGATCCACTGTCCATCTAAGATGTGATTAATACGTCCTAGCCCTTATAATTACAACGATTCTATTCTGTTACGTCTCACTCATTATATAGTTCACAGAGAACAGAATTATGAAGGTAATGATGAAGTATTGAGAATATAAAAATCTGATCTTGTGAGGCACTTCAACAAATGATTCTGTTGACATCCTTCTGTATCAGAGTATTTATATCGTGCAAGGCATCTACGAGCCTTCAGTTGTCTATCAACAATCAATTGATAACCAGCCAATGAAATACCTTAAATAGAGCATTACCCATAATGCCTGGACAAAAGAAGAATGAACATCTGCATGCTATTAAGAAGAGGATATTACATGAGTGTCCATGACATATTATGGCTACGACATGATTGCCTAAAATTATACAGATCTAGAGCGCAGGATATTCTTATATTTAGGCACGAGTGTTGTAAAGGTAATTCGTTATGGGTTCAAATATGATATCCAGGGCCTAGATTTTCAAAGCTCTGTTAATGTTAAAACAGTCTTAAGCCAACATTAATGTATGGTACTTACGACTATCTTAGTGTTGTGAGAGCTTCGAAAGCTTAGGCCATATTTATAACCAAACTTGCCAATTCAAGTAAATAACGGGTAGGATTACCCGCCAATGGCGTATGTGGAGGGCAATGTCATTGACATCAAAGCACTGTTTGCGTCTTGATGTTGCATTGAGAAGTGATATTTTGGCTAGGGCACTGTATGAAAACAATGACTCTGGACTTAATGCCTTTCAGACATTGTTGATGTTGATGGGATGGACACTGACAAGGCAATCAGAGGACGTGCACGGATACAATAACAAGACAACAAATATCACAGTTCTGTTGTGTACATATAATTGTGCAATTTCACAATGTGCAGTTTATGTACAAATTGTTAAAAAATGTTTAGATAAAATAGAATGTGCGAGTTTTGTATCAAAAAGATATTTTATGTTTGATATATTTCCAGTGTAATTTTTTATGAGAAGACTACATCATACATACAAGTTCATTATGTAAAGTTTTTTCATAATAATCCCCCATTTCATCATAAGTTACGATTTATGTTCTTTTGATGATAACCAAATTGAATAAATGTATAATGATTTCAAAGAATAAACCAAATTATTTGCAGATAAATGGTTTGCCCTCGTCACACGTTTTTCATCAGGTTTTGATTGAGATTAGGCCTCCAATTTCTAACGATTGATTAATGGACTGAAAATCAGATGTTACTTTTGATGACTAGAAAAGCGCTGAAAAATATTTTGATGTTTGCAAAAAACCCAAACCCATGAAAATTAAAGCAATGAGACAGATGGTCATTAGAATTAAACAGAACACAAATAACACAAAGTTTGTCCGCTTATATGAGATCAACAGGCTTAAGATTATACAAACTCTCTAAATATATGTTTTATTCTATAAAATGATCTAAAATGATAAAATGTTAATACAAAGATCACCAGTAGTATCAATATATACAATTGGCCAAAACATATTTATAAAAATCATTTTAATAATCTACCATTTCCATTTCAAATTGATTTAAATGCAAATTATAGAACAAGAAATAATGTAAATTATGACAAATATCAAATATTACAAACTTCAAAAAGTATATATCTCATCATCACATTTCATCTATGCTATTAAACTTGACAAAAATGTCAACTATGTTCTATATTCCTGTTAATAGCCAACCCAAGGGCTGTAAAGTTTTCACGATAAGTTAAGTTTTATATCACTTTGCAAGATAACAGTCAATGACTAAACTAATTAGAAGTGATGAAATGCATGGACACAATTCTGAGACACCATCATCATAATCTTTATAATCACCGATCAGTCCATCATGGACGGAGTACCATCTCCCAATGTTATACAAAAGCTAGCTGGAAGAACTCAACACTAGACCTATGGAAGTGTGTTCAACAAGAGCTTGCATCTGGTCTCAAGCACTAAACTAAGTTCTGTAGTTTCTCCAATCGAGTGTCTACTTCGCTGCTTCCAGTGGCAGTGCTAGCTCTGGAGGACCAAACGGATCAACCTGTAAACAAACACAAAACATCATTTTCTAAGAAATTCTTTTTAATGGTCTTATCATCTACATTGAAAAGTAGCATTCTTGAAATCATGAAGATATAAATCAATAAAACTCATCGACATCAAACTCCGGTAGCTCTATACCCAAAATTGCGCCCTTCCTTTTAAAGATGTTGACAACAACCTTCTCATACTATATATTTAGACCTTAAAATCTTTGATACAGGGTCTATATTAACCCCAAGTGCTAGCTGTGTTGGCCTGGCACTTACCGGTAATGTACCCTTGCTAATACACTGAGAATGCCAAACCAATGCAATTCAGGTGCTGCTGAGATGGTTGACAGAGGGTCTCTATTTCCACTCAGCATTTAAAATGCACCATGCCTAATGCATGTAAGACAACTCACATCAACTTTTGTGTTGCCTTTTGCGGAGACCATCACGTCAGTGACTGCAGGTCCGTACTGCCGGCGCGCCCGACCCCAGTTGGCCTTCACCTCCACGTCCATCTGGCTGTTCCTCGGCTTCTTGTAGCCTTTCCCCATTGAAGCACACACGAGCTGGTCTCGTTCTAGATCCTCAAACGTCTCAACCTGTCAATTAATGTATCCAATCAATTTGTAATGATAATCTTATTTTTATTTCAATGTGTAAAACATCTCAATCTAAGAAAAGTGACAGTTTCAATATGTGTAAACAATGATTAACGTGTTCAAAAAATATCTGAGGTTTTCATTCATGAAAGTTATCAAAACTTAAGTTCAAAGCTAATTTGTCCATCTAATGTCTGTGAAGGTGAACTGAATTGTCAAATGTATGATGCTTTTGATGGTTTTTTTTATTGTTGTCAATGAAGGAAGAAATTAAGTTGAAAGAATTTGTTGAAGAAATCCAAAAAGAATTGCTTAGACCTGTTTTTTATCCATACATATGATATTCCCTATAAACCAATTTCAAGTGTAAGTTATGTATGAGATGAGACATTCAAATAAATCTTTTAAATCAACTCAATTAGCAGTTCTAATGCTATAAACATGAGCACCCACCACTTTGCCATTTGCGTTGTAGAAGAGCTTTGCTTTCTTCCAGAGGGAGAGTTTGACAGTTGCAGATTCAAGAAGCTGATCCATATTCTCCCCCCAGATGTAGACTGCACGCTCAACACTCTCGCCGTTAGGGTACACCAGCACACGCTTCTGTAGCCATAGATACATGCCATTTACTAGTGATTAATTCTATATTCATTTCTATGAATTACCAAAACACTCAAATTCTTTATTGTTGAAAGTTTCAAACTTGTACTTGAGCATAATGATTCTGTTACTCTAGACTGTATGAACATAGATGTCATCAGAACTCTTTTGGTTAAAACCCTTTAGAAGCAAAAACATCTGGGTGATTAGGTTATCTAATAACATTCATAAGTTAGATAATCCCCTCCTCAATCTCAAAGGAGTTTTATCTTATATATGTAAGCTGCATAACCATTATCATTCACACTGCCTTAAACATATCTCGTACTGTCTTGTATGGTTAAAAGAAATATGATAGAAACAACCAAAACCACTGGCTCTATAATTCAGCAGGCTTAGCATTTCACCATATCCCCCTAACAATAAAACATATCAAATAAGATATTTATATAGGTAATAAGCAAGCTATGTCTTATAGAAATATCATGATTCCCCCCTCTCCATTTTAAATAAAAAGAAATAGAAATCTTGAAGTCATGTACGTACCATGTCTGGCTGCATGTACAGTTTGCCCTTCAGGTTCACATTAGCCAGCCCCAGGTTCTGGTTGGCTCGTATTTCACCCAGGTGGGTCTGTCAACAGAAATCATGCATTTACAAACAAACCTTCAGAGATTTTTCATAGTTGTGTTCCTAAAACAATTCTAGAATTAACATTCACACAAAATTTGCTGTAAAAATAGTAATTTCTTTATCATAATATGGTATATTTAAAAAAAAATTTGATTAACTTTTTAATTAATTCATTAATAAAAGTAGGAGAACCAATATAGATGACAATAGGCATTGCATTGTGGTTGAAATAAGACTTCTTCAGTTATTCAGGATCTTTTCATCATTTTCTATCCTCTCATGACTATTCATTCCATATTCATTTGCTATACATCTCCGTTTGATATCCTGGATGATTACCTGCAGCTTGTGAACGTTGTCATGTTTGACCTGCTCCTGTGGGGTGAGATTCTGCCAGTTCCCCTCGATGACGACAGGATGTGTAGAGCTTAGCGTTGACTTGTACTGGCCGGGGTTCTGCTCATCAATACGTCTTCCTGATACAGAAAACAAATACTTTTGATTTACAAGATCAGGTATTCTTGTAGATAAGTTTCCAAAATTATGTTTGACTCAATGGCGTGCACCTGCAGTTCTGTTTTGTATCAGAAACCCTGATGTCACACCTCCATTATTGGTACTGAAACTTTAGACATTAAAATGATAATTTTCTACTCCATGACACAAAAAAAAAAATAACCTTTGACATAACATTATGTGACTTAGGCAAGTGAGTGATTGAGATATTGTAAGTGCTGCTAAGGAAATATTTCGGTATTACGGTTAAACTAAAATAAAACTGATAACCTACATTTCATTGAGCCCTCATGTCTTAAACTATATGGATTTATTGCTAATAAAAAAGAGGTAGGTTGGGTCGGGCAAGGATTAATTCCTCCTCAAAAGTCAATTTATATTATATCAGCTGATTATAAGCCAAGTGATCCTGGACCAAACAAAATCAGTAGAAATATTTTCTGAGTTCAGAAATTGATTTTTACAAAATATTATGAAGACACAAACCTTTCATCTGTCTGAGGACATGTTTCTCTATGTCCAGATCTAGCGAAACCTGTGCACGGAATGCTCGCTTCTTCCTTCGGTTGATGTCCTTAGATTCAACCACTGGAACAAAAGAGAGTGACTTGAGAAACAAGAAAACATAAAATATCCGTTATCTCGTATATCATTTAATACAAGACTATTATGAGGATCCAAATTAGTATGGAAGTCCATTGCCAGTAGAAAGATTATGGGTTTGGTTTGGATATATTCTAATCCCCAAAAGAACGGATCGGAAACAAGTTTTTCCACCTTAGGACACCCTCTCCAGGGTATGTACAATAGAATTACCTACAAATACCATGTTATTTAAGAATAATGACTGGTAGTTGGAAGATAAATTTGGCTAGTCGGAATGGATTTAGATTATACTTAGGTACTTATTGAAACGCACTAGGGCAAATATCTGTGTGCTTTGACAGAGGAGAATTGACTCATGTTTGACAAATTAAGTCAAAGTTAAAATTAAACCTTACCCTCTGGGGCTACAAAAGGTTTGCCACTAGAGACCCAGAGCTCTATTGGGTAGCGCAGGATGGTTTCGAGCGGCGGTAGCGCAACCTGACGGAGGAGCAGCTCCCTCTGTTTGGCAACCTTCTTCGATTCCTGGGAGTCCAGCTCTGTAAGTAAACATTACTTGTATTGGCTATTTAGAAATAAAAAATACTGAATTAAAAGATGTCACAGTGACTTCTTTGATAGGATTTCACGGAATGAATTTTCCTTGAACAAAAGCAGTCCCAAGTTCTGAATATCATACATTTTCGTTATCCTTTGATATTCCTATTCATTTTATCATAACTAAATTTCATTAAATGTTCACAAAAGCTTACAAGAGTTCAAAGATGTTACCTATTAGCCAGAGGCCTCTAAGGTATAAACAAAATAACATACATGTGACTGCCTGGATACAGTTGATGGTTTATTACACCGGGGGCTTAGTCACAAATATGGCAGACTTGAGTCAAGTCATTTCTACTAAGCTGCATTCCCATCAACTAGAAGACATAACTTTCAAATCGTATAAATGATAAACCCTCTTACCAGTCTTCTCCTCTTGTGCTTCCTGTCGGGAGTTATCTCCCCCTTCCTCCTCCCCGTATTCCCCAGCTCGTTGCTCGTCTGTGTCGGCCCCACCCCCTCTCTCATCCTCGTCAAATTGCTCCATATTCTGCATAGCCCGCTCAAGCTGTGAGTGAACTTTCTCTGACTCTCTGTCATGAACTGCCTCAGAGTTATCTGCCCCTCCCTGGGCTGGTGTACTGGATCCTGTAATAAAGAGGATACAATGTCTAAAACGTTTTTCCTGATTATGCGAAGATAAGATTCAACACTTTCTCCTAAAAGAGAACTCTCCAGAATGATCCATATGTGTAATCATGGCACATTGAAGACAACATGGGTCTTGATAAATACTCTGTATTAAGCATAACAATATCATAGTTTTTTCTGTACAAGTTGACTGAAGGTAATCTACCCCTCTTAAAGTTTTTGCCACATCAACATTAGGACACACCTCATAGCCAGAATTATTCCTGCATTGTGTGCAGGCCAGAAGATACTGTGCTTTGGGTAATAAGTTAATTAGTTTGTTAGTACAAAGTTTTCAAGAATAACTTGTGGTGCTAAAAATGTAACTTTAAAGACTTTCATTTATGATCACAACTTCTGAAATATGGTAAAGAAATGTGGTTATTTCATACACTTTTGAAAGACAAAATGAATCGAACTGACAACACTGACCTCCACTGTCCATGAGAATCATCTTCTCAATACGGTCGGCCATGACAGTTTTGTAGTTTTCAACAGCCCAGTCGATGAGATCGTCCATGTCAAGGATCATCACTCCGTCCTCTGTGTAGAGACGAGTGGCGGCGCTGTTCAGTCCCAGTTGATGTGTGCACTGGTTCAAGATCTGTGATAATGATTATAGATTCATGTAACTCTGTGTTGATATTATGGTAGTATTAAGTGGGGTTGGAGTTGAAAGGAAACCCACACAAAAATGACCAAAGCTTGAATGATTTATGTAACTCTGTGTTGATATTATGGTAGTATTAAGTGGGGTTGGAGTTGAAAGGAAACCCACACAAAAATGACAAAAGCTTGAATGATTTATATAACTCTGTGTTGATATTATGGTAGAATGATGTATGTAACTCCGTGTTGAATTGTGGTTATGTGCAAATTTGTTTGAGAGCTGCCACAAGCACAAACAAGAATGACAAAAGCTTTAATTCTGCCTGAATATCTAAGTTTGTGATTGCAGTCACTGAAAATCTGTTCTTGGCTCAAACATTGTAAATATGTGAAGAGTAGATTGATTCACCTGTGATCAACAGGACAAGTCAAGATTTTGACAAGTTAACAAACATCCATGTATCTCATGGAAAAAACAGGCAGGCCTCAGGGCAATTCTCCCTTGATGTGCAGAAATGGCAAATACAATTCACTATCTTCTTAAAGGGACATTTTAGAATTGAATGAGAAGTTGAATATCATTATGAATTGTGTTATGAATATTAAGAACTATATTTTCAAATACTAACTCCCTGAATACTGGATCCATAAACCTTGACACCCGATCTCATTCTTCCCTCGCCGTTCTTGTACACTAGCAGTTTGACTGTCTTCACTGTCTTTGCAGCAGAGATCTGCTTAGCGATAGTCTTGATGCTGGTTTCTTCTCGCAGAGTGGCCAGACTTTCCTCCCAGTTCTGTAGCGTGATCTCTGCCTCATGAGTTGACAGATCAACCTTTCCGTTCAACACACAGAAACTGCCAACTTGCCGCAACTTCAGTTTTTTGGCTGAAATGGTAAGTGTGTCAAGTGTCTTTTTAACCGATGACTTCAATATGAAGATTTGAGAAGGTTCTCATTCAGGTTATTAACAACAATAACGTACCATTGCACTGTGAAATGTTTTGCTACCAAACTTGATTCTAAAAGGCATTTTCGTAATAGTTTTTTAGAGTTGACTTAAAAAGAAAACAAAACAAAGGAAATATGAAAACATAACTATATCTACTTGTTAATTAATTAGTTAGTTTCATTTCAGCTTAAAAACAAGTACAAATCTGCCATCATTTTATTAATCCAAATGTTTCTCTCTTTCATTTTGTTGAGAAACTAACCTTGTCCCATGGCGCAAGCAAAAGGTCTGTTGTTGGGTAGACGTTGAACCTTGAAGCGACCTCTCATGGCCCGAGCACAGGATATACACACTCGCACGTCACGATTCTTTCTGTCTGGAATTTCAACTAGATAGCCCTACAATACAGGATTAAATGGGATATTAGACGCATATAACACTCTCAATATCTGCTGTTGCAGAAATAATCAATGTATTCCTATTACTAGCCCCTGGTTTATCTCAATTCCAAAAATATCTATACCAATACTTTATCATTTGTGCAATCTGAAATTCATCAAGGTTATCTTAGCAATGTTTTTCATGGTTTACCCTGTCTTTGTGTCCACAGTGCATAAAAGAATCGTTATAACAAGAAACCTTTGCATTACCTTTTTTGTTGATTAGATTCCTAGCAGTCAGCAATGATTGAAGGTAATGAGTGGATATTCTAATTAAAATACATCTTGGTAAAGTCAAAAGTTAAGGAATTATCTCAATTTGAAAATTTCAAAGCGTAAAAGTGAATGAAAATATTTACTGGCTGGTCAATCTGTGCCGAACTTGAAACTGCGTAGGTACACACATCTGCTTTGTTAGCTGCTGTGATCTCTATAAAAGAAAAAAGAACATAAAATAGACTTCTTTGCATTGCAAGAATATTGAATGTAGTGTATCGTGTGTGCAACAAAAAAGTTATTGAAACCGAGACAGTATCAGAACATCCACACTTTTATTGTTGTGTTTGAAAATTTCGAGTTTCAGCAAACCTTTGTCATGTTGATCCGCGTAGAAAGCGTGGATGAACCCTGTCTCTGCGTCATAGCGCCACCGCTGATGAGCTTTGCCGTATTGGTTGCCACGACGAGCCTGTAGAGTGACCTGACATCTCGCAAAGGTCAGGGTTCGTGTGTCATCATTTTGGATGTTTGGTGTAGCAACAGTAAGAGCTAGTTGCTGGTTGAACTTGGAGCGGATTTCTCTGATGAATAAGAAAATGAGATTTACTTTATGTGGTTTAATGGTGAACCAAAATACTGTGTGCATCATGCAAAAAATCTTACTGCTTGAGATTATTCAAGATTACTGAATAAAGCTAGTAATACATTTGTGTTATGTTATTCCCGACCACAATCCTATAACAGCTATGGACAAGGCAAGACATTTGAAGAGTATAGAGTGTGAGGGAGCGGTACCAAAGACATCAGATATCCTTTAAAATCTACACAAGGTTCCATATTAACTCAAAATGAAACACATTAATATTCTTCCATTCAGCAATGTCTAGGTTGTTGGTCTAGAATGGGCGTCATTGAAATAATGACTCATTGTCAATTCAACCCAGTTCAGCAAGAGAGGAAATAGCATTGTGTACACACCCATTTTCCTTCATGACCCATCGCTGGTTGATGTCGTCCGGTCGTCTCTTCTGCAGGAACACCTCGATCACACGCCCCTCCTGTTCCTGCACCCCCAGCACCAGGCCATGGTTGGCTGAACAAGCAATGAACCCGTCCTCATACACAAATCGCTGGAGCGTATCACGTGGGAGGCGTGGGGATGGCTTTGGTCTGTTGGGAAGACGAGAGATTGATTATTCATCATATGAATTAAAAACTTCAAAAGGAGCTGATGTTGAAAAATGTATGTGTTGGAGCGATATAAATTTTACACCAGGTCACACTTCCACAACATTTAGCGGAATGTGGTTTACTTTGTAAATGAGTTGTGTGATTCTAATGAAATTGCCACTCAGGAAAACTGTTACTCATAAGGCTTTCATCATAAACCTCAGAGGCCAAACGCTTGTAGAAAAAAATAATAATAGAATCTTTAGTATATGAATGCAAGTAGACCTACTTGTATTTGTCGTATAGGTCCTTGTTGGAGTACTTGACGGCGTCAGGGTCATCATAGTCCATGCTATTACCGACATTGACCAGACGCTCCCACGGCCATCGCAGACTATCCAGTCGCTTCTCTGACCTCATGTGTGCTCTCTCATGTGGGGATCTAGTGGTTCATGAAATCAGCTTGAAACATTATTTGGTATTTAAAATGATAACATCAAAGGATAACCTACAAATGTTCATCATCAGACAACAGTTCCAGGTTACAGGCAACTCAAAGGATGAGATTCTTTCCCTGTATAAGTCAGACTCCTCACCAAACAGTGCTGACTAATGATTTTCTTCCTTACCTATATTTGATTTCTATTCAATAAAAAATGAAGCATTTTCCTCATTAACACAACTAAAGATCTTCCAGAAAACAGCAAGTATCTTTACTTACAAGTTTTCATAGTCCTCCTCCTCTGGTCCGCCAAGATCCTGAGATGTAGCGAGAGTGGCCTCCCTTGACCTCTCCTCCGTGTCTTCCTCATCCTGACTCCAGCACTTGTTGATGAGAATACTCGTGTTGGGCGTCAGTGCTCCGTCAACCTCCATCACCATGTCTGAACAACAGGAAATGTGTGTTAACACCACTTTGACAAATTTGTGCCTTACTAGGATCACAATTGATGTTTTTTAAATATTTTTTTTCATATGTGTCCTTTGGCATTATTTGAATATAACATATATTTTCTGCATGATAAGAATGACCTTATGTATTAATTCATTACTCAACTAAGAGAAAATAAAAGTTTAATTAGAGAAAACCATTTTCATACATTGAACACTTGCATTACAGTGAATACTTAAGCTCAATTCCTTTCAAACGCATGGTCTCAGTGCTGAAATATCAAACTAGAATATCCAAAATAGATCCCTACCCTTAATAAGCACAAATAAGGCATTTCTAATAAAAAAACTTACTCTAAAGGAAAAGAGACAAACTGCTGGATCTCTCTTGCCAGTATCAAATTTGTTTCTTGAAAACCTCAGGAGCAAGAGTTCAACATACAGCAATAACCACAATCTACTCAAATTAATCAATCAGTAGTGGACATAAAAAATCCCATCCATAACCATTTTTCATCACCTTTCAATCAAAAATGTACATCTCTGAACACTGCACTATCCCTTAGATTACCAAAGTGATGTCGCAGCATTGTGTCATCATGCTTTTAAAGTCATAGCATTGAGATGTCATTACTTGACGACATAAATTAATTGTAACGTCATGGGCTCCATGTCATCTATAGTGGAACACACTTTTGAAAGATAAAATATTTCTGACCGCTGCGCAACACAACTCACTCTGTGGGTCACGGAGAGAGACAAATTGTCTGATCTTGGCGACGTCGGTGGAGAGTTGAGAGAGGAGAAGACGACGCTGTTGCTCTGTCTTGGTGAGGCTGGGATCGCTCCACTGCTCACCACATGTCACGTACACCAGTTGGTCCCGCTTTAGGCTGTTCAGGATGAAGTGTTCTGTGCCGTTGGCG
The DNA here is from genome assembly GCA_921293015.1 of Phorcus lineatus. Lineage (NCBI taxonomy): Eukaryota > Metazoa > Mollusca > Gastropoda > Trochida > Trochidae > Phorcus > Phorcus lineatus. The sequence goes on along the minus strand of OV121096.1, from coordinate 1,749,947 downwards.
TCAAATAGACGTCGTGCGGCAAACGGCATGTTTAGCAGAGATGTACAGTGGTCTAGGAACTAGGATAATAAAAGACAATTTAGGTTGTTAAGATAGAGGTTAAGAGATATCGTAAAGTCATATTGAAATACTTAAAAGAAAAAATTGATATTGAGATGGGTACATTATTTATTCACATCATATGGCCATTGGATTGCTGTTCCCACCATCCTCTTTCCTATACTACCTAAGAAGGGAAAATTGTCAAGGAGATACAATTGCACCCACCATGATAAACTCCAGTTCTCGGACGGTGAGGTCCCAACAGTGAAGACTGACGTCCACGTCTACGGAGTCAGCATGGTTCGTGGAGGAGTCATGTTTCTTGTGTCGATGTCCGCCCTCCTTCTTATCCTTCTTGCCAGGCTGGTTCATCATCTACGTTCAGATATATGTCATGGATATAAGAGTTACTAGGCTTATTCAAAACCGTGTTTAGAAGTCTTTATTCTGCATTCAATTTACATGCATTGTAGTCAAATAACCATTTAAACACTACCAACTCATGCCTGTCATTGTATCTTCTGTAGATAAGTTTCCAAAATTATAATTGAGTCATTGATGCGACTATTGTCCGGTTTTGATACAAAATCTTTACTGTTTATTGGTGCCATACAACCGATAAGCATCAAGATGCTTTTTTTCAGACACAACCACATCTTCTCAATAGAATGACACGATTAATAAAGTTTTACTCCAACAACATACTCTGTGACCCTTTAATGATGAAACTGTATCACATGGTAAGTTTAAATAAGAGGTTTTAACTTACAGTAGTCAAGTTTGGTCCTACGACTGGCACCGCAAAGCTTGTGTCCCGGTCCCCGTTCTTCATAGCATACAGTCTGATTGGGGTCACTGGGAAATACAAAATATTGTAAATAAAAATAATTTCTAGGAAATCAGATAGGAAGAAGAGAGGATGTAAGATACGACTATGAAATGTGTGACAATAAACAAAAACTTAATTCACTCTTACATTAGGATTATTAAAAAAAGTGTCTTTGTGAGCAATCAAAGATTACAGTATAACAAATTGTAAGAAAACGAGGTACGTACTTCCAGTGAGGCCGGACTTCTTGTCGGACTTGTGTAGAGGAGGAGCGTGGGGCACTAGGTAGCCTTCCATTGGCCAGTCATATTTCTGTGTGCATCGTAAAACATGATCAATATCACCTTGTCCAGAATATATTTTGTGAACTCATAAGTGAAAACAAATATACATTTCTTGCTAAATATTAAGTACGTCTGTATTTCAGGGGAAGTTATTCAATCAGGAAAAGTGGTCACTAATCTGCATAATCCTTAGGGAATGTTTAGCATTAAATAATCATTTTTAGATATCTCCTGAATTTCCGATTTCAAAATTAAACAGAAATTAACAATTCCTTATATATACCTCATTGAGATCCCCGCTGACGGTGATTGGCCATGAGTAAGCCAGTTTGTGCCACTCCGAGTTAGTTGTCTGAGTGTACTTCCACTGTCCCAGGTTCTCAAACCTTTCCTGCTTCAACGCAAATCTGCAATAAGAACATCTGGTTATACAAAGGTCTTCCACAACCTGAAGCCTGTTTTGGATCACCATAGCCTACAATGATGTAGATTGCAGGGGGTTGCAATATATATGTTAGCGTTCTTTGACAATTCAAATAATTTTGTCAACATTTAATAAAGATTTAAGATATTCACACATGGTATTTAAATAATAGCTTTTAAAAATGCATGTCTGATTAACTTTTCTTTACATAATTAGATCTGAGATGTATTTAGAATGCTCATTAACATACCAATTTCTCCAAGAATATCATTTTTATTAAGTTACAATAATTCAAATGATATTATGCTAGAAAGAAGTTAAAAGAGACAAGAAATAAAAAACCAAAAAATATTGTTAAAAACTTTTCAATACAATAAGTCATTTAGTTTTCGAAAAATGCTCATGAAAAGAAATTTTTATCGTAAACTTTTGCAGTTTTTGGTCAAAATTAAAAAAATTATTGGCACCCTGAACCTTGAACCCCTAGCTAACTTTCATACCAAATTTTAAGTTTCCAAATCATTTAGTCAAGTTTTTACGTCATAGTAAGAATATAATGATAAAAGATATCTATACAAAAAATGTTATGATACCTTTGACAGGCACCCTCCTTCCGTGGTCTGGGTTCAGCGATGATGAGGTAGACCCTCGCTCCGTTCTTCACCCCCTCAGGGGCATTAGCAGCGTAAGATTCCTCGTCTCCAAACTTGTTCCCCAGATATGTCAGTACTTTATCTGGGTACGCCTGCATTGTAAGAATTATAAGTCTTCATCGGCCTAATAATTTTAACATGCAATTAATCTTGAAAACAGCTAAGCTCAGAAAAGATATAAAATCCTTGAAATCTCTCCTTGGTGATGTCAATACTCTTTTAAATTCATTATTAAAGATAATTCCAAAAATAAACACCAATTTTTCAAATTTAGTATTGGCAATTTCTGGTTTCAATAACGGAACTTTAAAATATGATTTTCAGTGGAGTAGTAATGAATAATATGAATCAAGAGTGGACAACATACAACTGGAACAATGGTTGCTTCTGACGTGAAGTTCCACATCTGGTTTGGGTTCTGTGTCATCTTCTTCTGAAGAGTGACCACCAGCCCTTCCATCTCAGCATCCTGGTCGAAGAAACGTCCCTTCGCCGTCGTGTCTGACACGGCTAGACACAACTGGGGCATACTCTTGTTGATGATGTAGCCAGACTGTAATATATAGTTCAAGTTGATAATGCATCTTTACCACTCATTTAGTGAAATCTAGGTTAACATATTTTTCATAGGCGCATGTGTGCAAATATCACTTAAATCATATGACACATCTAACCAGTAATAATATCTATTTATAACATGTACAAGCATTGAAGGAAGATAAATGGGTCACATTTCCCTGGTCGTTTCAAATGTATTTCTATAAGCGCTGAACTCCTTAGATAGTGTAAACAAAAGCTGTCACCAACAATTACCTGCTGTTATGTATTCGGTGTGGGAGGGTTTCATTTACCACAACAAGACTAACTGGAGACACATTTAGGATTTATACCTACAGATGGCAAACTCATATATTAAGTGACGACATCTTATGTCGTTGTGACAATATCAATAACAAGAAAAATGGATTGTTTTACAACTTATTGACAGAAACACTGCATTTATTAATCATTAACCAGGACCTATATTTTCCTCATTATCAAAGCATCGGTGACGATTCTTTCATTGAGTTTTCTTATTAGAGGAATGAGCATTTCAATTCACATGATCAAGCCTTGCATTGAGTCACAACAACACAATGTTATATATTTTCAGTGACAGAACCACACCCACCTGAGTGATTACCCATGTCTGAACTTCCTTCATGCGTCTCAGCACGGACTCGGGTGGGCGCTTGTCGTCTCCTCGCAGTCGGAACTTCTCGGAGACTACCAGTTCAGGGTAGAGGGCAAGATGGGGATATTTCTGTCAATCATTCACTTAAAGATTAATATTCAACCACATGGTTTAAAGTAATCAGGGTTCATATTCAACATTCAACATAGCTTCTAGTCTGTAGATCAATTAGGTGCAACTGGTTAAGTAAAAAGCGATGGAACAACGAAAAGTGTCATTATTTATACAATATTTTTACTTATCCAACATCAAATCTGCTTCAAAAGGAATGATGGGATTGTATTGATTCTCTTATTATATAGGATTTCTTCTTTACCAGGTGCTACGAGCTAAGACTGTGATTTGGGTTGGTAGTGAAAATGGCAAATTCAATTAGATATACAATTGAAATTAAAAAATGTAAAATCCAACAAAAAGTTAAGACTTACATTTGGGTTGGGTTGTGAAAATGGCAAATTCAATGAAATATCCATTAAAGTTTTTTTAAATGTAAAACATCCTCTGGTATCCCCAAAAGTTCTCCAAACAGGATAGGCGAGAGTGAACCATGTACCTTGTGATGGAGGTAAGAAGCTCTCTGATCAACCTCATTGCTCTCCAACAACCACTTGCACTTTTCCGTGTCCATCATCAGCTGTTTGCTGGCCATCGAGTCCTCGTACATCGGCGGAAAACCAATTGTAGCCTCCTATTTTTGGTAACTGCAAAGAGAAATGAAAATAATAACAGAAACAAGGACTATGAATTTCCTTTATGGCATTCCAAGAACACATCCTATCTATATTCTGACAACGCTCTACCTGATGAAAAAGTGGGCATAAAATGCCAAATGAAAAGTATTTTCACTATTAAGTAGTCGTCATCCATAAAATCTTGCTTTTCTTATTTATACTTCTTCTAAAAGCCTGTCAAAGATGATATTTTGATCTTCAATGATTCAGTATAGATGTGTAACAAACATAAAACAGTTGGGACCTACTCATCAGTTGCCGCAGTATCCTCTTGCATCAGCTGTTCGCGGACTACATGCGTCTCTCCATCAACTTCCAACTTGGTGGCCTTGTCGAAGAACGCCTCGATACAGTATGCTGTAATACACATTCACCATCATTGTCCATCAACTATACATTATTCTACCTTCATTTTGAAAAGAATAATGGATAATTTGTGTGGACCCCAACAGTCAACAGGTCACCCCCACATTCCCCACCAGCTTGACCCCAACACTCTCTGAGTGAGTGAGTGAGTTGTTTAACGCCGCTTGGGCAATATTACAGCCATTAGCAGCGGGGGCGGGATAGCGCAGTGGTTAGCGCGTTCGGCTTCGGATCAGGAGGTCCGTGGTTCGAATCCCGCCAGGGGCTCGGCAACTTTGTCTGCAGTAGAGAACTACTAGTTCCAGCCGATGCTCGCAGGTTTCACCGCAATGCATAGCCACTATAGTGTTGCGGGCTTTCTCCCTGCAATAATACTAGCAGCCGCGATATAAGTGAAATAATCTTGAAAGCGGCGTTAAACCCCAACTCACCTCACCTCACCATTAGCGGCGTTCAACACTCTTTGAATAATTAAATCATCCCCTAATCTTGAACATGTCTGGAGGTTGAGACAGAGATTATTTCAGCAGGTAAGTATCAAATGAACTCACTGAAGGGACAGATGAAGGCCTCCCCGTAGGACACCCAGATCTCCTGCTCCTTCTCCAGGGCCAGCACGTCTGTAATCTCATGTCCATACTTGTCATACAGCTTCTGCGCCACTGCATTCAACTTAGGGTTAACTCCCCCTGACGACCTCTGGCTTGTAGATAGTTCATCAAGCAACTGCAATATTGTAATGTCACATATTTGACTGAGTAAAACTGCCATATAGAAAATGTATTCATAAATATCTTTTTGTCTTGCTTATGTGTTATTTGCATTTTATGCTATGTCTTAGGGGCTAAGAAGGAATTTCCTCCATTATAGAAGAAAGAAGCATTAAAACCATGGAGCAATGACTGCTGAACGAAGTTACAATAAAATAGCTCTCACTAACCCGTGCCATAAGTCTGTGTTTATCATGTCCAATACCCTTCAGAGCTTCTCTTAGGTTGAAGAAGAAGTAAGAATAGTTGTCTGCCATTCCATTCTCATAAACCTGAAAACATACAAAAATAAATAAAAAATATACAAACATCATACATCTCTTGGTTAAACGCTTCATTCAGACATATAGACTTGGTCAATCAGAACATTGATACAAGCAGTGAGAATAAATACTTTGAGACACTAGAGTGGCCGAATATAGTTTTTTCTTAGATAAACTATCAGTTTTTTAACAAGCACCTGCCATAGACTCTAGAGTGTATGAAATGAGCCTATGAGTTAATAGTAAAGAAGTAGGATTCAACAAATATATGTAAATATAAAAGTAACACGGTTGTGGGCTAGCAGATGGCCTTTATATCATACACTGATTCTAGTCAATCCAAATTTGACAATTTTATTACCTTGAGCTTAAGTCCCTTAGTTCCTACGAGGCGGTCATCAGCATCCAGCTCCTGGATGTGTGTCATCTTGTACGAGGCTCCCTGACTCTACATACACAGATCAACAGGTAGTTATTAACATGTGATATGAACAAAACACTTTCAAGCTCTTAAGGATGGGTAAAGCACTCCATGAAGAATATGTAAGTTATAACTTGTTGAAAATTGTTAACCTGTCAAACAGATGCCTTTACATATCCAGTCTCATTAGTCCAACAATGAATATGAAGCAGGAATACAGTCAAACACATTACTTTTCTAACACACTATTAGTTGACGTCATTAACAATGGATATAAGCTAAATTTCCTGGTTATAATTGATATATCTAGAACTACAAATCAATGGCTAACATTGAAAAAAGGGCCTTGACCACAAAGAACAGATACTGATAACAACTCCTTAAATAATTAAGAATATAACTGAAAAGTTTTGTGAAATGAAGCAGAGTTACCTCCTCTTCGGCCTGCTTCTCACGCAACGCCTCCTGCCTCTCCTTCAGTCTCTTCAGAGTCTCGCTCAGGTTCTCAATGTCATTGTCAGCCTGAATATAAAGTAAATGATGCTCATGTAGCTTTAAGACCATCATTTTATGTTAGCAACCGATTTGATGGACAACAGCGCAAAGTAAATACACTTATCATTAATTAATTAGACAGGCTGAAGTTCCCGTTCTACATGCAGTAGTTCTTGTAAGCGAATGAGGTACTGTTTTATATACAGGAATTCCTTTCAGCAGTCTTCTGTCAAATAATCTTTGAATCAATAGAATGTGTTTGTTTATGTAACCTGTGATGCTTTCCTGTATGTTCAAGCTCTGTAATGATACAAACTGAATTCCTTTAGGGGCAATAAAGTATTATTATTATTACAATTATTATCATCTACTTTAACTTTATTTCCACAACTACTTTGATAGAACCATCTCTTTAATTACCTTCTCTTCAGCATCATAGAGCTCGTCTGGTTCCATGGACAGGATGGAGGGAATGTTCACTCGGTCTTTCTCATCTTCACTCAAAGCAAAGTTTATCTACACAAAATAACATGGACAGTTGTAAAGAACTTCTTTTCACAATTTCATTAACTCCATAAAATAGGTATTCTTCAACTAAAAACTCATATGAAGAATATAGCCAAAACACAAGTGTTTGCCACCAACATGGCAATGTCCCCCGCCGTTATGAGATATTTGGCATAATTAATATCATTTATCTTTTGGTACAATGAATGTTACCTGTAAGTTGATGTGTCTTGTCATGATCAATTGAGAATCTTCTCTTCATTGTGATGTATTTCAAGAAAGACTCTTTGACATAAAATCTTAACCACTGTCACTATCCGTATGTATATTCGCACCTTTTTCCTTCTAACAAAACACACATCACTAATGTGATAATAACTTTCTCACTCTTAACAAAACACAAGGTCTGACTCTTCCTCCCTTGAAGGTTGTCACCAAATATGAACACTCTAGGTGCTAAGTTTTACGAGATATCGTGTTAACAATGTATTACACAGTGGTCAAAGTGTCATGGTGACCATGAAAATGAGGTCAGGGTCACCAATGTCGACTGGCGTCTGAGTCTTCCTCCATCGGAAGCTGTCACCAAATATGATAAGAAGAATAACAAGAATCCGGACGGACGTAGTATTGTGGTGACCTTGAAAATGACGTCAAGGTCACCAAAGTCGACTGGCGTCTGAGTCTTTCTCCACTGAAAGCTGTCACCAAATATGAACACTCTAGGTGCTAAGCTTCATGAGTTATCGCGTTAACAAGACTCCGGACGTACGTACGTACGGACCGACGCCGCTGAATTCATAGTCTCCCGTTCCGCGTTGCGGCGGGGGACAATAACAAATAATGATTTGCTTAAGAAACATAAATTATCATAACAGATATACAAAAGATAAATAGAGCCTTTCAGATTTCTTCAGTCATATTGTGATATTGTGTGTCATATCATATACATTGTGTCAAAACATAGGGTGCTCATTGACATCACTATCTTTAAGTACTGTGCACAATGTTAGCAGCACGGCAGCAGTGGTAATCTCTGCATTTTCCAAGCTTTTAATTTGAAATAATTCTATGAATACCGGTAATAATTGAAATGCAAAACTCAGTCCCATTTAATTACATTTTTATGAAACTCGTGAATGGCATTAGTATCTAACTCACTATTGCTCGTTAAATACCAAACAATTCACTCGTTTCATAAAAGTGATCTTAAATGGGACATCGTTAAGTATTCTCTATTATTGTACTTTAACAATAAAAATACAATGAACCAATCTATTCAATGATTGTAACTTGATACCTGTTTCTTGAACTTCTTCACTTCAGAGAGTTTAGTCTTTACCACCTGGATGGTGCTGTTGATGAAGTGGGCGGTGCCCGTGGGACTGAAGCCCTCCCCCACCGACACCCACAGGGGGCCCATGACAGGTGTCCCACCACTCTGAAGTGTCTCATCTAACAGTGGAGCTGGAATGAGTAGGTCTGGGTTAATTTGACTGCAAAGGGGTTTTGATTGAGAACTATTACTGATTACAGTAGCAAGTTGGACATAATAACCATTCATCAACACTTAAACAAGCCTGTCTGATCTTTGTGACCTTGTAACTAAGGTGATAATGGTATGTTGCACCTGCTTCCATTACAGAGTTATTACTGAAGCACCGAACTATTGTGACTATCAAGAGAATGATGCAATGACTGTCCCTTACTTCCTGTTAGATCTGTTATTTCGGTTCCTTCCCAGTCGTAGAGGATTCTGGCGTGGGATCGAAGGTCAAGTTTAGCGGTACAGGCAACTAGGAACTGGAAAGTAAATCAATTACCATTAATATCAAGAGTATATCAACAATATAGTGTTCAATAGCCAACACATAAAAAACAAAATGGAATTACAAGATTTTAATAATATTTGTCATTTATTCATTTCTCAAAGAAAGTATAGCTTCACATAATTTTGTGATGAACTTGTTGAGTATTTCTCACCTCTTCTGTGTTGGATAAATCCGCTACCACTTCCACAGGTTCTGTACTTTTACCATTTCTGTAGACCAAGATTCGAACTTTCTTCCTGTCTATCAGCGTCCTGGAGCAAACGTACATGGCCATATACATACAAATTTATACGGAAGCATTAAAGGCCTCAAACACAACACAAAGCAAATAAAATCGTTTACCCTATATTTTCGGTTCCAAGAACATTCAAGTAAAGTTGTATCTTTAGACACTGACAAAAGTGAATTATTGTTTAACGCCCCTTGGGCAATATTTCAGCCATTAGCGTTGTCCCATGGACAAAATGATAAGATATTATAATTCTGCAGCTACCGAGTTATCGGTACCACTGTTCAGTAAGCAGTATTGACAGTATCCCACAAACGTGACAGAGTAATGTTTTTGAACCAATAACTGCTGTATTCAAAATAGCTAGGTGCCAGCCAATTACTGGTTAAAATCTGATTTGACCACTTGCAGAATAGGCCTGCAAGTCTGCCTGGCTTGTGTGATTTTTTATATATAATAAGTGCCAACACATTGCACGGCTTGCAAAATCTTAAAAAGGGCTGGTTGATTATTTTAACCACTAGCCCAGCTTACCAGGAGAGTAGAGAGACTAAAATTATTTTAATACTGAACGACTGCAATATGAAATTATCTTCCCAACTTACAACATCCTTTTTGAGAGTCTGGATCTTGTTTTCTTCTTCTTTCCTTCTTCAGGGAGCATGACACCGGACAGCTTCCATACCGCGCCCTCCTTCAGGATCTGATTCCCTGTAAAGAGGAGGGAAACAACTTGTGTATCATTGCAGCATAATTATTGACAATATTTACTACTAGATAAGTATCTTCTTTTGAAGGGACTGAGATGCTGGTTTCATGAATGGGGCTCATTTCTATAGACTGACAACTTCATCATGAAACCATAATTTGGTGCAAATAATAACACTGTATCAAAAAGGTGATCTAACAATGATTTGATTGAAAGTTGTGTTAGAATCTACAGACACTAATTGCAATAAAGAAGTTGACTATCAATGAAACTGCAATGAGTTAAAGAAAAACACAAATATTTCAAAATATACTGACTTTTACAATAAAGAAGTTTTGATCTTTTATGTAAGTCAATTCTCAATATCCCTCAAAGATTTATTTCAGGTGATAAAAAAATCAAACATTAGATTTGAAGAAGTTAAAGAAAGGTGGAATAGTTTTGAAATCAAATTCATTAACATCAAATGATTATGGACCCATTCTGAACTTACAAACAAATTATAAAATCACCCACTACAAATGAAATATAAATTAATTTTGGATTGTTTGATGACAAGAACTGACTCAGAGTTCAAGAATAATGCTCATTTGAAAATATGACAAAGCTTTGAATTACTTTTTGTTGGCACATGAGGATCTCTGTAGTTTTCACCCATTGAAATATACACTTCTGAATCTGGGAGGATATCTTGCCCCTCAAACACTTCAATACCATCCTCGAGAAATATCCTCCGAGCGGCAAATTGGAGGCCAAGTCTCGTAGTGAGTTGTTCCAGTAGCTGAGAGATTAGACACATAGAACTTAAAGTAAAATGTAACTTGCAACATCATATATGTAATCTGTAGGAAAATCATGATTCACCTGAGGTTGGCTGACTGAAATAAAATTTGAATATGAAATATTGGATCAATTTCTTACTATTGTGTCTTAATAATTTCCAAATCTACATGTCTTAATTTCCTGCTATTTGACTTTCTTATAATAATTTAGGTAATAATACCTGCAACTGGCGCTACCAAAGCTATTTTCATAGCTAATTGTTTGTAGATAATCTTAGGCTATCCAAGAATATTTTTAGACAGCAGATGAAGGGTTAAACTGTTGACTTACCATCTTCACATTGGCAGCTGTTGCCCTTACAAAGGTTTCTCTTGAACCATTTTTGAAAGCAATAACTTTGACTGTGTGTGGCTGTCGACGATACAAGGACTTTGGTCTCTTCGCTGAAATAAAAATTTGTAATTTGTAATAAAATGGATGTTCATAAAACAAAACAAAAATAAGAAGAGTAGGTCACAAGTTCAGAGTAAAAATTGCTGTTATGATATTTTCCTCTTTGATAGGCAATCTGGAAGTTGATGATATGAAGGATAAAGACGATTTTTATGGATAAGCAACTTCTTTATTCTGTGGAAGTGACGTTTCCAGATAGATTCTAATGTCGTCAAGAAAGTGACAACAACATTAGAATCTATGTCGAAATGTCGCAAGTGACAACGACATTAGAATCTTTGTCGGTCTTTATCCTTCATATGATATTTCATTGAGCTGGAGAAACTTGACGTATTTTTAGCAACTAATCTAACGAAAGAAAACTTGTTGTCATGCTTAATAAAATGTTATTGAGAATACATGTATACCTGAACCTGGTCTGTAAGAAAATCTTGATATACCTGAGGCTGGCCGGCTGAAAAACAAAGTTAAAATATAAAATTCATTTTGGATCATATGCTCAATATTTTGTTTTTATGATTTCCTAACCTATATGTCTTGAATGAACCTTCAGATGAAAACCTGAGAAATCTCAATTCCCAGCTATTAACAATTTCTAATAATGGTTTAAGGTTACAACACTGAAAATAGAGTCTTATAGCTGATGGTCCAAATCCAACTGAGCCATTAAAAAAATTAAGTTGTGATGAACGAAATGAATGGAAGATTTATTCTTCAAAAGTAACAGATTTAAACTTGTGACAAGATTTAATGACTACCTAATGTAATAACAAAACACTTTAGTTCAACTGTGTTATTTTGTTTACAGTTTGACAGTGATGTTCGTAAGTGATCAGATCAGGTGATATCTTTTGCTATAAGTGAACAGATTTGGTAAAGGTATACGAGGTCCCAACACCAAATCGGTTGGCAAATTTCCAAAGGACTTCTTAAAGAAATATAATTGTTTGGTGCAATGTTTATCAAGATATATATATAATACCACATCTTTCACTCTTTAGTTATTTGTGGAGATACATTACAATCTTACCTGAGTCGCTTTATTGGAGCACTGGCAGGTCGTCTGAAATGACTGATCTTTTCTGACCGTGGTGTCTCTGGGTCCCATAGACTTGGATCTGCTATAAACTTTGCATCAATTCTTGGTTTCTCCGACTGATGGTATTTTGCTGATATTCTTGCTGCAGCTGAAGCTGGTCTTCTACGATGTTTGATAGTTGTTGTAGCGTGAGGGAGTCGTTGCATGTAGGGGGATGGGGGAAGACTGGAATTCAAAATGTGATGATCATATAGTTGCCTTGTTTAAATGAGATTCATATTGCTTATAAGGTTGATAATGTCACATCTGTTTTTTTCTTTATCAGAACATGTAGCACTGATAAAAAAATAAATTTCTTTCCACCATGAATGTTATTCTTTTGTAATAAGTCATTAAACGATCTGAACATTGAAGATTCTGACAGTATTGAAACTTTAAAGTTAAAAGCAGAATTCTATCAGTATTTTTTGTTGAAACAAAATGTTGGAGAAATTTCTGTTTATGAATACCTGTTATGAATACATTGTTAATTCTCTATCTACTTAAAACACGTTCTAATTCCTACTAGTCTTATATCAAAACCAAAAAAAAGACATTTATTGACAAAGATATTTGACCGTAAGTGAAGCAGGTCATTATTGCTATAAGTGTAGAAAGTCTTGCTACAGCAAGTACAAGTAAATTTTTATCAGTCTAAGGATGAATCATTTTTTAATTTGGGGATAGTCTACCAGTCTGTGATCAATAAATTGTAAAATACAGTACAATTTCATGTAATACAAAAATGACAATCCCAACAAAGCTAATACAACTTGAAATTAAAACTCTTAATACATACTCCTTGTCCTTTTTAACTTCTATCCTGGACTTTTTCATTTCTTCCAGATATTGTGCAATCAAGAGATCTTCATAACTAATCATTCCAGAGTTGTACGGGCAGTTGCTTGGCATGTTCTTGTCTCTGGCAGATTGCCTTCGACTTGAATCCAAATCTCCACCTTTTGGCATATTGACTGCAAATGATAAAGAACATGTCAATTCAAACACATCAGCATCAAAATGAAAATTCGCTTCACAAAATTTAATATTCAAACAGGCATCACAACTGATCACTTTTGATTGAGGCGTAGACAGGTCAACACAATTGTGAATTAGTTGATGAAATATCAATTTTAAAATTGAATGCATCACTGCCTTTCCTTTTTTTGACAAATTGACACATTCCAAATTCAATAGTGAGTAGGGAAAATGTTGCTTAATTTTAAAGAAACTTATTGTAACAAAAAACTGGTTATCTTACAATCAGTTTGTTGAGTGAAAGCACAATTGTCTCCTATAAAACATTGCTATTCAATCGCTATACATACAATCTAAGCTTTTGGTTTTGAACTTCAGATGCGCAATTATTTCAGCTATCCATTTAAACAGATAAATAGATTATATCATTCTGAAGTCTACACATATTCATATATTCAGTATAACTTTGATAAGATTCAAGGGAAACGTTTATCCAACAAACAACAAACAAAAAAATCTTAGAGCCCATGTAAAATTAGGAGTTTTTACCGTCATTCACTAATGAAAATGAAATTAATCTATTACATTTTATAAAATTGATATATATTTTGACAATTGTTACTGAAGCAATAACATATGAAGATTTGATTCAGATTGCATTTTCATACCAAAACTACATTTGATCCAAAATCAACAAAACTTGATCCAGAACGGGCACCTGCTTGCCTATCTGAAAATGTCAAATACTTCTAAGCGTATAATTAACTTTTATCCTCAAAATATTAACATTTTCAACACAAATAAAAAACATTTAAATCACCTTTTCTGTTTTATAAATCCTATGCGCCAAGATTATTTGTTATTTCCGCTTCTACAAGAAAATGATCGCTTTGCGATGGTGTGAAAGTCAACAATTCGCGGCCATATTGATATTTGCCGCTATCTCCTTGGAGATGACGTCACGCGTTTTTTATTCGATCATTCGGGGTTTTTTCATATCTGTCATTCGTTCATAAAACATTTATGCATTTTATTCTTTACATGCCTATTAAAGTAAAATTGTACGGATTTGCATTTTTTCCATCTTTTCTAATTTTCGAAGGGATTACGGAAACTGCCGAGTGGGAGTACCTGCTCGTCTCGGCCTCGGTTTCATCTCAGCATGTTAATGGCGGCCATTTGTAGCTGATGGTGCATCTACAACCTTGGTTATAATTGGACACATAGGTGCTTCTACAGTGATAACACTTCTATTGACATTGCCTTTGGGTAGGTACAGCTATCGTTGGTTTTATGTGCTGGGCATGTATAATGATAGAAGGTAGATTACGATATAAACACCACCGGCTTTTAGAAGAGTCGACAAAATGTTGAGTGTCTAGGGTCAGGGGGCGAGGTTTATCCATATTATTTTAAATAATTATTTGGCTCCAAGGTGACAAATGTGGCAGAAGAGATATTTTATAAACACTTCTAAATATTAAGTGTTAGTGGCCTGATTTAATGCTGGGATATTTCTTAAAATTAGGCATCAATTGCTCATGATGTGTCCGTTATTTTCGATGCCACCAAAAGTAGGCGTGACTGCTGTAGCTGACAGCTCACCAACATCAAAGTGACATTTGGTCACACTGTATGTTAAATATAAAATCCTGACGTTATAATTAAATGATGTATTCATTGAAAGATAAGCTTTAATATCATTATTTCTTATATTTGCATGTCGCGTTATTCTCTGGAAGCATCATTCCAACAGACATATTACTCATGCTGTGCCCAGTAATCCTATTGATTTTTACCCTAATGCCACTTCCTGATTTCATTCCATAGGTAGGTTATCATTTACATCTTCTGATGTATCAATATTAAAGGCAAAATGTTTGCGTTAAAGTTTCACATTGCTTGCAAGATTTAGTTATGTTCTTATTTTGTGTTATATAATGCTTGACACAATGTCTAAAGATAAGTACTGTGCAGGTCATGACCTCTGCTGATGTATAAGTACCAAATTAGTCACTTGTATTAATTAACTGTGTGTTAACAATTGTTTACAATAATATATGATTATGATGTATTGACATGGAAACTTCAAATTAGGATACTTTCTTATTATATATGATAAAACAATATGTATGTTTATTTTCATAGCTCCATTTGAAATTTTTGTAAGATATTGACCACAGGTAATTTTCAAGTCATATTTAAATCGACGGTGTTCCAAAGAAAATAGGCTTCAAAATATTGACTTTCTTGTGATTCGAACTCCTTCTCTCTAGGGCTTTCCTCTGTACATGGTCTGACTTTAGCCACATGTAGTGCACATTTTGATGTAACTCAGCTATCCAATCACAATGCCTCTGGCAAAAGCATTCAGTATCAGTAGCTAGGGGCAAGTAACTCCCATGAATTATTCGTTAACTTATTGGAAGCCATCCTTCTTTGAAACAGGATGTTTTGTTAGTCCGATAATGACTACGTTAGTCTGCAGTAAACTAATGGCAGAATATGTGCCATGTGTGGCTGGATTCAGACCGTGTAGAGAAAAAAGCCCCAGACAGAATGAGTTCGAATCTTGATAACGTCAATATTTCAAGCTTTTGTTCTTTGGAACGCTGTCTATTTTAATCAGACTGAGGTAATTTCACACATAAGGTAAAATGCATAAGTTCATTTAAGTAATATCTGTTAATCTCGATCATGATTGTTATGTTTTCTTTGTATTTCAAAGTGTCTACTTTATTTTTCAGAGTAAGTTGTCCTGTATATATGTAGTCGTTATTACTATTTCTTGTAGCCATTTTTGCATTAAAAGAATTGGATTAATTAAATATATTTTTCTTTTCAAGGTAAATGATTCAGTATGCCGGCTGTAAAAGGGGATGGCATGCGAGGTCTCGCAGTTTTTATATCCGACATCAGAAACTGTAAGTTTTGAATCACTTTTGTATAAAAGTTGAGATTTATTACCTAGCTGTGAAAATAATGCAATTATATATGTATAACTTCATGAAACATTGTGTTACTAGCTAAAATATCCTTCTCATTGGTCAAGATATTGCGATTGTTCTGTGACAAAGTTGGACTAGATTAATTATGATAAAGCATTTGACAAAGCTTTCTCAAATTCCTCCACACAGTGCAACGTGCGTCAGCCCCATTGACTTGCTAATTTAGGAAATACTGCATTTTCCATCTTTCCTGTACTTTACTCTGAAGGCTGCTGCAAATGATTACAATAGTTAGATGAGAATTTGAACTTTTTGCCCAAAAAGGCGTTGCGATAAAAGCAAATATTCTTGGGCTCTGGTGCAAGGTTTAAATCAGCAAATATGGAGTCTGATGCAAGTTATTGCAATATGGGCAAAGTTGGTGTTTTGTGTTACAAAGTTTGATAGAGTGTCATCCCACTGTCACAGCCACCTTGGTTGATTTTTGATGAATAGTATCAAAATTAGAATTGATTCTGCTCATTGGAACATTTAGATGAAACAAGTTAATGAACTTCTCGTTCATTAGATAATAACCTTGATGTTAGCGTTAGAGGTTATAAAAGAATCGGCAACTTGTAATCTGGGTATGTTTTTGTGCTGGTGACTTGTCATGGTTGTTTCATGCTCGTTTCATGCTCATGTTAAAAGTCGAAGTTTAAAAATAAGAAAATTATGATCCTTATTTAAAAGCTATTATTATGTGACACTTTGTTAAGTAAGATTATAATATCATGGTGTTTCATTTGATGATAGATGTTTGTAGTGCAGTGAAAAGAAGAAATAAAAAGTCCAAAGGATCTAAAATTGGAAATGATGCTTGAATGATGATGATAATAATGATTGTGGATATTTTTATGACGCTATTGCTAGGTATTGATACCTGCTCAAAGCACTACCTACATCATTACTCCGAAGGAATTGTACTTTCAAAGCAGTTATCAAGTCTACTTATCCTTATTTATAGAAAAAAAAGCATTGTATTAAATATCCCTGAAACCTACTTCAAGTTATTATTGTGAAAAGATGGTTGTTGTCATTGCTGATTTAGATATTAGCTGGAATGATCAAAAGAGATCTTTTGAAGAAACCTTTTTATTTAGTTGGATACAGTTATCTTTGATAAAAAAAAATTATGACAAACTTTTGGTAAAAACTTTAGGATGTAGTGAAAAGATTTTTCTCTAGCTGTGATTGATAGGCAGTAATATTTTTTTTTTTTTTTTCCTTGCATTTTTTAAGATTTAAATTGACTTGGAAAAGTTCCTTTGCTAAGGAAAATATTTTTTGAACTTCTCTGATTGATGCAGGGGAGATACAGGGGAGAATGATGCATGGAAATGATGCAGCGAGGTATTTTAAAACTGTGATTTGTTGTATGTAAAAGGACTTTTCATAATATTTAGTTTATAATTATGTAATAATTATTTTGCTAGTGGAATCTTCTTACTGTACACCTATTTATTTGCAAAAGAAGTAGTGAAAATTTTGGTTAAAATAATTTATTGTACGTACAGTGAAAGTTATTTTAAACATGTTTAAGAATCACACCAAATTTGTTCATGATGGGACATAAAAGCCCATACAAAGGCAAGACTAAAAGGTTATGATCAATGAAAAAAAATATTCATGTGAAACAAAAAATAGTCTTTACAAAATATTTGTCAGCCCTTATGCACAAGATTTTCCTGTTTGCGGTTTCTGGTCGAGCATAGGCATGACTTTCAAGCAGAGTTCTGTGACTTGCTGACACTTATATAGATAGGTAGATACAATGTCAAAACTCAAAACGTATAAAAACAGCTAATTAAAGATTTGAAGTCAAAAGGAATTTTTTAATTTCTACTCTGTTTTAAAAACTATTTCCCTAATCACTGCATTCAGCAAAACTCTTTCATTGCATTCAGGTAAAGCTGCAGACGGTGGGTCAATATTTGTATAGGAAGTAGTGCGCAAGTTCTCAAATTGTCGCTACTAAATCTCAGCATTGAATCAGCTACTCTGTATGCTAAGTGCATCAGAGAACCAAGGCTTTGATCAAGGAATCTTACCATCTTTGATTCATCGGATACAAAAAGTTCATACCGGGACATGAGTTCCCAGCTGGTTATCCCACAGAACAGAAGGAATTAGGTGAACAATTGATTAGCTTCGGTTAGACTGTGTAACAGTCTCCCAGTCAATGACCTTTTATCTTGTGATCAAACTTCAACTCTTTTAATTTAAAATTTTAATTTGAATGTTGCTGAAAATTTGAATACTGATAATAAATGTCCTTTAATATTATGTTCTGTTGAATTTACGTCTTTTGGTACTATGTCTCTCCTCTGTGATATACTAAAGCAATTTATATCAAATGTTGAGAAACTGAAATTTGACAAGACAATTATTTCTATAAATGGAAAAATCAATACAATACATATGATGTCAAAATATGAAATATTTTTCAGTTAAGATATAAAAGATTTTGAGAAACAAAGATGTTGGTTTTTACACAATCACAATATATTCTTTTATATAAATATAGATAGATGTGGTTAGGTAAGCTAAACCAAACTTTATACTGAAAGGTGTAATGTATAAACAGATCACATAATCTGAATAAAGATCTATTTCAGAACTCTATCAATAACCTTATATCTCATTTCTCTAACCTACATCAGGAAACTATTTATTGCTAGTGAAAGACTTTGGCCTTCCACTTATTTAAAGTTCAAGACCACAATATGTATTTCATGTCTCTTTAACTACATCACTAAAGGCATGCTCATTGATAACTTCTGGTGATTGTGACAGTACAGGCTATAAAAAATCTTTCCAGAGTCTTAAGGCAATAAGTTTTTGCACCAAGTTGCAGAACCTTGTCCAAAAGTTAAGCCACTGTGTAAGTTAAATTTATAGAAAAACAGGCACGTTGTTGACTTGTAAGTGATTATTAGGGTGGGACAAAGGTAAAATTAGGTAGATCATTGACCTTGGACTGAATGATTTTAAAAACCCATTGTGACCCTTTTAAACTGTCCTGTTGAACAGTTTATTTTAGACAGAGATTTATTAACCAATGGGTAATCATAAATGGTAACATATTTTCTATATGAGCACAGGTGCTCGTTTTGCATCGCTTCTGCATAGCAACAATTGTTTTCAGCACAAGTTATTATATTTCGTCGGTTGTGACGTACGTCATAATTTAGCTCAATTTCCTCGCCATTTAGATGGAAAACAATTTTAACAAAGAAAGCATGTTCAGAAGCATGTCATATGGCTTGTACGAAACTTGTGCAAATTTATTAGTAACTCCCTCTTTCACGGTTAATACAATAATTTGCTGTTGCTTCGTAAAAGTCATATCGCACTCTGAATAATAATCTCTATGTTTAATGTCTGCTCTCTATTCTACCCAAGTTACACGTTCCCTGATGTTTGATTCTATGATAAATTAACAAAGATACTTAAAGAAAGTCAAGCCCAATAAATGACATGCTGTATCTATTGGTATAGAATTCAATTTTTAGAGGAAATAGGCTTCGTGATGTAGAGCTAGGGCCTGATGAGGATGAATCATTAACAATGCCAATCTACGAAGTTTAAAATAAGATTGTCAAGTTTATAATCTGTTCAATGGTGCAGTTTGGTTAATCAGAAACTTTGATGAGGTTGTATCAGTTTGATTTTGACAGTCTTGTGAGTAATTTAGAAACCTTATGGCTAAAGAATTTCTGTTTAAGAAGTATTTGTAACTGTTATTTCACTTGAAAAAGTTGCTTAAAATTGACACTTTTCTTTTTCAATTCTCTTTTACCTCCAAAATCTTGTTATTGATTTTAGCAAAAGTTAGGAAATTACTTAATTATTTATTTTTTTAATTGAACAACTGACAGTTTAGACATATTGGAGCACATAAAACTCTTCAGAAAGCTGTTTTGTCAGGAAAATCCAAGGAAACATTTTGATAACCCATTCGCATGAATATTTAATTCTATAATGCCTGATAGCCAGCTTCCAGTTGTCGAGAATATAACAGGGATTTGGAAAGACACCTCTGACAAAGGCCCATGGCCCCTACCTTTCCCAATCCCTAATATAATTTTGTGTTTTCTAATGGATATTTTCAATTCAGTGTTTATAAAATCAATTATGAGAGAATTTGCTGTAGTTTTGTTGCACACATTGATTTGCTTGTTATGTCTTGTTGTAAAAAAAATTTACAATTTGCAGATAACATGTTAAAAGAACAACCGGTAACCTCGACTTTATCACTTCTCAATTTTCGTTCAAAGATTTTTCAACAAAATAAGAACTGAGCTTGATTTTTAGCTCATCAGGTCTGAAAGACCTGATGGGCTTATGGCATGGCAAGGCGTCCGGCGTCCGTCCATCCGTCCGTAAACTTTTCACTTTTTCGACTTCTTCTCCAGAACCAATGACTCTAGAGAGCTGAAATTTTATGTGCATACTCCTTGGCAAATGGGGATTCTAAATTGTAGATTTCGTGACCCCATGACCCAAAATGGGGTCACAAGGGTCAAAACCTTAAAAATCTATTTTAATCTTCTCCAGTTCCAAAAGGTCCAGAGAGCTGAATAGTTGTGTGTAGACTCCTTGGGCACTGGAGATTCTAAATTGTAGGTTTGGTGACCCCATGACCCCAAATGGGGTCACAGGGGTCAAAACCTGAAAAACCTAATTTCATCTTCTTCTCCAGTTCCAAAAGGTCTAGAGAGCTGAAAAGGTGTGTGTAGACTCCTTGGCCAACGGGGATTCTAATTTCTAGGTTTGGTGACCCCATGACCCCAAATGGGGTCACAGGGATCAAAACCTAAAAAACCTAATTTAATCTTTTTCCCTAGTTCCAAAAGGTCTAGAGAGCTGAAAAGGTCTGTGTAGACTCCTTGGCCAACGGGGATTCTAAATTGTAGGTTTGGTGACCCCATGACCCAAAATGGGGTCACAGGGGTCAAAACCTAAAAAAACTAATTTCATCTTTTTCCCTAGTTCCAAAAGGTCCAGAGAGCTGAAAAGTTGTGTGTAGACTCCTTGGGCACTGGAGATTCTAAATTGTAGATTTTGTGACCCCATGACCCCAAATGAGGTCACAGGGGTCAAAACATGAACAACCTATTTTCATCTTCTCCAGTTCCAAAAGGTCCAGAGAGCTGAATAGTTGTGTGTAGACTCCTTGGGCACTGGAGATTCTAAATTGTAGATTTTGTGACCCCATGACCCCAAATGAGGTCACAGGGGTCAAAACATGAACAACCTATTTTCATCTTCTCCAGTTCCAAAAGGTCTAGAGAGCTTAATAGTTGTGTGTAGACTCCTTGGCCAACGGGGATTCTGAATTGTAGGTTCGGTGACCCCTTGACCCCAAATGGGCAATGGGCCTTTTTTATTTGATTGTGAATAACTCGGACGTTGGGACAGGCTATCTTTCCTACACTGCCCATGACCCCATGGTCTAAACCACAACACCTATTTAAAGTAAACACCTTTAATTAGCCTTTTATTAAGAGAGTGTAATTATCAGCTGTGAAAAACCCACCTGGGCTAGGGACCATAAAATTTGAGCCGGTGTGACGTAATAAACAGACTGTACAGAGTGGCGCATCATTATTTCAACTGAAATACCGCCGTGACTGTTTGATTACCATTGATGTGGATACCTTTTATAAACCAAACGCTTGATAGTGTTACATCGTCAAATAATTTATCTTACATAGTGGAAAATCATTAATTATTGTTTTTTTTCTGTGATATTGTTACGATAGATGTATGGATAACGAGGCAATAATTCTGTTTATGACATCACAAAAAGGGCGTGTGACCAGTCATGCATTCACTGGTTTGTGGCCAGATAGATATAAGTGGCCCATCAAAAGTGGTATTCAAAAATGGCTTTCATTGCCAAACAGAACATATTTGAGTAGTGACCTTTGACGCACTATACAATATTGTAATCAGACATATTCCAAAGAAAATAGTGAAATATGTTTGTGGTTATATAAACTTTAAAAAAAGTAGTGAGTGATAGTTTTTATTGAAAAGGCATCTAGTGTACAGTTTGCTTTAAGAAAGCCAATACAAGAAGTTGCTTCATAGGCATTGCTTTGATGACGTCTCTCAGGTGGTGAAAACTTGTGGATGATAAAGGTTATTGCCACTGTAGCCAGATTGAGGGTTTATTCCTACTCTCAGCCATATAAGATATTGCTAAATTCAGGGCTCCAGATAATTATTTGGACTCGGGTATTTCACTCATCAAAATAAAAATTTAGGAGTTAAATTACCACATGAAAAAAATCAGGAGTAATTCAGGATTTATCGTTGTCAGACCCACATTCGAAGTTAGCACCTTTTTTTATGCTAGTTGTTAATTATATTTTCGCGTATATCTGAATTAACCGTGCATATTTTACGCAGTACGCATCTTATCTGGAGCCCTGCTAAAATATCAGGAGTAAACCATTTTAGGAACTTTTTATTTCATGTTGTGAGTTTGTGTATTGTGCTTCTAAATCATGTTGTAACAAGACTTTTCAGTGAAACATAACCTACTTGAACTGAAACTGTTTATAGCCAGTGACAAAAGCCTCAACATTAGCTGGGTCTCTTACTGGCTGTAAAGCTGTAAATTGTAATGGGAAAGTTGAGAAAGCTGTGTGTGAGTATCAGCTCCTAATGGCTCTTGGAAATGTCTTTTTAGTGTGAACCTGAATGTATTCTTCAAAGACTTCATTTGAAACAAACTGCTTCAGGGAGATAGTGATAGAATTTCTCTTTTGTGGTCACAAACAAACATGTTGAAGGCATTACACACTGGTTGATTACTTATGGTTATTTTGAAGAGATCATATTTTATACAAAATAAGTTACAGGATCCTACAACAAGAGTTAAAGGGTGTTGTAGGAATAATTCGTGAATAATTGACCTGCAATCTTCAATTCAAAAGTTAAGACAGCTGAAGTCACTGAAACAGTGTTTACGCTGGCATTTCATACAAAATACAAAATACCAGACATTTACAATTTCCCTGGTACATTAGATCTAATCAATAAATAAAACTTTTGTTTTCTTTCTATTTTCCCCTACAAAATAGGTAGAAATATTTGTCTGCTTTTTCATTTCTATTAAACTTTGAAATGTGTTTAAAATGATTGGAAAATAGCATTTCTGTAGACAGCTAAGGTAACAATCGTCACCAAGAATGGTAAATTCAGCTTAAGTTAATCGAATGATTATATCTCACTTACTTCATGATTACATTGTTTTTTTAAGCAAACATGGATTTTCCACACTTGACAGATTATCATCTTATCACTTGTTAGAATGATTTGATGAGAATATTTAATTAATTGAAACACTGTAAGGGATGTAGGAAATCTTTGGAGTTGGTTGTGCACAAAATGGCTGAACTAGGAGCGTCAGTAGCTTTTGAAAATACCTAAATCTCTCAACCGAAAGCCTAGGACAAAATGTTCCAAATCAAGGTATATCTGTCTCCTAAGTGATTTCTTACACAATGTTAATATTGCTGTTGAACTTCTCCATTGTAGCAGTTCAATAAATGTTAAAACAGTAATTAGTAGAAACCATAGAGATTATCAGATCGAAACCTTAAAACATATTTTTATGAGACATGTACCTTACTGAAAACATCAAAATGATAATCTGCTTTTAGATTTAAACTATATTTCTAGTACCCTTTTAATAAATACATATGTTAACCACATATGGTAATGTGGTATCCACGATTTAGTAGTCACCTGAGCAAACTGCCTCTAACGATCTACACGATATATCAAGCTCGCTGTAATTACAATACACTGATAGCGCATTTCTCTACAACAGGCTGTCGTAAGCTGACTTTACGTCAATGGTTCTCTGCATACCACTCTATCGATCACAGGCCCGCTGCAGTTATTGACCAAACTTGCTTCTAGTTAGGGCTCGTAAATCGCTGTCGACATCGTGGAGAAGGTCCTCTGGGACTTATAAAATAATTCTGCGATTGGATTGTGATTGTTTGCTACTGGCTGCGGCTTCAGTCGCTGCTAATTATTCACAAGTTGATTACATCAACGGCAGCCTCTGTACCAACGATAGGGCGAGGCGTGTAATATGTTCTGACAGCTGTAGCAACAGGGCACAATGAAGGAGATAGGCTGCAAGCTGTGATCATATGTTGATGATATTATTTGTTGATGTTATTGTTAATGTTAATTTGATTTGATGATAAACAAGATTTTAGGGTAAGGGGTCAAGGATTTTGTAGATGAAGTAAAATATTATAATTCTTTTAGAATGAAATAAGAAAAAAATGGCAAGTTAGAAAAATATGATTTTAAAATTTTGATTCTTTTTTCTTGTCAGGTGTTGTCCGTAAACTTTTCACATTTTTTACTTCTCATCCAAAACTGCTGCAAACTTAAAGCTGAAATTTTCTGGGGTTATACCTTGCACCTAGGTGAACCAATAATTTTGTAGATATGAGACTGAGCTTACTAACACTAGTCTGAGCAGACAGTAACAAGGGGCAAGCAGATCAAAAAGGAATATCCTTGCGATTTCCATTGGGTATTGTTAGGGGTTTGGTTGATGTTAATTTTGGATGGGTGGACAACAATGGGAGGAGTCAGCAGATTGAGTTAGGATGTTTGTGAGACTTGATAATTTTCTCATTCAAAGCATCTTTAAAAGTTGTTTTAGAATGTTTTAAGTGTTCCAGAGAGTATTTCTTCAAAATATTAGAGAGCAAATATATAAGAGTGTGTTAAATGAATTAGAATATAGTTACACCCTCACTGCTATTCTTTTTAAAAAGAATCTGTTTGCAATGTTGTATCATGATTTAAGAAATACATGGTTGTATAGATTTTCTTCTAATTTTGTTTTGGACATCTTGTCTATTGCACTGACACTTGACGGTGTTGGTGGTGATTTTTTTTTCACTTAGAGAACATCAACAATACAAACTGATGAGCTGCAGAACCCATGGCTCTACTCTTTTACTCTTTCTTTAATGCATCTGACATTATATTTAAATATCCTATATCTTCATAATCTTTATTGCTTTGATTTTTTCATCAGTTATCTTTCCAAAATTTCATGATTTTGTTAT
Source organism: Phorcus lineatus (assembly GCA_921293015.1). Lineage (NCBI taxonomy): Eukaryota > Metazoa > Mollusca > Gastropoda > Trochida > Trochidae > Phorcus > Phorcus lineatus. The sequence continues at coordinate 1,724,760 of OV121096.1, read as the reverse complement.
AATCAGAAATTTGGTCTTGTGACAGCCAACAATAGAGAATGCCATCACTATAAACAAACATTTGTCAGAAGAATGGCTCCACTATTGAAGCCATTAAAACGTCTTGTGCTTACATTACTGACGACACAAGGACTTGAAATAATCTGACTCTTCTGATTTTTATTGAATTTTATTTGGTTTGTCATTTTAACACGAACAATGACATTAACAAAATCAATAGATATTATCAATGCTTCTCGCTGTAGGTGACCTGTTAATCAGTCATGAGGGAAGAAAGGCTTGGCAGTTTCTTTTTGTAAGGCTTACGTTATAACATGCAGGTTAAATTGTATTTGAAGAAAAGCAGTATGATTTGGGTCATCTTGTTCTTGAGAGATGTTCTGTCAAGGATGTTTCGTGAAGGATTGTTTTTTCAGACCAGCACAATTAGAAGAAAAGCAGTAGGATTTGTTTGTAGATCTTTGGGTCATCTTGTCCTTGAGAAAAGTTCTGTCAAGGATGTAACATTAGTAATGCATCAATACAGCCCAGTCTTATCAGGCAAAACAAATAACTAGCAGAAAAAAGGAACAAATCATAGTTCGTATGAAGCTGCATGTAATGTAAGGTCTCCCTGAAGTCTAATACATCAGTCTGTCACAGAGAAGTAATCCGAGATCAGTTTCTGAGGACAAACTGCCAACACTGCACTAGAATTTTTCTAGGCCATGTTTTCAAGATTGCATTGGTAAAAAGGTTAGGGTTTTATTGATTTATTATGAAGCTTTAGACAAACAGATAGAGTGATTTATGAGTTTGCAATTGGGATCTTTCTGTCAATGTTTTGTGCTTGAAGTGTAAACTGAGGGTTATGAATATCGAGAGAGATGACATCAATAAAGAGCTTTGTTGAATTCAAAAGGGAGATTATCTTTCATGAATACAAGTTTTGGATGTCCTTAAAAACTCACCTGTCAGCGAGGGAGGACAGAAAAGAGATCGGTTGGTTGGAAGGCGATGGTGCTCACCGTAATCTAGAATCCTGATTGAAATCCTACTTCTAATGGCTGAAGAAAGACCTGTCAGCTGATGTTGTCTTTTTGCTGTTGATCAGATATTTCAAGGGCTTCCTTATCACTAGATGAAAATACAGAAAATCAAAGATGTTCCTAATGGAAACCTAATGACATTACTTACATTACATAAGTATAATTGAGAGATGGAAGAGACACTGTGATACTGATATTTGTTATTAAATCTTATAAATTTTATAAAGATGAAGTGTTTACTGTTCCGATCTACTTATCGTCCAATGTCTTTCTCTGCGTGTTTTTGTAAACTTTATTTATAGATATACACCATGAAAACAAGCTTAAAAATTAAAAAAGTGAGTGATGCCTCACACATGGCCATAATCCAGAACCCTTGTTAAAGTCCTACTTCTCACGTTTTAAAAAATGGCCTGTCATCTCATGTTGTTTTGTTGTTGTTAATTAGATCTATCAAGGAATTCTTCACCACTAGATAAAACTCAGAAAATTATTATTATTATTATTATTTATTATTATTAAAATCAAAGATCTTTCCTATGGAATTCTAATGACATTATTTAAATGATAATTCATCAAAAAACAAACAAACAAAATGAGATTAGGTCCAGAAAATATAATGTAGATAATGAAAGACTTTCTTTGAAACTGATATTTTATAATGAAACTTCAAAAAATTTGATATAGATTTTATGTTTACTGTTATAAATTAGATCACCAAGATCTGTTGTCTTTCTCTAAATGTCTTTGTGAACTATTATCTATAATTTGCATGACTTTCATATATTTCTCCTATCTTATATTTCAAAATCATTTCTTACCGTCTAATTTACATGACTTCATCAACAAAGATGGACATTGATAAAAATTACCGTATTCGCCCACCCACCACGTTTTTGACTGAACAATATGCGTCCTGATATAGCGCCCACCTCTCAACATCGCTTACCTTGCATGCTGATTCATTGAAGAAGGTTTTTCAGTCTTGCAATAAGTCTTTTACTTCCACTAAAGTGAAGAATACAGGGGATTTTAAGACCCCAAGCCACCATCAAAATCAATTTTTATCGTTTTATTGAGCGCCCCCTTTTTCCAATTTTTTAAGCGCCCCACGCGCTTATCACGTCGAATACGGTAACCAAATTAATGTTAGCACTTGCCATTTTTATTAATGCAGTACTGAAACGTCTGCACTCATTCCTGCTAGCTAAATACATCCACGTTATTTTTTGTTTTTGGATTTCATCTGACACTTCATTCAAACATACTAGCCCAGCATCTTTTTTATAAGCCACTGGCTACAGGACTAATGCTTATATGTATACAAAGCCTGCATGGAGTAATTCCAGCTTTACTCTGCCATTAAAACTTAATATTGCAGGACAGCAGGCGATGTCATAATGTAATTGTTGTTGCTATGCTTTGATTGTGGTTTTACTATTATATTCCTTTCATTGCATTACAGGCAAAAGCAAGGAGGCCGAAATCAAACGAATAAACAAGGAATTGGCCAATATCAGGAACAAGTTTAAAGGTGAGCCTTAAGGTTCTTTTTAAAAAGTTACAGAGTTAAGAAAAATTTTCGATACTCTTGAATTTTTTACCCAAAAAAATTACACCTGTTTTAAAAATTATGTTTAATTTATTCTTAAATAACATTCTAAAAATAACATTTATTTATCCCAATAACTGTATATACTTGAATTAGTATAACCCCAAAACGACTCTTAGCTGTTGGTTTCCTGTGAACATGTGGTTGGTGTTGTATCGTAAATGTGAGCGTAATAATTCACGGAACAGATGGTCAGCACTGTGTTGAGTTAACCACCAAGAAACTTGGAATGGAGAAAGATCAGCATTGTTTGGCTTAGCCGTGACAGTATACTTGATATGCCCTTTGGTTTAGTCTTTAACCAGTTATATTTGATATGGGAAGGGTACGAACATCTTGAATAAGTGTTGTTGTCTTTATTATCATTGGGAGTTAATAGGAAATATAGACAAGTAAAGCAATCGAGTCCAGTCTATGCTTGTTTCTACATTTTATTTGGTACTTGAGTTTTTTCATCAAAACCATTTGTTCTACAATATCCGTAATGTCTTCTGGAAATTACACTGATAATCATCATTTGTCAATAATTATCAAACATGACAAAACTTGGAAAAAAAGAAATATATGACCATGAAACTCAATTTTGAATTATATTGGTTTGAGGAAATCTTCACCTGCTCTAAGTTCCTCGACAGCTTTCTGTTTGCTTCTAGGTGCAAAATATGATTGTGTAAAGAATTTATGCTAAAAAGATATTTTTTAACCTTTTATATTTTATTTTATGCCTTATGTTTCTCCCATTTGCATTATCTGAATGTTTTTCATAGGTATATATTATGTAGGGTATTAACATTTTGCAAATATGAAAAAGAGCATTATGAAAAATGCTCGTAGATAAAGAGTTTGGCGACAGATGTGTTTTGATAACACCAATCCATGGACAAGGTACAACTGGCTGCATTCAGTGTTATCATTACACTAGCATGACGTTGATAGTCCCAAGAGTAAATATGTTGATGACATCCATGAGCATTATTATTTATCAGGATTTCTGTAATGTTTCAGTTATTTGTATTTTTGGAATGATTTGACTTTTTTTTAATTGTTAATTTGTTGCATTTTATCAATGAAAAAAATTTTAGATAGAATTTTGTTGGAAATATGTCCATCATTCTAGACTTGATTATGTTATAATCAATTGATAATTAGGAAGGTTTTTTCTTTCAAAATTCAAAATCAAATGAGCAGGAAAACCCTAACAATTACACATTTTTATTCTATTTTGGTAGATATATTGTAATAATTCCCTAAAAGTCATAAATTACTGATCAAGATCTTATAATAGATGAGATTTTGTCATTATTTATTTTTCTAGCATTGCTTCGGTAAGTGTCAAGAAGCAGCCCATCCTTTATTCAATAATAAAGTATAGTTTTTGAATGACATCATGACACAATGGCCCATGACGTCAAAAACAAAAGCAATATGACGTCACTAGCTAACACATGAAGATTGAGGCTACTCTTTATCTTAAATCATTGCAATCTGCAGTCAAATATTTCATCAAACATGATCAGCAATTGATGTGCCTACTCAGTTTTATAACAAGTGTCAATTAAGGTCAGGATTTCTGCTCTGAATTTCATCGGAATTTTAGTTTTTGCCAAGCATAAAATAACCATCTCAGATATGATCAAGCTCATCAAGCGGTCTGCAGCTGTAAGCAAAAAGGGATAACGACCTTGAGCTGTTCCTAACGAGACCCAATCCAAGACCACATCTTCTCTGATTGGTTGATATATCACCGATTATTGACGTTCTCGAAATGTGTCTCCGAGGGCAGTCTCTACTACCTGAGTAATGAAATGGCAATCTCTGAGAGCTCGATCATTTCGAAGACGTGCACTTAAATGGCACTTCCTGTGAGGACAGCGTGCCACTTTGAAGTTGCTTGTTGGTTGAGGAGGCGTTCATGTAGAGCTTACTGCTCTTGAGGACTTTACAAGTTTTTCGTGATTTTGAAGTTTTGTCTTGAATTTGTCTTTCAAGAATGGTTCAGTGATTTGAAAAATATGATTTCAAATTTGTTTTGAGTTTTTGAGTCAATTTATTTTATTTCTCACAAATATTTAAAGAAAAAATATGACTAGTTATTTTTGAATTTTTAGATTTGTAAAAAAACATCAAAGCCACCTTTCACAAAACACAGTCAGAGGGGTTAAAAAGTTTGTAAGGCCCAGGTCACTAATTTAAAGAGATTTTTAACTTGCCAAAAAAAAGCTGAAAAAGTCTGTGACTTACCTCTTTAAAAAAACCAAGTGGCATTATTTCCCATCTATCTCTGTACCTAAGTAAAAAAAACTTTCTGAAGTCCATTCCAGAAGAATGATTTATCAGAAGAACTTTATAAGCTTTGAATCATAATTAAATGAATTTAAAAAGTTAAAGCAAAATCATTGATGTCATCTTAGGATAAACATTTTGTTTCAAAACATCATTCAATCCAGTTGATTTCGCATTCTGATTGTAAAACTTTAGTCAGGAAGCAGTGTCATTTTAATATTGTTCTGTGAATGTGACATATATTGTTGGTTTAGGAGACATTCATGTAGAGCCCGCTGATGATCTTTAGGACGTGACACGATTTTAGATTTGTGCAAGGTTTCTTGCTTTCATCTCAGATCAAATACTTATCATTTTCAAATTCAAAGACCCCTTTCCATTTTGAATTTGTTTTAGAATTAAATCCTGTTATTTCTCATTTTAATACAAATATTTTTTTAAATTTTTTTGGACTTGTTCTTTATTTGAACATTAATAATTTGAAAAATGAAATATTTTGTTTCCCTTTTCTTTTTTTTAAATTTGTAGATTTTTCAAATAGTGAAGAAGTCCTCCAATGAATAATGTTGAACAAAGTCAAGATGTTTAAATGTGCTCTTTCCTGAAATACAACACAAATTAATGTATTTCAGAATATTTTCAGAGAGAGAAATGTTTGGTAATCTTTAAATTATGTATGAATTTCAGAAACTATGGTGAATAGATATGGTGTCACGTGTTAAAGGGAAAAATTTCTGTTTCAATGCATTATTCATTTGATTTCACATCCTTATTGTGGGTGACATGTTCGCAGTTTCATGTGAAAGTGACATATTTCTGGATAATATTTGTCAGCTGTAACAAATAAATCAGCAAATGACTTTGGGGGGGGGGGGGGGGGGGGGGGGTAGAATCTTAAAAAAATTCCATAAAAGTTATATCTTGAAAGAATAGTTACTTTAACGACCAATCCGAAATGACTTGTAATGTAATGATTTGCTAGTGTCCTGACATTATATGTGAATCAGAATATCTAAACTATGGACTGGATTTTTACATTATTTTCTCATATGTTCCTTTGAATGGGAGAAAGGACAGCCTGATTTATACCTTTATGTAGCATTGACACGGACAATTCTTCCTTGTCTGGGATTTATTTCACTAACCATTCTCTTGTTTCGCTTCCTACTTACACAAAGCATTTCTCTATCAGAAGTAGGTCCAAGTTGGATTGATGACAGTTTTCAAAGTTGGTTGGATTGAATAGCTCAGGTTTTTTAAGACAATATGGGGAATAATATGGAATATTTGCTGCTTAGTTAAAGTGTGTAGTTCAAACACAGTCTGGTTTAATTCTGAAGGGGTGGTGGGGCACCGCAGTGGTTAATGTGTTCGGCTTTGGACCAAAAGGTCCGTTTTTGAATCCTGCCAGGGGCTTTGTCTGCAGTAGAGAACTGTTCTACAAGCAGTCAGGTTTGGGTGCAATGCTACACTGATTTTCAGCGCAGTACCACCCATGGTTTGCTAGTTCCAACCGATGCTCACAGGTTTTACCCCATTACATAGCCAAAATGGTGTCGCGGGCATTCTTCTTGCAATAGTAGTAGCAGCCACAATATAAGTGAAATAATCTTGAAATCGTCTTAAAACCCAAATCACCTCACCTCACCTTAGACAAGACGCAAGATGGGTACAAAAAGAATTATATTGGTCAAACAAGTGTTCAGTTAATAAATGGTCTTGTTTGATCCGGCAGGAGACAAGACGCTAGATGGGTACCAGAAGAAAAAGTATGTCTGCAAACTGCTCTTCATCTTCTTGCTCGGCCACGACATTGACTTCGGCCACATGGAGGCGGTCAACCTGCTCAGCTCCAACAAGTACACCGAGAAACAGATCGTAAGTAGCGTTTTTCTTGATGAATGTTCTTTAAGGTGGCGTAGTTGTAAGTGTGTAACATCAAGAGTTTTAATCACATCATATTTTTTTCAATTTACATGGATTTGAAATGGGTTTTGTGCATTTTTACACTAAATTTCAGTGCTATATCAACCATAGTTCGTAAGATCTAGGCAAAACCTGGTAGGTTTCAATTCACTATTTTCACATTTCATAGAAGTCATGATACATCACAGTTCGTGTTCTGTATGTGGAAGACTACCTTGTCTATGAACCTTTAAACATCTAAATTGCGACTCGCCACTAATGGCTGAAATATTGCCCAAGCGGCGTTAAACAATAACTCACTCTAAATTGCGAACTCTGTTGCAGGGCTACCTGTTCATCTCAGTGCTGATCAGCGCGAGCAGTGACCTCATGAAGCTTGTGATCCAGTCCATCAAAAATGATCTGGGAAGTCGCAACCCCATCCACGTCAACCTCGCCCTGCAGTGTGTGGCCAACATCGGCAGTCGGGAGATGGCTGACACACTCAGTGGAGACATACCTAGGCTACTCGTCTCTGGGTATGGGTGTATTGATGAAGTTTCTTTACTTGAAAATTGCAACTGTTATGATTTATTAAGCCATTCAAGTGTATTTTCGAATAGAATTATAGGAACGCTCTGTCAATAAGAGGAAATGAGGCCTATATTTTGTAGGCACAAATGGCATACACCATACATTTTATGTTGCTGCGATAGAAGATAGTTTATCATATGTAGAATGTTAAAGCTAAGATTCTATGTTATATCTGTTCACAGAGACACAATCGACGCGGTGAAGCAGAGTGCGGCCCTGACCCTCCTCAAACTTCTCCGGTCGTCCCATGATCTGATCCCCATGGGCGAGTGGACCTCGCGCATCGTCCATCTCCTCAACGATCAACACATGGTCAGTTTACACACGGGAAACTAAGACATAGCAAAGTATTCGTCACAAGGACAAGTCTATTTCTCCTATTTATTCTAATGAATAAGAATAGCGTCATTATAGAATTTCCTTTTCCCAACACTAAAAAAACCCACTTGTTTTACTTGCATATAATTATGTTTTCATGTAGCCCAGTTCCCAGTAAACCCTTTCTTGAGTGGATATTTACAATCCATGTCTCACATTTCAGGGAGTGGTCACATCAGCAGCTAGTCTTATCGAGGCGCTGGTGAAGAAGAACCCGGAGGAATACAAGGGCTGCGTCTCTCTCGCTGTCTCCAGGCTTAGCAGGGTAAGTATACTCCCATGAGAGAAATCCCTATAGTTGTAGAGAAGGGCTTATGATCATTGATGAAATGTAACAACTATTCATATAAATGCTTCACAAAAGTCATTTTGGGCTACTTTTTTAAAAATCTGTAGAACCTAACAGTTTTCGAACATTATTTGTGTTCGGTGCTCTTGTATGAAAATTGGAGAGAAAAAAACTTGATTAAAACTTCTCTAATTTTATTCTGAAAAAATTGTTTAGGTGATGTGGAACTTGCAAAAGTATCCATCTTTGCATGAGATCTGAAGTGTTTTCCGATTTCCTTTCAGATTGTGACATCATCATACACAGATCTCCAAGACTACACATACTACTTTGTCCCTGCTCCGTGGCTGTCCGTCAAACTTCTCCGTCTTCTTCAGAACTATCCTCCACCAGGTGAGCTTAGCTTTTATCACTCTATGGTGTAAGATACGGCAATCTTTTATTTGTCCATCATATCGCTTCTCTTATATACTCACAATAGTTGCATCTGTGAAGTCACAATTTTATTGCCATCAGAATGGTACAAGCGTCATGAAAGCATAAGTTCACACGTAAGGTTGTTTAATATTTTCTATGGCATGCATTGTTGAAATTTCTAAAGGAATGCCTTTGATTCTACTTCACTCTTTATATTGAATATCACAAAATTATTTATTCTTTTTCCCTGAGTTTCTATGCCTCTAAAAGAAGAGGATTTATTTTTATTTTGATTTCAAATTCCTTTCCTCTCATTCTCAGAGGACCCAAGTGTGCGCACACGGTTGACGGAATGCCTGGAAACAATACTGAACAAAGCTCAGGAGCCACCTAAGTCAAAGAAAGTCCAACACTCAAACGCAAAGAATGCAGTGCTGTTTGAAGCAATCAACCTGATCATCCATATGGACAGCGACCCGAATCTGCTGGTCCGTGCGTGTAACCAACTCGGACAGTTTCTCCAGCACAAGGAAACCAACCTCAGGTTAGTCTCTTCCTTTAATCATTTAGATTTTGTGGATGCTCAACTGCTTGTAGACTCCAAGCAGGTAGATCTGTCCTTTCAACTTCACCTAAACTCTTAGTGAAGTAGTTGATCTGACACCACCACAAGAGTAGCTGTTAGATCTGTCCTTCAAACCACCTCCTAAGTTCTAGTGAATTAGCCAATCTGACAGCACCACTAGACAAAGGACATCATCCTCCACAGCTTCACTGACCACCTTGTTTCACTTCGTCTGACCCTCACACTTGACACTTGGCTGCTCACACCTGCTGTTATCTTACCATCACAAGAACTTGAATATAGTAAATATGAAGAAGTTGAATATTCTTCAGGTCATAGTTGTCTCTATATAATTTCATATAAACTAGCATTGAGCAGACAAATAATATTCACATTAGGTCTATCTTTTAAAATGTTCCTGAACTCCCAGTGAAGTAGTGGATCTGACACAACTGCAGGACAAAGGCAACATCTTGATACTCTCAGTACCACGCTTGAACCTAACACGACTTCTTCCTTCTGTCTGCATACACCTATTTCAGTCTCCTATATTCTAAGATTGTAACAACCCATAGCAAGAACCTGAACATTGTGAGAGAATTAAGTTGATCATCCTTGATATCAAAATCGTCTCTGTATAATTTTACATTGAGCTAGCGTTGAGTAGTCTTATGTTCTGGATACTTATAGTATTTACAATCTGATCTCAGATACTTAGCGCTGGAGAGCATGTGTTTGCTGGCTACATCAGAGTTCTCCCACGAGGCAGTAAAGAAGCATCAAGACACGGTCATCACTGCTCTGAAGGTAAGGGATCATTTGTCATGTCTTGTATGTATATTGACTTCTTACTCTGTTGACAAACTGACATAAGCTCTTGAGACATTTTCAGCTCATTCAAAGAATTCTTGATGCTGAATATTTATCCCTTTAAGCTTTAACAGCAACGTCTCTCCGAGCCCACTATTCATACCATCCACAATGACTCAAGAAAGCTTCACATGAATACAACTGGGTTAGGAAATATCTCCCCCTGATTTTCATATTGACTTGGATAGGATCTTTGTTTCAACTAAGAAAGAACAGAAATAATTTACTTCATGTAACTTCAAGTAATCTTGCTCAGCTTAAAGCCTAGGATTATTACATGTTACCAGTGCTTTTGGTCCTTTCTGGCCAGAAGGCTTATGATTTTAAAAATCATTGTGGATTATATCTAAAATCACACATGCCACCCAGGATGACTAACCTCACAAGCCCTATGTAAAGTTAACCAGCTAGAGATTTCGAACATTGCATGTTACACCAACTAATTTCTAGCTTGGTGTAGATGGTCCAGATTGTAATATTTGTACTGCTCATACATCATTTCACTCCTCAACTCGTTTCACTCAACTTGTAACTCATCCACACCAGACGGAGCGTGACGTGAGTGTGAGACAGCGGGCGGTGGATCTCCTGTACGCCATGTGTGACCGCACCAACGCGGAGGAGATTGTGGGAGAGATGCTGGAGTATCTGGAGACAGCGGACTACTCCATTAGGGAAGAGATGGTGAGTAAATCTGTTACAACTTCAAACACTCAATCTCATTGACACCAATTGAACATATCACTCATACTTTGATCTGCTCTGATCTGAGGACTTCTCAAAAGTGGTAATGTCAGGTGACCTTTAACTCCAGCCAACAGATGTAGAGAGGGAATGGCTCCTGGTCTGTGGCAGGTCATACTGGGTCACTTTGCATTGGAGCAGTACTCATATCAGAAATGCAGCACAATGTTTAGGATAAGATTCAACCAAATTTTACAGAGATTGTCGTGTTCGAGGCAAATTAATTACATTTTTTGTAAATTGAATGTCCAGTGTCAGTTAAATCTGTTGATTATTATACATCTATACAACAATGAGGTGGTGATCAATATTGATTGAATGTTCAACCTGATTAAGATATTGCTCAACCTGTTATCTTATTCAAGTGTTTAGAGTATAAATGGTGAGATTAGGATACAACTCTGACCAACAACTGTTTGTTAATGTGCAGGTGTTGAAGGTAGCTATCCTGGCCGAGAAGTACGCAGTAGACTACACCTGGTATGTGGACGTCATCCTCAACCTCATCAGGATTGCTGGAGATTACGTCAGTGAAGAGGTGGGTAATGAATGGAAGTATTATCTCAAAATGAGACTGTAGCTCTATGTCTTAACATCAGTTTCCTGGTGGATAGTAAAAACAGACTTCATGCCTTTGTCTTTTGTTTTTACATAACTCTAAGTATCTAATGCATAGAAAACTCTGTGGATTGATCAAATCGAGTATTGTACACTTAAAACATACACTTCATATGACTCTCGCCTATTGTAGTGAAGTCCTGTCTTGTTTTACAACTCAAACTAATGTCTTTTGTATTGCAGGTGTGGTATCGAGTTATACAGATTGTCATCAACAGGGACGACGTGCAGGGATATGCCGCTAAAACTGTGTTTGAGGTCAGTTTACCAACATTGCATTCATATTTCCTTAAATCTCAGGATTATATATTTCATCACAAAGAATAAAAGCACGAGGTTTGAATGCAAATTTTTCCTGTATTGATCAAAAAGGGTGCATATTTTGAGATCTGTTGTCCTATCATAATTGCCGAAATATGTACAACAAACTCATTTTGTAATTATATATAAATATTGAACAAAAATTTTATTAATTGTAGAGAGCATTGGTAGCTAACAGATACAAAGTATGAATCTCAACATAATCAAAGATGCAGTATAAATTTACCACAATGTTTTTCTCAGAAGTAAAAACAGTCTTTTCCAGCTTCTAAAAGAAAATTTAACAAGGATTGTTAACATAACAACCCAAATCTCAATACAATATTGTTGCTGCTACAGGCTCTGCAGGCGCCGGCATGTCACGAGAACATGGTCAAGGTGGGAGGCTACATACTAGGAGAGTTCGGAAACCTGATTGCTGGCGACCCCAGATCAAGGTAAGTAATCTATGTCAGAAATGTGTCAATTTTGTAAATTCTGAGATATTAATATCAAAGGGGAATGATGTTATGTTTGACGACCCTCTTTATCATGATTGTGAATTTTATATGAATTCATTAGGAAGTGCAGGTTCTATGTTTTCAGCATTATGGGTCAGAGAGAATAATACTTCTGTAAAATTGGTAGATTTGGATAGACTTGGTTGGGTTTGGATATGAATAAAATTGGCAGATATGAAGATACTTTGGAAATGGTAAAAATAAACAAACTGCCTCCCAGCAAAATTGTCAGAACTATGCATTTATATTGAAATGCAACTTTCTCAGATCTGAGCCTCAAGATCTTTCAACATGAATCATGTCTCATTGAACAGTACATCCACAATAGACCCACATTGATGACCATGTCATCAAATGAAGTAATTGTTTTAAAAGTAAGTATTTAATATAGTTAAATAATAATAGTTAAACAAAGGAACCTCACAGAATGTTATCTTTCTTCCAGCCCTCTCGTGCAGTTCCAGCTGCTGCACTCCAAGTTCCATCTGTGCGGGCCGGCTACACGCGGTTTACTCCTCTCTACCTACATCAAGTTCATCAACCTCTTCCCCGAGATCAAGCCCCAGATCCAAGATGTGAGTACTACTCGTCTTTCTCCAAACATCAGATTTTAAGTCATATCAATATCATTCATGTTTATGATAGCAGACATGTTATATTGTTTTTCATCAAAAGATCACATATTTTAAAAATCGTTTTTTGAAAAGCAACTTTATTGTAAATGTATACTATATTTTACAGTTTATGCTTGCTCATCAATTCATTCTCCTTGAAACAATTTGGTGAAGGAATTAGTTTTTATATTAATCAAAACTCAATGTATATTTGTAGGGAAGTTGTCATCTAGAAAATCTTCGTTTTTTTACTGCTCTTCACTTGTACTTGCTTTTAAGAGTCCTGGTCAAATATGTTACGCATATCTATGCAAGTATTATTATAATTCATGTGAATTTCTATATCATACTACTGATCATTTTATTCAAGGTTTTGAAGAGTAACAATAACTTGAGAAATCCTGACGTCGAGTTGCAGCAGAGAGCGATAGAATATCTCCAGCTCAGTTCCGTCGCTTCACAAGATGTCCTGGTAAGATTTTGTTTATTGCACAATCATATTAGAGAAACATACCAGTTACACAAATGCTTTATTCCATGCCATCTGTGAATAATTGGAAATAATTTGAGTTAATACCAAATGTGGCTTTTGACAGAAAAGAGTAAAATGTTACCTTATAAAGAAGGGATTAGTCAAATATGAATTTTGTGGTAAGGTCAGGTTTAAATAATTTTATTTGGATGAAGGGAAATTGAAAATCCCTTTATTTCAATCATTATAGTATCTGCTTCTCATTCAACAGCCGTTGTTCCAATCCTCCTGAAAATGCAGACCTCAACATCATTTCTTTCATTTCTATTATAATGTATAAGATATGTATATTGGACCATTCTGCATTTTGACCCAAATGTTTTTAAATCTTTATATCTTTTAACAAGTAAGGTTATCAAATATGGTATCATTTATTTCTAAAACAATTTCCAGGCTACAGTATTAGAGGAGATGCCCCCGTTCCCTGAGCGAGAGTCATCCATCTTGGCAAAGTTGAAGAAGAAGCGTCCGTCGAGCGTCCCGGAGCAGACAGAGTCCAAGGAGCATCACAAGCTGCCCACAGCGCAGATCAACACCAACTCCGACACACCGCAGCCACCCGCTGTCAATGTCAGCGTGAGTTTGCTTTCCACACTCGTAACTCGGCTACATCATCCTCAGATTTTCTTAGTATCCTTAGTACTGTTAGAATCTTTGGTACTTTGAAACTTGTTAAAATTTGTCACCTGCCACAGTAGTGTGGCTTTCTTTCGACCTGGCTCTATGTTAAGTTGGATATTACCCTCAGATATTCTTAATGTACAGCTTTCAAAGCCAGTTTACCAGTTTTAATGCTACTTTTTGTATACCTGTTGCATCAGTTCAATAAATCTATGAAATAGTCTTAATGTATGACTCTTTAAATGCCAAAACAAGGCCCTTGGTCATACTAAATTACTATTTCGGCACTAGTATTAGGCATGTCTTAAGACATGTTTTTTAACTGACTTTCTCACACTCCCCAGATATCCTCACCGACAAGTTCCGGCAATGCGATACTCCTCGAACTCGACTCTACAGCTCCAGCTACACAGGCGCCCTCTGCTGGGTCAGCGGGTTGCCTCGTGGATGTGTTTGGGGATATCGTAGGTGGCGGTGGCGGGGGAGGGGCTGGGAGTGGGGCTGGGGCTGGGGCCTCGAATGGGGTTGAGATCAGTCAGGGACAGAACGACGAAATGATGAAGAAGTACGTTTGTAAATTATTTTTGCGTGTTGTGCACTTAAGTCATTAAACTGTTTATAGAAGCTAATAAGGGCTAATGAATGAAACTATTATTAATTATATAATTAATATAACATATCAAACCCAGTTACCTAGATGTACAACAGATTTTTTCCAAAAACTAAATTAAGGGTCTATCATGTTTTTCTAAACCAATCAGAAAATTCTAGCGGATTCATTTTTTTTTACTGACATTGAAACATGTAAGATTTTTCAACAGTACTGTGTCATTTTTGTTAAGTTTTGAAAATTAAAAAGAAATTAATTAAAAAGTGTTTTGTTCCTAACATACTATCACACAAAGTATATTTACCTCTTTTCTTCCCATATTTCAGATTCGTCTTTAAGAGCAACGGCGTGCTGTTTGAGAATGATCTGCTCCAAATCGGAGTCAAGTCGGAGTACAGACAGAACCTCGCCCGAGTCGGTGTCTACTATGGAAACAAAACATCATTCCAGTTTACTAACTTCACGGCAAACCTTACGGCGCCAGGGGCCCTCTCATCAGATATCCTTCCTCTGATTGATAAGTTAACATTCAATGTCAAACATTTTGTATTATACAAACATATAATTGTGTAATGTCCTAAACTTGGTAACTAAGAACCTTGCCATCATTGGTGATGGATCCCCATGTTTCCTGTTGCTTCCTTTTTGATAGAAATCTAAAAAGATCATTCGTCAATTTCTAACTCTTACTGATTTACTTCCCTAATAACAATTTCAGGGCAGTAACACCCATGCTCGCAGGTTTCACCGCAATGTATAACCACAATGGTATTGAGGTCATTCTCCCTGCATTAATATTAGCAGCTGTGATAGAAGTGAAATAATCTTGAAAGTGGTGTTAAACCCCAAATCATCTCACCTACCTAATAACAATATCAAAGGGTATTGTCTGCCTTTGAGAATTTTTCATGATTTTATGTTCATGTGTTTGTTAAGCTATTTACTAATTGCCAGAAATATGTCTGGTTAGATTTGTAATCATATCAGCTGCTGACTCCAGTTTTCATTAATAGGTTACCTAAGAGCAGCTGCTACTTTACACGGCATCCAAGGTCAGAAAAGTATGTCTTGACAAACTTTAAAATAACTTTAAGCTATCAAGTTCTCAGGCTCGGAAGAACATAATATTTCATGTTGAAAGTTTGCTTCCTTAACCATGCCACCTCTACAAATCCAACCAAAGCCGGTGGAACCAACAGTAGACGCAGGGGCCCAGGTACAACAGATGTTCAATATCGAGTGTCTGGCAGAATTCAGTGAAACACCTCTCCTTAGTATATCATTTACGTAAGTATCAATTTGACTCGACATTTGCATAAATCTGCGTACTCCTCCCTTGGCACTGTCTATATAAACTGTAATTAAGCCAAATGGATTTAAATTTTAAAATTCAGATGAAGATAAACCTACTATTTATTTCATGATTGATGAAAACTACTGCAAGTATATGATATGTTGATAAGGACTTTATACGTTTGTACTAAGTCTTCTATAATGCCTTTAAAACAGTTTACAGTGAGTTGATGATGGCAATCGGTATTGATATTTCAACGATGACTGATAATTATTTCAGACACAGTGGCATGCCACAGCAACTAAGTATGAAACTGCCAGTATTCCTCAACAAATTCATTGAATCAGCAGAAATGAACTCTGAAGCTTTCTTCACCAGGTGGAAAGCCCTTAGTCAGTAAGTATCTTATTGTCACATGTTGATATACATGTGTGTTTATTTATGAGAATGGAAACAAACTGACCAGCCATTTTAGTAGTCAGAATGAAGATCCTGGCTAGTATTGGGTTCTGTCAACACAATGTCAATATCATTTAAGCATTTTACTGTCTCAACATTTGAATCACATTCGTAGCTTATTGACAATCAGTTAGTACATCCTTCACGGTGCCCTAGACCATTGAAAGAGGTACAAGTAGCATAAAATGTATTGATTTACTGTGTGCTACACTCAATCCAGCTGAATTAGATTAAGCAGTTAGAGTGTAAATCGTGAATAATGTCAATACTCGTCAATACTTCAATACTTGTTCAATGCTTGTTCAATACTTCAATACTTGTTCATTACTTCAATACTTGTTCAATGCTTGTTCAATACCTCAATACTTGTTCAATACTTCAATACTTGTTCAATGCTTGTTCAATACTTCAGCTTGTTCAATACTTCAATACTTGTTTAATACTTCAATACTTGTTCAATACTTGTTCAATACTTGTTCAATACTTCAATACTTGTTCAAGGCTTGTTCAATACTTCAATACTTGTTCAAATCTTTAATACTTGTTCAATACTTGTTCAATACTTCAATACTTGTTCAATACTTCAATACTTGTTCAATACAAATTTTATCTTTTTTACAGACCTGAACAAGAATGTCAGAAAATATTTAAGGCGCAATTTCCAATAGATACAGAACAAACAAAAGCAAAGGTAAGATTTGTCATACGAAGGTTCTATCTTTTCCTGCATGTCATGTGACCGAGGTGATAGGAACTGCATGAGGATATTAAACATACATGATAAACTCATTGTTTAAAATGATTCCAGATTTGAGTGTTCCTTTTAAGTACTTGCTTTCATTTTCAACCTGAACGCTTGCTCATTCTTCCCTGTTTCTTCTATGGATGAGAAAGCAACAGACGGGCTTTGTTAAATTTTATTCTTGTCAATAATGTTGTAAAAACAGCTCAAAACTTACAGATTTTTGTGCAAGGTTCCTTTTGCAGATTTAAGTGAAATTCTCCTTAAGCACTTGGCTTCAATTTCAACCTGTGGTTATTGTTTTGAACTCTTATTATTTTCTTCTCTGAATGAGAAAGCAACAGAAGTGTTTTGTTAAAAATGATCCTTGTCAATATTGTTAAGGTTTGATTGGTTAATCCTGTTTCAGCTGCTGTCGTTTGGAGTTAGTATTTTAGAAGGTATCGACCCAAATCCGGATAACTTTGTGTCGGCGGGAATCCTGTACACAAGGAACCTACAGACAGGCTGTCTGATCCGACTGGAGCCCAACAGACAAGTCGATGTGAGCATTGATATTTCTGTTAGAGATTAATGCCATTCAGATAGAGAACAAATGTATCATTCTTATATTTGGGATAACACTATCTGAAATAGTCACAATTCTTGTACTTTTTTGGGTTCAAACCCACACCCCTAGAGTCAGGCAACACTGCCATCATTGACCAAACCAGTCGTTAACTCGTGAGAGATATGGACGAGGAGAGATCTGTACTATTGGAGATAGTAGGATCCCAAATATAATAATGTTACATTTCTATATCAGTTGCTTGTCCATAAGCAGTCTAAGTGTTTCCTTAAGGAGAGTCTATATCAAGTCAGAAGCCCTATTATAATAGAATGTGATATGTACTCTATATTATGACCATGTGTATGTCATTTAAACTTGAAGTGAAGATTCAATATTGTGTTATTATCATTCTAACAATGGTTATCTTTGCTTATGTTACACAAATCAACCACCATTCAAAGATACCATTTTATTTAGTTTGTATTTCCAAGTGCTTATATAATTGGGGCTTACATTTCAATTAAAATATTTAGGGAATGAAAAAACTTTTTCACTGAATGACATAAAGAATCTATGATAACTCGCACTTCTGTTGCAGATGAATCTGGATAAAAATCAATTGATTAATCTATAGAATGGTATAAAGAATCTTTGATAACATTTGTACTTGTGTTTCAGATGTACCGACTGACAATCAGATCAACTAAGGACAAAGTGGCTCAAACGTTAGGGGAGCTACTCGATGGACAGTTTTAGTGGCACAGAGGGAGCTGCGTGAGATGTAACTTAAAGTAATAGACGAGTGGTAGATGTTTGTTTGTCGCAGGCTGTGTGAAGACCATGTGACAAACATGCTTTGGTGATTCTTCGGAGGAGGAGGCTGTCTGATGATGCATTCCAGACTTTGTCTTTCTGTAAATCCACGGATCCAACCCAGAGAGATTCTCAAAGGCAGTGACAATCAAGTCACCAGAGAAATATTTCTTTGGTCTGTTTGGGAACACTTATAAGCAAACAGTGCACTGGCAAGAGCTTCGGCCCTGTTTTGTTCAAGAATGGTTTGGCTTTTTAGTGATCAGTGCACTGCCAAATTGTATAAGAAACATGGTCGCTTTAGCGTGCGTACAAACAAGTGGTCGCTTAAACAGACCCTGGTTTGGATTCAAGGGAGGTAACTCTGATAGTAGCATGTACGTTGTGGATAAGAATGTCTGGCAATTGAAAGGTTTCCAGAAAAATAGCATGACATCATGCCATGGTATTACCTGCGATTTAAAAAAAAATTTCATGATAGAAGTTATTGAAAAGTTTGCATTGATAAAAAGACTTGTAAAAGTTCGCCACGATAGATGTTTTAGGAATGTGGTCATGATAGCTAAGTGTTTCTGTTCACAATGCGTGCTATTCATTTTCAGTGCTTTATTCTCTGTTAGATAGGTAGGTATATTCTGGTAGCCTCGGAGTGATTGTTGTCTAGTCTGTCATTGGCTTAGAGCTTAGGTCGTGTGTCAACACAATCACCTTATCAGATTAGAGGGATTAGATTATACCTGTTAATTTGTGAACTTGATCGAAACGTGTCATCTGTGATGCAGTCAGAGATTACAATGAAAGGAGTTTGCAATGAATAATTATCTTTACTGTCCATTGAATATTGTCTCAATATTTTCAAAGAAAAGCATTCCCCATGTGTTAGTTGCTTTCATCAACATACCACAAATTTTGAAATATGAAAAATTTTGACATAGGATTTCAAGAATTTTAAAGGATAACGTTTATGCAAGACTTCAAGGGTCTGCTATGTTTAGCGAACTGGGCATTTCTTAATGGGTTTTTTCTTTATAAGTTGATGTACAAATATTTAAAGTTGCAAATGTGATTTATGCTAGAGGTTTAATGTTAGCTCCATGAATGGGAGATCCCCGCTTTGTGCGAATGTCATAATGCAGATCGCACAAGTACCGTCTTGAGTACTTTGTTATAGATTTGATAGAGACCAACATTCCCATTTCCTGTGAATGAACTAGGCTTTTTCTATTTTTACAAAACATTGTTGCATTAAGTGGTCATAAACAGATTTGTGTTTTATGCATGGAAAGGCTTTGGTTTAAGATTATATAATGAAACTGAATTAAGGGGGTATCACTGTACAGTGGATTTTGAAAGCCCCGCTCCTATCGATGTTTTTTAGCAATTGTTAGTGATGAGCTGTTGATTATCGTTGTCCTGGTATGTTCATACTGTGATAGATCAACTAGCTTAACATGTAGAGTCTTATAGAAAAGCCTGTCGTAGACTGTCAGTGTTGAATGTTATCAAGGACGTTGTGAGCTAAAGGAGGGACCGCTTAGTTTAAGACGTTAACTCCGTGCGAAGCTGAAGTTCAATCGTGACAAGGTCAAAGTTCAGCACAAGCAAAATGTAGAGTTGATGTTATGTTGGAACACAATTGTTACATATTATTGTTTTTCTTTCTGATTTGTACATTTTATGTATACTTTGTACATTATGTCATGAATAGCTATGTAAGCGCTTGCATGTAAATCTGAGAGTATAGACAGCGAGATGCACTCTATTTAATTCTGGAATTTGAGCGGCAGGTTGATTCTTGTTTCTTTCATTACCAGTTGTGTATATAGACATTAGTAGACCTGTAGATGCATGTTCATTTAGTTAGGTAATTAAGAAATTGATATTATATATGCATTACTTTTTGTTGCGTTGAGGGAAAATCTATTATGGTGTGGCTTGGAAATGCAGGGGTAGATAACTCTATGATCTTTGTGTCTTGGTTGATGATACGCATTCTGATTATGATGCAGACCTTTAAATGCTACGTGTTCCAGGTTTGATAATGTGGCTATGAAAACATGTCAGGTTGAAAAATAGCTATTGTAGAGCTTCTAACAGTTCAGAATAGAAATTTTGACAAATGTCAGATTGAAATAGTAATTTTTGTAATGACATATTCCAATGATTTCTGGAAGATGTAGAATGTGATGATGAAGGTAGAATGAAAAAAGCATTACGATCAATGAGTTTTATGTTATCCATCACAGAGTACACATGCATTTCAATGGCGGATCCAAGGGGGGGTTCAGGGGGTCTGAATCCGAACCCCCCCTCCCCCCCCCTTTCAAAAATCCTGGATCTGCCCCTGCATTTACGTATTGAAATATGAATGAGAGAATCTTGCTTACTTCTAGATGTTTTGTGGAACACTTTATAAAGGTGAAAGTTTACAGGCAATATCATAGTTATAAAGGAAATGGTAGTGTATCAATTAAACATTGGACCGTCACAAGGATGACTTTGAACGAAAACAGTCTTATCTAGTTTGAATAGATACAGTTAAACATGCTTTAAAGATGTAAATGTATGGGCAAAATAAGGACAACAATTTGTCAGTGTGACATGAATAGCCACAAAGTCATGTCTAAGAAGATGTTGTATTTTCAGTTCTGGGTTTTAATCAGTTGACAAACCCTGACCACATCACTCCATATCAGGAACTAACCTACCCCAAAGTCCATACAAACTGTTATAACCTAATCATGGTCTGTCTGGTTTTAGGCTTTAACTTCTCACATTGCTTGGCACCTACGTATCATTCTATGCACAAATATGGTATATTCATTTATTTCACAGGTTCGTGTTATGTTTCCTATAGCTGCCATATACGTTGTTTTTTTGTTACCTTAACGAAAAACGATTCTAACCATTGTTTCGCTGGTATATAGCTGATGGAAACATTCTTGTTCTTGGTGATTCATTTCATCAAATATTAGCTCTATGATCAACCATTAAAATGTTGATCTTTATGGGTGAACCAAACTCTCGATTAACCATACGAAATCTTTAGAATGGTTCATATGGTTAAGATTGAATATGCAAAATGATGAAAGTTTATGTTGCTTGGTTGACTCTCAATATAGAATTTGTGCAAGGTAATTTAAGTCCACTACTATTTTCATTGTGACGTAAGCTGGCAGGTTTTATCTTCTAGTAAATGATACTCTTTTGACTGGCAAGTTTTTGTTGAAAAAACATTTATGCAAAAAAAAGATTCAAAATATGTTATTAAAGTTAGGTTTAAGATAATCTCTTATTGATGATGCACTGATTGTGATAGATTCAAGAATATTCTGTCACATGTATGTAGTCCTAAATAAATGTCCATGTAGTTACATTGTGATGCTACATACATATTCGTACACAACTCCTCCTCTTGTAGGAATATATTGATGAACAATTGATAGTGAAGTAAGGAAATAATTTTATAATAATCATACACTACTCCTTTTCTTACAGGAATATATTAATCAAAAGATAATTGAACAAGGAAATAATTTAATGTAATTATTATTTTAGTTTATGTTTTCTGCAATATCAACAACTTGATGTCAAAGAAGGTCCAACTTTAAAGCTTACAGGAGTTAAATGTTTAATGACTCGAAGGCCATGATTTAGATTTCCTCTTCATGCAAATTAGATGCATTTGTTGTTGAATTGTCTGTATGTTTTTTTAATTTGCATAAAAATTCATAGTTTAGTTAAAATCTGCTGGAAAATAATCTGAATCCAATTCAAATTGTAATGGTCACAAGAGTATTTGAGAAAATTAAATTTTTAAAAAAATACTTTAACCTTGAGGATTAAGTGAAGTCCATGAATTAATTATTTTTTTTTATGTGATGTTTTCTTGATCAACCTTGATTTGTTTGAGATAAAGGTTAGTGAACACTCACAGAGTTTGTTACACAGATTTTTCACATGACGATGAATAAGGTTTACATTGATGGAAATAATATTTACATCGATAGAATGTCCCCCTTAACTAACATCCTTTAAACTGAATATGAGTAACATTTCATGGATAAAAATCTTAATCTAAATGATATCTTAATAGAGTTTAGTTTCATGCATGCAGCATACATTTTGGAAGCTTTCCGAATCCTAAGATAGCTATATACACAATCTATATGAACGTTGACTTACACCTGTCTTGGGCCTACGTTAGCTTCTAAAAGTATGGGCCAAGAATGATGCAGACATGATTACAAAACGATTACTTAGTACCTTGACATGAAAAACATTTCATGAGGAAATTGGTTATTTAAAATTATGTTACAACCCGTTTGCCGTTGTGAGAGATTTGAGGCCGAAGAAACGTTCTGCGTTGTTTGGTGCAATACTTTTCCTAGCATACTCTTAGTGCATAGATTTACACGCCACTTACAACACAAAATGGCATGAGTATACATATTCCATTGTTAGATATCGCTTGCCAACCATGTTGTAAGTCCCCATTTTTCCATGTAGACCAGGTATAAGAATTAAAAGACTGCAAAGTGATGTTTGTGGTTCAGGAAGATTTTGCAAAAGCTACAATTTTGAGTTGCCATGTCAACTGTCGGAAGGCAAGGTAGCACTTATTTCCTGCGAGTCGTAAGATAGATAGCGATATGCTGATGTTAACTGCACATATATATATGTGACGGTCAGTCACACTCATACTCATGTAATAAAGGTGATTTTTAAAAAGAATAACTTCTTTGTGATTTTTTACACTTAGTGTATACCTGCTCAAAAAAACTTTTTAGAGGATAGTTCTCTTCATCTTCTTCAGAAGCAAGAGGTCTAGAAAGCTGAAATCTTGTGTAGAGACTCCTTCATGATTGAGGATTTAATTAAAAAAATGGTTTTGGTGATTCTGTGGCAGTTCATATGGTGACCATTTATATACAAAATTATAGATAGCCTGATGAGCAACAGAGCCAAAGGCTCTATTTTCATTCAAATGATTATTAAATTTTAAAAATACTTGCTTTAGATTTTTTGATCTTCTGAATCACCCATTTTTTAATATATTTTGGCCAAAATACAGATACATACAAAAAGGAAATTATTTTCACTTTACATCCTCTAAATCTTGAACATATTGCACTTTATATGTTTTGGGTTATACTGACCTCAATATGAAGGTCATTGTTTGATATTCCTAATATTAGTGTAGGTAAGGGTGAAAAGACGTGTGTCCAAAAACCCAACACCTCTCCTGATCTGGACAGACAATCGGTATGGATTCTAGAAAAACAATCCACTTTTAGAACAAATGCACCGTCAGCACTAACTTAAACTAAAACAGATCTAATGAAGATGTTTTCTAGAGAAATCTCTATTCAGAGAAACTTTGAATAAAAACACCCGAAACAATTTCCAGTTTCAACAATTTATTATGCTCATTCACAAAACCATGTTAAGGCACATTTTGTGTTACTTACTCAACAAGTTCATGCTTACATGGCTAACAAGCTGGTGAAGCACAATGACATACTGTAGCACAGACACGATGCTATCCTCCGTCACCCAGGGCTTTATGTTCCCATATTCTTCACAGGTCACCCTTGGGAATCTTCATCAGGAAAATCTATACTGAAATGACCCACCCTTGACTGAATAAGACAATGAAATGGCTACATTGGTTGGACCTGCCAGCCAATCAAAAAGCGTTTCACGCCACGCTTCAGTCTTACTTTGATGATGTTTTCGAGATGAAGATTCATCGGGGTGAAGAGTTGGAAGGTGAAGCGCTGGGTGACCGAAGATGACAGGCGATCCAAATAATGATAAAGGTCAACTTTTAATACACTGACGTTACAGTATTTGACAAGGTTAACAACTGATAATTAGAAAATGTTTTTAAGAGGATACGGAAGCCGTCAACTCTTGAAGTTATCTCCAGAAGGTTTAAACCCCCTTCTTCATGTTTTTAATATTTGCTGGGTAACAATTAAAAGAAAATGTTGGATTTATATTAACTTTGAGCAACAAATGGAGTTAATATTTTTAAGGATTAGATCCATTTCAACAAATGCAATAATTTATATAATTATGTCTTTATTCAAACTGTTCTGATTTAGGCCACATAAAACCAATTCTTTCATTATGATTTCCTCAGCCAAGTATTATTTTAATCTGGTGAAAGTAGCTCTTGAATTGAGAATGGAAATGGCAATTTGATTTTGCTTTCAAAAAAGGACAGTAATACAACAAAATTAAAATATTTCAAGGCATATCATAGATATTTTTAAAATCTAGTTAAACAACAGTCTAGTCAACAATTGTTAAAAACGAAGGTTGTTCTTATTTGGTCTTGAATATAAAAAAGTCTTGATTCCTAGTTACTGGTAATATAACTTATAAACCTGCCAAATATTTCAATATTTTATTTGAATGTATGCAGTGTTACACATCCATGGCATTTTCTTTTACAAAAATGCTTATTGATATTTTTTAAAACAAAATGGTTGTATTCACAAATGAAGAAGGGGAATGTTATAATGAGTTTTTGATATGTCTGTAAAATTATCTTTTTGTGAGTTAAAATGCCACAAACATTCAATCAAACACAATAACAATTAATATTCATAAAATGTTTATAAACAAAACGACAGACAAGTGAACACCTCATTGTAAATGCATGAGTGACAAAAAAGGTCAGTCCGATTATTGACCGTGTTCCGAGGAATTCAAATTTTAGAATATTACTTTATCGATATATTATTTGAACTTGTTCTGTCTCAGGCTTTCCTTTTAACACTCTTTACATTCAGAGGAAAGCCCTAGACAGAATGGGTTCAAATCTTGATAAAGTAAATATTTTTTAAAATTTAATTCCTTGGAACACGGTCACTTTTAATCAGGCTGCAATAAAAGTTAGAAATATATTTTCTAATTTATATATAAGACTTCTTATAACTTTGAAACAATTAAATTTGTACTTGAACATCAGTGTATATAATATCTCACTGACAATATGCTGAAATGTCTATCTAGTTTTAATTAAAGTTTTTACATTACAAATTTTGTCACCTGTAGAAACAATTGAACACAGTTAAATTCAGTCTCTTATCCATTTTGACATTGTTGCCCAAAGTTTAAACTTGCAGTCTGATTAAAATCGATAAAAAGTATCATAACTGATCAAAATTAAATAAAAGTCTAATAATATTGAGTCTGCTAGGATTCAAACTCCTTCATTGGAGTAGGCTCCTCTCAGCACAGTCTGACAGTATTCCCACTAGGCACATGTTCTGACATAAGGTCAGCTAGCCAATCATAAAGCCTTTGGCAAAAGCATTTATATAATGTATACTTCGGACAAATAACTCTGACAAACAATTGGTTAAGCTTGATCGCCTTCTTTTAAACGCAAAGATGTGATTGGTCTGCTTGAAGAAGTTTCACAATTTCATGTTCTATTCAGTTGTTTTACTGCAGTTTTAGATGGAAATTGGTAATTTTGAAATTATTTCAAAAGTTTGTACTGGTACATATCATGTTCTTTCTGTATTTATATTTCTTATATTGAAAGAATTGATAATTCTGTGTATCCTCATTAATGACTGTATAAAACGAGCATAAGCACATAAACAAAGCATAATTAAAGACGAATGCTGGAACACTGGCTTCTAATATGACAGCTTTGCAAACATTGTGACGCTATACATGCAGCGGTAAGATTGCCAAATAAACAAAATGGTGTGAGCAATCAAATAAATAACTTCATGGACGATTATTGATTCCACACTTGTGTGTATATTCAGTCTTTAATGATAAAATTATGCAAAAACATGAGCACCGGGTAAGACTTTCAATCTGCCGTGGTGTCTGACACCCAGGGTGTTTGTCAGTGGAGTTTATTTTTTCAAATAACTGACTGATTTTTGGGTATTTTAAACTAAAAACGCCTACACGATATGATTGAGAAGGGAAAATGGAAGGCATATTTTGCTACTGATGAAAGGTATGAGAGGGCTTCCACTAGTACTCAAGTTCTCGAGGGGTCAGACTCGACTGTTATCGTTTCAGCCAATGAAATGTTGTTATCCAAGGAGTTAGACAATACTCTTTTGAATTTACCGGAATTTTCCATCCTGGTTGTGCCGCTGTTGCTGGATGCGAGACGTCTCATTGGCTGGTTAGATAGCAAGTGATACGAGGCTTTTGGCCTAAAGGAGATCATGGTATTTGGAAGGAGCTTGATCAGCGGATTAAATTACGCTGATGAAGCCAGATGCTCTATAACATGACAATAATCCAAGTTCAGTATCTATTGTTGACTTTACACCATTTTATGTTTTAACTTACATTAACATAAAAACAATGAAAGCTTGATTATGCAAACAAATGAACCATGAATGTTTGACAATTTATTGTCATAGCAAGCCCTAGAGTCCCAGAAAATCAACCTGAGTCCAGTTAAACCTGTCTCATGTTTACGGACTCGAGTAACTTTGGAAGCCGTAGTTTATGTGGAAAACTGAGGAAATCTACACAAAAGTGTGATAGAAAAAAAACAATCTTATAATTGCCGCTAATGTTTACAATATAAACAAAGACTTGTCACTTGAATAATTTTGTCAAATTTGCAAATATTCCACACAAATTTAAAAGTTACCAGCAACAGGATGTGAAACTAGAATTTATTCACATATTTGATATAAATATAATGTGAAATCATTAAATTCTTGAAATATACAAGCAATCACAACAATGACATTAACAAGATAAACATCTCAACAAGTAGTAACAATAAACAACCATAAACGAGTTTCAACGTCAAACAAACAATTATCATTAACCAAAAAAGAGTATTGTCATAAATAATGTAAATAATCTTCATTAGCACTTCATCGCAGAAAAATATTTTAAAAATATTTTGATGAGTATGGCACTTATAGTTTATGATTGTATTGATATGAAAATAAAATATTTTGAAATTGAATATATTGATGGATACTTCTTGCAAAACAACATACAATAATCATCATTTTAAGTTTCATATTTACAAAATATACAAACAGGTCAATGAAAATAATTAATTGCAATACCCCTTTTGATGAGGCAAAAAGTAAGCTGAGATTGTAATTCAAGTGCAAATGGATGGAGCATTTGTAAATCAGGTTAAAGGAAATGACACCAAATATAGTGATGCTTTGAAGAGAAATTCACTGAATCAATGGAGTCACTTACGCCAAATGTTATCAATGTTGTTTTTTGATAAAACAATCTGTTGCTGGAAAAGTGTCAATTTATGGCGTATCAAATTAGTATAGTGAACCAATGTAAAGGTTGTGCTTTTGAAGAAATATTATGTGTCTATATAGTAATGATATGTATCTTGTATACAAATACATTATAATAATAGTTTATGAATTATGCATTCATTCAACAGTCAACATTAAAATATACATATCACTTGTTATTTTGTTGATAAAACACAAAACAATGTATCCATTAATTTAAAACTTTCAGCTTCTTAACAAATATTGTGTAAATGAAACAAAGAACTTGTTAATAATGTTTGATTGTGTTACAGGATGACCAGACAAAAAACCAGGGTTTATTAAAAAAAAGAAAAGATTTTCTGTTCATTTTTGTGCGTCTTCACCATAGTTTGATTTGTCAATATCTCTCACAGCCATTACCAGCTCTGATCACTGTTGATTAATAACACACTATCAAAGTGGGCTAATTTTAATGAATGTTGACTAAGAGCATTCAGGTAAGAAATAGCCAAAAAAAAGATCAAAATAATAATTTACTTCTCTTTTTGTTCTCAGGTTAAGTTTACAATATTTTGATTAAGATGGATTTTGTTGTTTTTTTACTAAAAATTCGTTTAATTGTAGTAATTATGTTTTATTTCCCTTTAATACATTTATCTATAAAATTATCAAAGTGAAGCAAAGTCTATTAATGTTTTTGTCAAATCAAGTAAATTCAGGAAAGGTTAAGGGCAGGCTCAAGAGTTAAACACATCAATACTAACAACATATTGAGGATCGGTTGACCAGGTTAACAACAAACAACAGAGTTGGTCCTCATCGATTATTGATAACTATATCACAAAAGAAGCTACAAAGATCGACAGCAACAAAATTGAGCTGAGTCATGGCAAATTGATCACTTGAAATCGTTGATTGATAAGGGAATTAAAACCAGGGTTATAAGTTGAATTAAAACCCGTTTCAACATCCAAATTAATATCCGAATCAAAAACTAGATTTGAAACACAGAATTAAAGTTGAATTAAAACCCAAATTTATATCCAATATCGGAATAAAAAATCAGAATTGAAAAACAGAATTAAAGTTGAATTAAAACAAGAATTTACCTCAAAACTAACATTAGAATAAAAAACCAGAATTGAAGAACAGAATCAGAAATATCAGGATGAAAAGAAAAACAGAATTAAAACCAGATCTCAATTTAAAAAATGACATGCTACGAGATGTGTACTTGTCACTCGCTGTGACCTATCAGTTCAACCAATCAGCAACAAGGCTGAGAAATCTTCAAGAATATTAGGTATCGTATCAGACGTGATTAAAAGAATATCTGAAAGGTTGGAAGTCAGAGACAATTTCCCATGACACTGAAATGACAATGGGGGAGGTATTTATATATATTTGCCAAACATCTTGCTTACCAATCCCTTTCATGGACTTCGTGTTTAAACTACACAACATTAATGTTGGCATACACTTCTCAGAATGTAACTAGCAAAGTTAAAGAGACAAATAATCAGATTTTAATAAGATTAGGTTTAAAGAGGCAGCAGTATGTTTTTGAAAAATTTATTTCTTCAAATTTTCCTAAATAAATATTAGTTTATACCAAATGTATTATCTACAGAGGGTCAAAAACCTCAATTTACATCCTTAGTCGTAGATGAAATAATCAGTATCAAGCAACCATCACTGGCGGCCATTTTTATGTGAACACCTTTCAATCATATGAGGTAGGGTATATGATTCGCATAACTTAACCGCTCAAGGTATATTCGTTTTAAAACTGCTTCTTCTCATTAAAAAACATTGTCAAGCATTTGGAGACAATTATTTGTGTTTTCGTGAGATCAACTTATCTATCTTAAAAAACGTGCTACTGCCCCTAAAAAAGGGGAAAATAAATGAAAAATGAAGAAAAATCATGTGATTCTAAACAACAAACTTATTGTAAGATCAGATTTAACTTGGAGGTTTGTCTTTTGAGAAGTTTGCTATTAGGTCCTGCTGCATTTTGTTTATCTCAGCGAGTTTGGGGAGAAGACGAAAAATGTCGACAAGGATGCGGCTGCTGTTGTCCGGGTTTCTCTTCGTAATCACATTGACCAGGAGATCGAGATAAAGCGAGTTGAGCTTCTGGATGGCTGGCGCGTCCTTCAGGTCTATATCCACTGAAAAATAATTTCTTTGATCAGCATCGGAGAAGCAAAGCAAGGCAAGGTACTTCTTTATAGTACAAATATATGATTTGGAGTACATATTTTAAGTCATTTCATTTGTTGGAAGGTTGAAGGATATTTTCCTCACAAATGCCATTTATTTTTAAGAATAAAAAATCTATATTCAGAAAATCTTGCTTCTCTTACGTTCGACACTTGAAATGGAACCAAAAAAAAGAAAAAAAAATGTCTTCATAGATGGAGTATGAATGATTTAAATTCATACTTAGAATTTAAAGAGAGTGAAATTATACATAACTAAAATATTATAACATATGTTTTTTTATCAAAAGGGACCCAAAAAATATTATTTTTAATGACTGGTCAGTAGCCAATTTTGGAACTATGAATGTATATATATATGTTTTACCTCTACTTTCAACTTTGTCTGTTTCTTCGAAATAAAATATGTATGATTGTGCAATCGAGCTGTATCAGCAAATCCATGTATAGTATGTGACAGAAGTGATTGTGAGATCACCTCCAGCGGGATTTGAACCAAAAACCGGCGAGTGAGCGTCAGACATCCTACTGATTCAGCAAAAGAGATATATATATACTACATCTTGTGGCAGAGTGTGAAAAGACATTCCTACTGGCCAAAGCCAGGAGGAGTGTTTTTTCTCACCCTGTCACAAGATGTAATATTTTCAGTTTCATATTACTACCAATATACTCACCATGGCCAGGGGATGTTAATTCAATGGCGGCGATGATGCTAATCTCCAACTCGGTAAGCATCAATCTGTTGAAACTCTCAGCAAAATCAAAGAGAAGTTTTACGTTTTCGATGCCTATGACATACTCCATCCACTGACGAGAGTAGAAGCTTCCATTTGGTAGTTGTAGATAACTCTCGCCGTCAACGAAGAATTCACTTGCTGTCAGCTGAAACAGATTATTTACCTTCAAGTACCTTTAGAAAGTTGGTGCCATGAGAATAAATATAACATATTTCATATCATACTATCAGGGTTGCTGATTTCTTATTATCCCCAACCACAAGGTGATTTGATTGGCTGAAGGTGAACTTTGAACATATTGCCTGGACTACTTCATTCATTTATAACAAAAACATTTTTCATTCACAAATTTCTCACAACACCTCATCCATTCTTCCAAGCTTTCAGTTAATTTCAATCTGACTTTTGATTTATTTCATTGAATCATAAAAGCAAAGGATATTCAAACGCACATATGCAAGGTTTTGAATGCAGCATAAAATTTTAGCTTGTGATTAAGCTGTGTCGCTGAAAATGACATTGAAAAAGTTTATCGATTGTTTATCATTTTGTATCTGTAATCTATGCCACACAGAGACAAATATGAAATACTCTTAATACATTAACTAACTGGAATGAAGTGCACTTAAACCATTATAGTTGTCAAAAATCTACTTTCATGGTGGTTGTTTGCATATATTGACAAAACGGCAAATGGTGGGACATGTAGTACTTGAAATGAAAGGGGAAGGTCATTCGATATCCCATGAATAACTTTGGCTCATGAAGAAGAAGGGGGAGTCAACATTAGAGTTAAAAATTTGAGTCTTCATGTGAGAAAATTGTAACTCTTATGATTTAAGCCTCCTGTGGCAATTTATTTAGGATAAGAAAATGCCTACCACGCCCATATTTGAGGGGGGGGTCCAAAATGTACAACTTTAATCATCATGCAGCAAAGATATTTTTGAATTTATGATTTTTGTGAATCACCATAGATATGCACCCTTGCCACACCAGTATTACTTGGGGTAGGACAATGAAATTTAAACATCTTAGTCTCCATCCTACAAAGAACATAATTTCAAACTTTGATAATCTTAGCATTGATGGTTTCTTGAACATGGACGAAACAAGATTGGAGGGTGGACACCCTGCCTTGCCCATATTTGAAATGAAAATACAGCCCATCCATTTATCATTTCTTATAAAACATTCTTATATAACATTAGAGGAAGTTGATGCGGGTATATAAACTACTAGTTTATTTTTTGTCAAGTTTAATCTTTGATTATGATATGACCTTTACAAGAAGCTAGCACATATATACATAACACATATTTTCAGGTTACATATATATGTAGCAGAAGTTATAGTGAGATCATCACCAGCATGATTTGAAACCTGGATATTTGATTTCCTTCTTTGCCTGAAGCGAGTAACATTGTCTACAATTATCTAACATTGCCACACACGCCCCCTCCAGCATTCAAGACCGTTTAGGATTTCTTGTTGTTCAAGGGAATAACAACTGAACAACTGGCTGATGATTTACCCCCATCTTGTAGCAAGATGCGAAGCTCCTCCGGCCCAATCAATGATCCAGGATTTCTCGGAGTGAAATGATAATCTTCCAGTGCTTTGGGGTAGCTTTTTTCTTACTTTTTTTAGCTTTCATGATTGAATTATATAAATTCGAAGTTGAGTCATAAGGATGTACATTTCTATTAATAAGGATTTACAACTTGAAAACCACAGTAAGATATACTGACATTGAGGAATAGCCTCAAAATTCACCAAATGAAACAGTTTCTTTTAGGAGACAACTTCAAGCAGGATATCGACCTCAGGGCCTTCTGTTGAGAGTCAGATACTTTACTGATTCAAAGGAGATATCCCAATAGCCAAGGCCTTATGGAATATTTTTCCTCACCTCACAAACACATAACAAGTATTTTTCTTACCATCCAAATGTCATAGTAAGCCCGTTTCATCAAAATCTTCTGATCGTCTGGATTAAGTTTGAGAAACCCTGGTACATCACCACAGAAACCTGAAAACAAAACTCTTCTTAGTTCAAACGGTAGGATACACACAATAGGAGGGAAGATGTCAAAAGAAATATGTTAAGTTCAAGCATTCATCATTGTTCGACAATGTAGTTTAAAGGGGCTGGAGCAAACTTATTGGAAAGACTTCTGTCTTCAAATTTTTTAGATAAACATAAGTTTGATGTTTGATCAAATGTATGATCTCCTGAGGGTCAAACAGTTCATACTCAACCTGATCATTCGTAATCATAGGAAAAATATATATATAAATATAAATTATAACTGATGGTAGCAAATATAAATTATAACTGATGGTAGTGAATGTAATTAATAACCGATGGTAGTGAATATAAAGAATACCTGATGGTAGCAAATATAAAGAATAACTGATGGTAGCAAATATAAATTATAACTGATGTTAGTGAATAACTGATGGTAGCGAATATAAATAATAACTGATGGAAACAAATATAAAGAATAACTGATGGTAGCGAATATAAAGAATACCTTATGGTAGCAAATATAAAGAATAACTGATGGTAGTGAATATAAAGAATAACTGATGGTAGTGAATGTAAAGAATAACTGATGGTAGTGAATATAAAGAATACCTTATGGTAGCGAATATAAAGAATAACTGATGGTAGTGAATATAAAGAATAACTGATGGTAGCGAATATAAAGAATAACTGATGGTAGTGAATGTAATTAATAACTGATGGTAGTGAATATAAAGAATACCTTATGGTAGCAAATATAAAGAATAACTGATGGTAGTGAATATAAAGAATAACTGATGGTAGTGAATATAAAGAATAACTGATGGTAGTGAATGTAATTAATAACTGATGGTAGTGAATATAAAGAATAACTGATGGTAGCGAATATAAAGAATAACTGATGGTAGTGAATATAAAGAATAACTGATGGTAGTGAATATAAAGAATAACTGATGGTAGTGAATATAAAGAATAACTGATGGTAGTGAATATAAAGAATAACTGATGGTAGTGAATATAAAGAATAACTGATGGTAGTGACTTTAAAGAATAACAGATGGTAGTGAATATAAAGAATAACTGATGGTAGTGAATATAAAGAATAACTGATGGTAGTGTTTACGAACCGATGATCCTATTGTTGTTCTCTGTCACTGATAGGAAGAGTTGGTTCCACGTCTCCTTTATGTTTTCCTCCGTAATCTCCACCTTCTTCATTGGTACCTGTTGAATATTCATCAACCAAATGATTTTCTTTATACTTCTATACATAATAAACCAAATCAATTTTCACCAAACAAGGTCACTTTTTAATGTTTCGGGCCAGATAGGACCACCTGTTTGCTACACATGTCAATCAAAATTATAAACTACAATCTCAAAAGAGGGTATACAAATCTGACCAATGAAATTCTTTGTGTACATCTTCCTATCTGGAGGGGGTCAAACTATTTGAAAGTTTGGTGGGAGGGGTGATTCACCTGTTGGAAAGGGTTGTGTTGGGGTAGAAGAGGGGGGGGGGGGGGGTGTTATCTTAAAAATATTCCCCTGAAAAACACATTAAGCAAAATGCAAATGAGAGGTACACTTACCCCTTTCTCTCTAAAATTCTTAGCAAATGCACTAGTCTGACGCAAGTGTTGATGATGTTTGTCCAGGGCATTCTGTAGAACCAAAACAACATTCTCAAACAAATGCTCAGTTCCTGTTTCAAGGTCATCTAGAATAATGTCTCTAGAATGCGGAACAACTTTTTCTTTCTCTGTATATGTTACTTCATTCGGATCGAGCATCTTTATATCATTGTCTGTTTTAAAGCTTCTATTCTGCCACATTTCTTCCTGAGTCCCTGACCGATCCTGTGAATTTGAGTACAAATTTTCTGAGCAGCTATATCTGTTTTGTGGATGTGGCATGTGGAAACCATTCTCATCCACTGGGAATATACAAGTTTCAGGTTCCTCTTTAAAAAATCGAATGATGTCAGAAGGGATTTCTCCAACTGGAACCTCTTGATGAACATCATGAACGTGTCTCGAGGTTTGCCCATGAGGAACCAAACCTCCGATTTCTTCAAAACCAGTTTTATCAAAGTGTTCAATAATCTTCTGCTCATTTTTGGACGGCCATGTTGAATTGTGTGAAGTCATGTGATCAGTTTCTTCCAATGACTTTTTATCACTGTCAAAGAAAGTTTCACAGGAAAGACTCTTGAGGAGATCAACACCATTATTTCCTGGACATTTTTTAGCCAATTTCTCCATCATTTCTGGCACTTTCTTTGTGTCTGTCATTTCAACGACTTGGTTAAAGAGGACCTTGATGACATTTGAGCTGTACATGGACCTACTCCTGCTACTGTTGCTCTCGGCGCCGGTCGAGTCATCCCCACTTGACATCTGACCGTTTGGAAGCAGAGCTGCTTCCGCCAACAGATTCATATTAGACTTTTCTTGATGGAAATGGGGCATTGAATGATCAAACACCATATTGGGATTCTCACATTGACCATTACTTATCCCAGAACTTCCAGTCATGGTATATAAAGGATGCAGATTTGAACTCGGTACAGGATCAAGATTTGAACTTGTACATGTTGAGGTTGTCGGAGAACTTGAGAAGGGTGGCTGATGGTATGAAGAAGGGAAGGAAGAGAAGGGGGGCTGGGCGTGAGGCGGCTCGTCTTGTCTCCCCTGACTCCAGAACATCTGTCTGTTGTTCTCTTCTTCTATCCCGCTGTCTGGAGAATCGCTGCTCTTCAACTCCTTCCATCCACTGTCCAGCACTCGGGAGGCGTTCAGAGCCCTCTGTTTCTCCACTTTAGGTATGCGCCCCATCTTAACAGCTTGCAAACAGAAAGAGAACTGTAGCAAAGCAGTCTGACAAAAAATCAACCCTATATGAGAAATAAAACAGCCAAATGTTATCTTTACTGATAGACGTTTGCTAAAGTAGCGTATGTTGCAATAATACCTTATTTTCTACCAACAAGAAATGAGGGAACTGATGAAATGACAGTGAATGTATTATTGGTGTGAATGTCAACTACATCAATTTTGGGCATGTTATAATTGAAAACTGTTTTTCAGTTATTGTATGGAATTCCCTTATGATAACCACCTACGTAGGGAATGTGACAGTCCTGTTTTGATGATTTTGGTCAATCACCTGATGGAACTTTGCCCACAAGCGGCAATCACATTTTGTTATTTACCAAACATTCTGCAAGTCAGTTATGATCCCCTGCTTTCATATACCCACAATTCCCTATTTTGCCGTTTTTCAGTGTGTCATCACGTCGGTTGCATTAGTGACTGTGACTTCTACAATACATTGACACAATACGTTGTCAAAGTTCATGTGAATCGCATCTTGTTTATTCATTATGTTTAATTTCATCATGATTGAACAATGTATTCGCTATTGCTCGGGACATACGTATATTTAGTCACTCGTGTCGTAATCATAGTATGTCATGGACACTCATATAATATCCTCTATGTAATTCATTTTCTTTAAGTATATATATAAACAAGGAACATATTTGATATATTGATAAGTTAATCAGTTATATACATAGGCAAATAACAAAAAAAGACAACACATGGTTTATGATTTACAGTTATTGCTGATTTTGGAGAAGGATAAGGCTCCTTATTCTGCAGTTGATGCTTATTACTGAATGAGTGCTAATGATATACCCGGTAGGTACTGGGTAGGTATAATAATGTTTCAGCCAGTTTAGACTCACCTTCAAATGACATTCCAAGATTCAAACATTTTCTATATCGACATGATTTACACCGGTTTCGATTCTGGGGTGTGATGACACATTGACCTCCAAAAAAACATTTGTATTTATCTCCTTTGGGTATACTTCTTTTGAAAAAACCCTGAAAACAAAAAGACACAAGTCTAGAAATATATCATTCTCAATATCCTGATTTGTTTTCCATTCTAAAAAACCTTAATACTTAAATGTCAGTTTAAGTGTAAGATATTTGAAAAGTAATTTTTTTTATTGTTCAAAATATGACCAAAAAAATAAGACATCAATCTCTTTTATTTGGTATTTTGAGTAATAAACATTTTTTTTTAAATGAAAAGTTTTGATAAAAAACAATATTGAAAATTGGTCCTTGCAATATAATTAACCTAAAATAATCATCAAATGTCAAAATTAATTTCAAAGATAGAATAATTGCATATGGTTCTTTATGGATTAATCTTTTTAGCAAATCTAGTTATGCTACTGGACATATTCTGTAACATTTATCTTTTTTTCAAAATCAGTGGGGGGGGATAGCGCAGTGGTTAGCGCGTTTGGCTTCGGATCAACAGGTCCGGCCAGGGACTCGGCAACTTTGTCTGCAGTAGAGAAACTGTTCTACACGCAGTCACGTTCGAGTGCAATGCTACACTGAAATTCAGCGCAGTAGCACCCATGGTTCACTAGTTCCAGCCGATGCTCGCAGGTTTCACCGCAATGCATAGCCACAATGGTGTTGCGGGCTTTTTCCCTGCACTAATACTAGCAGCCGCGATATAAGTGAAATAATCTTGAAGGCGGCGTTAAACACCAACTCACCTCACCTCACCTCACCTCAAAATCAGTGTAATAAATTGATATAACCATTGGTGGAACATTAACACATGGTGAATTCTAAGTGCAGTTACAAAAATTTAATATAAGTTGTATAAACAATATCATATGCATATCTGCCAAAGTTTATTTCAAAGAAGAAATGTCTTGTAAAGAGAGGGTTTCCATCAACATATAAAGATTAATCTATTTTACCTATGTATTCCTATTATGGAATTATTAATTACTTATAAGCTTACCTTACATCCTTCACAAGTAGCTACCCCATAATGTAGTCCAGTGGCCTTGTCTTTACATATCCTACAATCACCGAACGGGAACGGAATTGCTCCTGGGGGCATTGTACTGGGTTACTGGTTACTGTAAAGACAATGAAATCTACACTACATTTAAGTTCTCAATATGACACCTCAGATACTAAAGACTCAATCATCAAGAAGTGACTCTCTTGTAAA
This sequence comes from Phorcus lineatus, assembly GCA_921293015.1. Lineage (NCBI taxonomy): Eukaryota > Metazoa > Mollusca > Gastropoda > Trochida > Trochidae > Phorcus > Phorcus lineatus. Next base: position 1,687,089 of record OV121096.1, on the reverse strand, counting down.
AATATAACATTTTCCCTTACTGAAGCATTATCTTTTCCAATTGTAGCATTCTAGATATGAAAATAAATACAAATATCCTACAAATATCCTACAAAAACTGTCAAACAAATATAAATCTTTCTAAACAAATATAACATGTTCTTAAAAACTGAAAACTTATTTTACAAATATGAAGTTCAATGTTATAAAGAGAATCACTCTCTGTTGCAAAAATATAATTGACCTTCTTACAAATATTACATTTTCTGTCACAAACAACAATATCTCTTACAAATATATATCACCTTCTTAAAATATTACATTCTCTGTCATAAACATATAACAATATTTCTTACAAATGTAACCTTTTATTTTACTAAAATAGCATGTTCTCTCGACAAAAATAAATGATTATCTTACAATTATGGTATTTCTTCTAACAAATGTAATATTCTCTGTTACATATACAGCTGCATACCGAAAGTTTGTTCACTTACCACTGAATCGTAGTGCAAATATCATGTAATTTGGGTTTTGTTTCAACGTCAATAGAACATCTTCAGCAAGACTATCAATGGATCACACACTGTCCATGTGTGAAATAGCCATTCTTGAACTCATTTTGGGATCGTCTGGTCTCGCGTGCAAAAATTCGAATTTTGGCATATTGATATAGACAGAAGGGGTCATATTTTCGAAATTTCCATTTCGTTAAATGTCAAATGAAATGTTCCATCTGTATTGAAATTCAATATTATATGTTTCTTTTTCACAACGCTACGATACCTCAAAGGAATCTCAAATTACATGATAATTGCACTAGTATAAGCAGGTATGTGAACAAACTTTTGGCATGCAGGTGTATATTACATGTTCTTTTGACAAGAATAACAATATAAAATATAATGTTCTTTCTAAAAAATAAATCAATATCAGTAACTCATATAACTTTTTCAATTGACAAAAGTAACAAATTTTCATACGAATATCAAGTTTGCTCTTACAAACATATCATGTTTTTTAACACAAAGAACATTTTCTCTTACAAATATAACAATCTCTCTTATGGAAAGTGTAATGCATCTCATCACAAACTACAAATTCCCTTACAAATATGACAATCTTTTTGACATTTATGACAATATCACTTACAAATGAGAAACTTGCTTAACACATTTAACATATTTTCGGTAACAAATGTATCCGTACAAAAATGACATACTCTCCAACAAAAATAACACACTCTCCAACAAAAATGACATACTCTCCAACAAAAATGACATACTCTCCAACAAAAATGACACACTCTCCAACAAAAATAACACACTCTCCAACAAAAATAACACACTCTCCAACAAAAATGACATACTCTCCAACAAAAATGACATACTCTCCAACAAAAATAACATACTCTCCAACAAAAATGACATACTCTCTAACAAAAATGACATACTCTCTAACAAAAATAACATACTTTAACTAAAATGACATACTCTCTCACAAAAATAAAAAACATCCTCTAGCTAAAATGACATACACTGTAACAAAATTAACATACTCTCAAACAAAAATAACACACACTCTAACAAAATTACATTCTCTCTCACACAAAAATAACTTTCTCTTGACAAACAGAACAATTTTTTTAATCATCGTAACATCTTATACATATTACATTCTGCTGCAAAACTTACATTCTTTGTCACAAATATAGCATTCTCACAAGAGTAATGACAATCTATCATACAAACATAAAATGTAACATCTATCTTTCATAAAGCATGTTTTCAACAAAAATACAACATTCTTCTTTAATATGACATGTCTTATCACAAATATAAAATGTGTCATTTCTCATATATTATTTTTTTAATGCATATGCAGAATTCTTTGTCAAAAATATATTTTGAAATATTCCAAATCAGTAATATGATAAAGAAGTTTATATTAATATATTTCTCTTTATTTAGACCGATAGTGATTTGTTTGAGTGGCATTCTAGAAGTTGGCAGAATAAGGCGACAAGGAGTTTTTATGAATTATCAACTTCTTCATCACAATGATAGCGTTATTACTGTATAGGATGTTAAATCGTTTTCAAGCATATGGACAAAATATGTATGTGATTTTTGTGTATAAAATGCTGTAAATCAATATTGGCTATTTGCAATTTTTATATAATTGTAATAAAGAAGTTGATAATCCATTAATGTCCATGCCTTCCTGACTTATAGTGTTGAAAAAAAGCAAACCATCACTTGAAGTTTGAATAACAAAACATTGCATTTTAAATTATTTATAATTTAATAACATTCCACTAATTGGTACCTAAAAAATGACAACCTTTTTTTGGGTCAACAATATAGACATGCTTCCTTATAGATTACTTTACCTTTCAAAGCAATTTATAAGAAATAGGTATAACGACCTATACCTTAATTTCCCTATTGTAAAACTCTGTCCTCCGTTTTATAGCAGAAAAATGTTGACAATCAGTAGAATTTATTTTCCCATGCATGGCCTTCTTAACAATACAGTAATGTCCATGCATATAATACTGTTATGGTAATTTAGTTCAAAAAGGAAGGCTACAGCAATATATTTTCACTACATTGACTGCATAATTATTAACTATGCATTTTTACCATGCCATATGAATAATTTAATATCAATAATTTTGTATTATGTTGCATTACAAAATTCAGTGAATACAAAGTTTTTCATAACTATTCAATTGTATTAACAGTAATAGATTAACTTATGGCTGCAAATATTTATTTGAACTTAAAAGTCAGACAGATTTATAACTTACTTTTATTTATGTGGAAAAAAAAAATTACCAAAAAGCTCTGTCCCCTCGTTAAGTTTGAAAATTATACATATAGGCCTTTAAGGTATCACCATTAGCAAATATATTTGTTAAGCATGTTACTATTATCTACTAGGCAAACTGCAATGCAGCTTATCTTAGCAACCTTTAAAATATAGACATTGCATTTGCATGTGATGTAACCTTTATACACTTAGTGGTTATGTGTTCAACAAATAATGATAAAATGACATTATTTTCTGGTTAAAAGTGAAGTCATTTTAACAAATACTTTATAACCCCTACAGATGTTATCAAATGAGATGTACATTAAATTAATATCTTATCTTCCTTTTATACTAAATAAATACATAAAATTATGTTATCTATTAATAAATAGCCCTGACCTAATACAAGCAATCATGCAAACACAGCCTACAATTAATAAAAATGTAGGTCATTTCTAAAACCTTACTTATCTTAGACATAAACAAAGATCATAATTATGTGAACAAAAATCTTTTTGGAAACTATGAAAGTTTAACTATATGCAAACAGAAATATATCATAATAGTCTTACTAGTAAGCACATTAAACAATACATACCAAATACTGTATAATCTGATATACTAAAATAAGGTATATTCAATTGAATCAAGGGTATAGAACATCAACTAGATATAAAGACATGTCGATGCGAGCTGACATTAGATATAAGCTGAGGTATATGTATATAAGTAAACTAAGCTCACCTTTTTCACCTAGTCAGTATTTGACGATTGAAATCTTCGTCATTCTGTCCTACTTTCCGCATGGAGGTGTACATGCCTCCATAATGAAATATACTATACTTCTACCCCCTTGACAGTTCACCCTGGTCTCAATCAAGACCAGAAATCTACGATAGGGGTTCTTGTGCTGAAGAATACCGATATCATATGGTGCAGAACGCCGATATCATATGGTGACAATCCAACAACGACATTCGACGAACGCGACCTACATATTCAGCAGTGAGCTAAAGAAATGTAAGACACCGAATGTAGAGCAAAATTGTGCCGGTTGGCTGATAGCGAATAAGCACACGGCCCTATCATTATTCAACCTCTATTTTTAGATTCCATTTTTTTCTTCCGTCTTACTTACCTGGCTTGTCGTTTCTTTGATCTCGCCGACAGGTAAAATGGTCGATTCCTTCCTGAGCTGGATGCGGCCGCGGATCATACGTACATCGGATTTCTCGTATCGATTTAACTCTCTGAATGGAAGGTGTGGAAACTACAGTTTGTTTGCTGCGCTTGTTGGTTTGGCTGTCCAATACGATGTATCTATGGTCAATTAACTAACGAATTACCACATTGTTTTCAAAGTGTGTTTTTATCTTCTAAACCTATAGAACCTATACACTAAAATATATAAACTGAATCCCCGTTTAACGCATTCGGATTCTTCAGGAAGAACACCATGTCACGAGTAGATAGTCATTGTATTGATTTTTGCATCGTTCTTTCGTATCTACGTGTCTTATCTTCGATAAAGCAATGTATAGAATGTCGATTAGAAATACATGTACATTAGTGTTTCAAAAATATATCAGAAATAACAAATTAATTTGTTTACTTTCTATTGTGTGAATCTAACTGGTAAATGTCAATTATTCCATCTAAAGGTAATCAAGTTCAGTATTGACCTAAGCTATGAAGCTAGAATGAGAGATTTAAAAGAACCACACACATAATTATTTCTTTACTCAGAACAATTTATTTAGAATGTTTTCAGCGTAATAACGGTGCGAGAAAAAGTTAAAGAAATTATCACAACATGTATTATAACAAACTGTCATCCTGTAACAAGTGCGCCCCAATCCGTGGAATTTCTTGATCTTAGTAATTTATTGGCTTACTTGACATAGAAACTTACCGAAATAAGAATAAGAATTACAAGAGTTACTGAAATGAGCACCTCCAATCTGTGAACTGAAATACCGTGTTCTGGTGATGATGTGATAAATAAAATGAATTTACCACCATAATATATTATAACAAATGCTTATAAATATATTGACTGATTTATTGAAAAAAAATTAACCATATGAAAAATTACTTCAAAAATATGGGGGGAAATGTGATGGTACTGAAATTTAACCCAGTGAGAACTACACTATTTTCTTAAGATTTATTTATTGTAAAGAATATACCAAGATGAAATTCATATACCAAACATCTGTTATCATCCATGATAAGAGATTGAACTTTTCATTTTTCAACAATTATTTTTACAATATGTAAACAAAAAATTGAAATCCTTCGAGGTCAGATTGTCAATCTTACACTTCATCTCGCTTCAGATATGCCGTTACCGTTAACAGTGGTAGCTTTGTTCATTGGGCATCTGCTACCGCATTACTTAAATTGCACCAGTCTCTATCACTGGCTAATTTAAACCTTGCTGCTAACCAGTCAAAATTCTCACATTATTTAATCATTGGACTACCGTGATTCGTCGCAGCAGCCTTGGGGACAAGCACTGAGAAGTTGGGTAAATGCGGCAAGGCCTATCTTAGCAAGTTATTGGGGCTGGCTAAAGTATAGACCATGCGTTGGCAGATGCTAATTACAATGCAGCAACAAACATAGATTTACATTTTCCAAGCTAATATAGATGCATTCAGTTAAAGACAATGAAACATTAGCATATTGAAAATCTCGCCCAAGTGCCATCTGATATTAAATATATAAATACGAGATGATACACATTATTATTATCCGAGGCTTGTCGAGTATATTTTTAGTTTTATCAAAGACGTGTATATACACGTCCTTGGTTTTATCAACGAGTGTTGATATATTTGATATCAGAAGACACGAGGATATTTGATATTTGATATCAGAAGACACGAGGATGATATTTATCATCTTAAATCACTTTTTCATTACGATTCTATAGGCAGGGTAAATATCTGAACGTTGCACTACCCTGAGCCTGAGAAAATGATGAAATATTGTTTATTAAAGCAATCTCGTAATTTAACCGATTTAAATTTTTTAGAGGCATTGTTATTGGATTAACCATGGCAGCTGGCGTCTTCGCTCTTCTAGCTGTAAGCAATAATTGAACATTTCCGATGTCTTAATTCATGCGGATATAATGCACCGTTGCATTGAATACTTCCGGTCTTTTAGGATTTTATTTGTTAACTTTGCCTACATATATAATAGGTGATAGGCTATGTTTTTTTGGAAATTAATGATGGGGCTTTGACAATCGCATTCTATCCTTGTTTCGTATTTTGACCCTCGCTTTGCAGTGTCAACGATATGAACATGTAGTATAGACAGAGGAGGTCACGATGTATCTTATAAAAGATTAAATATTTTGATATAAATGAAACATAGAATAAATATTTTACATTATAATTATTGCCACGTGGAAGAGAGATGAAGCACGAGTCTGCAATGAACACTTTGAGATGATCATGTTTATTCGAGTAATGGTTTGTAACAAGCTGTTCGTGGCGTGCTGTTTTCATGTTAAATATATACATCGTTGGCCTAAACTATCTCGATATCCATAGAATTAGTCGTTGCTATGGTAATGGCAATGTTTGCATGCATAGCAACATTTATACAACACGTGAATAATCAATTTAGCAAGGTCATAATTTGTTTATAGCAGTTCCATGTGTCAGGTGACAGATATTTAAAGATTAAGAAAAAAAATTATGCTTGATATCAGCATACGGAAATAAATATATATATATATATATATATATATAAATACACTTGTAATACACTTTGTAAGCAAAATATTTTTCATGTTAACAGATGTTTTTATCACAGAGCAAGAATAAGAAAATTAAAACACAAAGACCTTTCAATCACTCACTCATTCACACCCTTGGAATCCCTATAGCATTATCTTAAATATTCTCTATACTGATAGTTATCAGTTTAATCAGTAACAAGTTTAGCATACATTGCCCATTTACCTTCGAATTCATTAAATCTAGCTTTATTCCAGTATCTTGTTTTTCCATTGAATAGTAAGTTATTTCATTTCGTTCTCCAAATGTGATAGTTGAGGGGTTATATTCCGCAGTTTACATTCATAAATGTGCTACTTGGCTAATAGTAACATTAAATCGAAGGTGTCATCTGTATGAAATGTGGGTGAAAACCCGAAAAGGATTAACGGACGATGAAGATGTATAATGCCTGTGTGTGTACATTTCAATTCTAGCCAGCGTGAAAAAGCTTGCCAATTTTGTTAATGGCTGTACAATTCCAGAAAAGATGCATTATTGTCTCAGGTTCTGCTGCACAGAAGGTACAAAGATTACTATCAACTAAATGCATCTTAATCAGATGGGTATTTACAGGTAGAATTCTGTGAAGCAGCTTGATTTGCATCCATCTTAGGTTTGGATCACAAGTGGTTTGGAATAGTTTTTTAAACATATCAAGATCCAGATAGTTTACATAAGGGGAAATAAATATTAGTTTTGATAAAATGAAGGCTAAGAATTATGCTGAAAGAATGCCGAGATAACGTGATTCTCATAAACCTTTACTCTTAAATCCTTTTTTGAAAACAAAATTGAAGACCCTTCATGAAAATCAAAACAAACACGCATCGTTTAAGTCATGTCGGTGTAGAGACCACATTTCGGCCAGTTCATGTTACTTATTCAAAAAAATCAATCAATTATGATTACAACAACTTACAAACACCTAAATCGAAGATGTCAAAGTACTTTTCCGCATGATATTATCATGTTTACCTATGTTCATACATAATGATGGTTATCGCTTCTCATTTCCGTATTGCGATTTATTGCGATACCGAAAAGCGTATTGCGATATGCACTGCATTACAGTATATTGGTAGTTTTCAAATTTTAAAATACCGTATTTCCTCGAATACAACCCCGGGGTTCTATTTCACTCAGAACCCTTACCCCCCGGGTTCTAATCGAGGCCCGGGTTCAAATCAAGGCCCCTGTTCTACTTTTAAACCTGAAATGGCATTACAAAATCTATTGCAAGAGTGAGAAAGTGGCATTCTATATCTCAAATCTTTCCATCTGGAAATCATACGAAGATTATTTGAACATTGAGAACACAACAACTCGGATACAATTGTACAATAGAGGTGTTCATATCATTGACCTGACAATTTGTCCAAGTCGTAGCGATACTTCAAAAGAGAAAAGCCCGGGTTATATTCGAGACACGGGTTATATTTTAGGCCCGGGTTCTATTTCACTCAGCACCCCCCTACCCCCGGGTTATATTCGAACCCGGGTTGTATTCGAGGAAATACGGTAATTATGTTTTCTTGAATAAATAGCAGCAACCAGAACAGCAATCAATGCTCGGCTGTCCGTCGTTTTGGAAAGGGAAACTATTTCATTGAATGGCTATTAGTTTCATCACGTTTGAACTATTTTCACTTCACAACTTCACATTCTATTTGGTTGTTTTACTACAGTTTTATATGGAAATTCCTTATTCATACATCTAAGTAACAAACTATATATATATATATATATATATATATATATATATATGTGTGTGTGTGTGTGTGTGTGTGTGTGTGTTACCTATTTGTATGTAGCGATGGGTTATGGTGTGTATTCTGTTCTGATTATACCGTTACTTGAATGCGGTTGATCTTTGTTTGAAATGTATATATCTATATTTTACTGTGTGAACTAAATCCATACTTAACGTGTAATATGGGCATATTTTCATATGTGTTGGGGTATTCCGCAAAATGTTTTGTTAAATCAGTACATTTGTACTTCCACTTATGCCTTGTTCATTAAAACATTCACAATACTGCTTGGGGAATCCAAGGTCGTTATATTTGTTTTTAAAAAATCTCGATTTCACATACTCTTGTAAAACCGTATAAATATTAATGTAAATGAAACAATAACTCCAAAAGAGTTGACTCAATTATATACCCAATTTAAAATCTACAGTTGGTGAGTGCTTCACGGGCCTCTTCGGTCTGCGATAATAGATTTCGCTGTTCGTTAACCACTTAAATGTCATAAAGTTGCATGCCTTCTTTGCATGTCACTTAGGACATGGGCATGACATATATCACCCATTAAAACTGTTCTAAAAGGACCTAGTAACTGATATCAAGTTGAAGGAGATAACTATACAAATAGTCCCCTGAAACCGCGTAAAAATGAGACGATTAGTTTACCCATGTATACTTATCTGTCGATTATATTGCCTACCAACCATCAGTTATTAGAGGATATTTAATTTGTCAAATACGCAGTCACGAGTGAAAATATCAACCAAACCACGAGATGAGATAAACATTGTCTTTGACAAACCTAATACAATATTCTATTCATGATGTCGATAAACAATTCTTAACCCTAAAAGTAGTCCTGGCACAAAGGGGCCCTGGAAAGTTCACCAGCAGTGACGATTTATTATATCGCTACTGTGACCTTGCATACAAGGTTTATTTCACTGATAAATCCCAGCATTTCATTGCTTATTGTATTATAAAGACGTAATTATACACCCCAAGATTCAAACGAAAGGATGGTATAAGATTATTGGCCATAATGCAGTATTAATTAAAGGTAGTCAATTCAATTTGTCCGATCGCCGCCAACCTAATAATACTCCATCATTGCTCCCGTCAACTTCGCGTCGGAGCCCATATTTGTCATCTCCACAACGTCAAGGCCGAAACGAAAAGATTTCCAATTCTTCCCGCTTCTCTCGATACATTTTCACCTTGCCGTGGGAAGATGATATTTGACTGCTGCTGCCCTGAAGAACCAAGTATCTTTGACGACTAATAATGAAAATACATAAACATATTATTGATCCAGAAAAGGTTCTTAACAGATCTACCGCCTTGGACCGGAGGTTTCCCTCCGTCATTGAAATGGCTTCCTGTGTATGATGTAACCATCACCATGTCACAATTTCTTTCTACAACATAAGCATGCAACAACCAGATTTTTTGTATACAGTGGAAGGGCTCCTGATATCTTAAAGGATTCAAGTTAGAATTGAGATCATGATATGTACACATTATCCTGAAGGAGTCGGCCAGTAGCTGCTGGTTAAAGAGATATACAACTAACAATGCAACCCACATATTGAGCATCATCGACGAGAATGATATGGTCGGTCACCCATGGCTCAATATTCCGATACTGTTGACATAGTGTGGGTATAAAAGTATGATGTATTGCTGTCAGTTTCACTTTGAAAATCATGCTCGTCACTTCCGGCATGCTTGGTGTAGTCCCCTGACGAACAAAAAATGCAACATTTTGGTTCAAACGAAATGCTTCCATTTCTGGCATGCAAAAGTAATAGTTACTAATTGTTCCTGGACTCGACGAGAGCAGCAACCCTATCGGCAATTATGATTATATTTTAATTTGTGACCAGAAACAGTTGCGTTGTCCGAGTCATATTGATTGCAATAGGCAATACCTTTTTAAAAGTTGTAACATATTAGTTTTGATATAAAAATTCCAACATGTTTTTTTTTGTTCCTTTTGTGCTAAATTGGTACGCCATGCATTTTGATCGGACTGTAACATTATAGCCAAATGCATGCTATGAAGGCATGATTGTACCGATAAGCAATTCTACAAGGCGGAAGTTGGGCTTAACAACAGACAGATTTCACCATGTATAGGGGAATAATATACTTCAATATACTTCAGTTGATAATAAACTTCAATGAAGTTAATAATTTTCTTCAGTGAAGTTAAAGTGACACAGAGTATGTTTCATGAATTTAGTATCATTTGAACCGAGTTAAGTTAACGTATATCTGAAGTTGCACCTTTATCCCAATTTATTTGTTTTCGATTGTGAAGTAAAACGACTATATAAATATTAAGAAGTAGGAATTATGCATCCCATTTACATGAATATCAGTTAAATAACCTACTAAGCAATACCAAATTTTATTTCTCTTTGTATATGTTATAAATAAGTTTCCAAAATTAAGTTTGACGCGCGCTATTGTCCGGTTTTCGATCATAAGTCTTGACGTTTGTCCTGTATATTGTCACGATGCGAACTTGTTCATTTTCAGAAACTACCACTACTTGTCAATGAAATGACACCATTTGGGAAGTTTGGCATATATGACCCCAACAACATACTCTGTGCACCTTTAAGAGAGGGTGAGCAACTTCAAAGGCGTCTTTTTTACAAATAAAGGAGAACGGTATCGATCTAATCCATTATCTTTTGTGGTTTCGGTCGCAGGGACTTGTGTCGCTTAGAAATAACTTTAGAAGGACACATGAATAAATGGCCTTTTATATAGCAGTAGGGTAGGGTCTATAAACATATATGTCTTTCTAAAGTTACTTCGAAACGATACACGTCTCTATGGTTTCGGTGACAATTGAAGCTTTGAAACGGAATACAACGCTCGCCTTCTACCCAAGATGTTACCAGTAGTACTCGTTAGAACACAAGTTAATGATGCATTTATGGATGTAGTGAGGTGTTTTGGTGGATTTAGGACTAATGTTACCCTCCTATTGATGGAATTTATTGCTTCGTGTTTGTTTGCGCCACATGGTTATCTGTATGCATATCAAGGCGTGTTGTGATTCTCGAACAATAAACAGACGAAAGGTAGGGAAAGGAAGCCAACATATACAAAGCATTGTTGAGTCTACTTTCAAAATGACTGACTTCATTCTTGCCAAGAGATAATATTTCTTTGTGTAAAAGATGCAAAACTTACTGAAATTATTTCAACAGCGCTCTTGGCTACTTTAAAAAGATGGGGTTTGACATCAATGTGTTTTGATCCGTATTGATAAATTACCATGGTCTAACAACTCTTGATGACAAAACCTAATGACATGAATCTTACTATCCATCAATGACTACTAACATTATATACTCGAAGAAATAAGTAACTGTACATTACATGAGTAATTATGTTACGGTGCTTTCAGTTGATACGACACGGTAATATACCTGTGTCGCTACATGCGTGTGTGTGCCTTGCAATGTTAAACAAACCTACGGTCTTTTCATGTGGAACCCGTCTATCATGTCAAACACGTCAAGAAAATAATGTCCTTGCACGATTATACGTCGCTACGTGACCTTGATTTCTGAAAATGTTCACAGATCTTTGATCGTTAACAAATAATTACATTGTTTATTCATTACAGCGCCACGCCTATCTCAAGATGATCGTAAACTTACATACGTGCCGTTAGCATGCTGGAACTCGATGTTATGGTTTTCGCAGAAAAACGGTGTCTTCTCTATGGACCCGGTACCAACAGTCTGTAGGCCAGACCCTGAAATGAGGTAGAAGCCTAAGCAAGTCTATAAAAAGACTTTAAAGCTTGATTGCAGGAAATGAAGAAATTTCAGTCTCCTTTTCATTTCATTTAATATTTTTTGAATTTTTCAGTTAACTGGTGCATTTTTCATTTCAGAGTCTATTTGTTAGACTACACAAACTGGCAGCACCAGAGATCGCCCATGCGAAGGAAGGCCACGAGCATGCGGCCCTATTTATCAAGTTGTCAAATCTACATCAACCAAAATTCCCCCCTGAGAAACGTACCTCAACTGTATTGTGTATGAACCGGTAATAACATAAATTTTATATGGATAAACAGGAATGTCCCTTGTTGAATTTCGTTTCCACAAAAAATATCTGAAAGGATTGGCCTTATATAATGAATGCTCGAATCATTCAAGGGCTATTAGTGCAAGAACTGCCAAGACGTCCAGGAATCCGTCCGGTTCTGTAGCAGCTTCACTGAGATGAACTTTAGTTGTGGAGAAGACAGCGATAAGGTACAGAAGGAGAGACTGGGATAAAGTTTCGCTCTCTGACGAGTCTTCTTTTCATCTTGACAGTTGTTACGGGCTTTCACGTGCTTATCGACGCCCAGCGGACGTTGGGCTGATGCGTGAGTTCCGCATGGTTACCTGTCTAAACGCAGAAAGCCAAATGCAGAATTGCCACCGCAGAAACAATTAGTTCATTGTCAGACTGGTCACATCTAATGAAGTAATGGACTGGTCCACTCACACAGTGAGTAGAGCGTCACAGTACTCCTCCCAGGTATAAGCTTTTATACTGAGTAGTTAAGCCGGGTTTACACTACGTCCATTTTTGGAATGCGATGCGTTAAAAAAAATCGCATACGAACGCAGCACGTTGTTTTCAATGAGTTGTCTTACACTACGTCCGTCTCTTCAATGCGTTGCTATGCGTTGCGAAAAAAAATAGAAACTGTTGTATTTTATTCGCAACGCACTCGAAATCGCCTTGGAATTCCCTATGTGACGTCATTATTTTGTCATTGGAGGAGGTATTCCCCAACACGTGGCACCTTTGAATTAGTCATGTTTAGTCTGAAAGAAGTAGTAACATTATAAAGAATGATATGGAGATTCAAAGGAACGTTATTCATTAATGTCAACAACATTCATATATTGAAGGTATACCATTGTACATCTGTCTTCCAAGTCATATATCCATTGATTTTGCACAGATACACATTGTACCCTTCAGTTCATCATCCATATACTGTCTATTACATACCTACATATACTGCCCATTACATATATGTACATGCATACAGGTACATACATACATACAAACATACACACTTACATACATACATAAATACAAACATACACAAATACATACATACATTATTCACTTCGGAAAAATCGCAAGAAAGACATTCGCAAGCAAATTGCATGCAAAACGCTCGTAATGTAAACCCTCAAATCACATGCGTCAACGCAATGTGAATTATTCGGACATAGTGTAAACCCAGCCTTACACACTGGGACAACATATTCAACATTGAATCATAATAATGGTGAATAGTTTCATCCTCCGTGGTGTGCTTTAAACATATTTTTATCCAGAAGAATCTGGTTGGGCAAACAAGCACAATTCTGCCTATGTTAACGCCTCGACAGCAAACATCAGATAAGTAAATACACAAGAACTTGACACAACAACACAACGCATTATCAAATTAAGGTGTATAAAATGTGCTTATTGACATGTTCTTTAAGTTTCACTTTGCAAAAACATTATTAGAATTACTTTTTAAAGCGTTGAGTCTGAATGATGAAGGGATTTGACAATATTCATATTGACATCATGTTTTGTGAGGTGTGTGGTGCGAGACTGTTTTTTAGCTTCACAGCCTGATATCCTGTCTTCATTCTTTCAGTGTGTTTAAGCTGTGTGTCTAAGTATAAGTTGTGATGACTAGTACCACGAACAGCGCGACATATGGTATGGACTGCATCTAAATGTAATTGCTCAAGAATAGAGCAAAATAAACGATTTGTTGGTAAATACTGAGTAGGAACACATTGTAACAACATACATTTAGACAAAGATGTGTGATCAATTAGTATTTTTGAATGCACAGACTCGTATGAAAACTTGAACATTTAACATATATAAATGTCTGGACAATTTGACACTGACCTCGTATGATAAACTATAGAGTAATACCTGAAACCGTTTGCTTTACATAATATATACATTGCAGTTACTCCTTCCTCCAAGAATATGGATTCTGACAATCTTTTAACATCATTACAATCTGTGACCTGTGGAGGATTATTGTTAAGTCTCTTAAATATTATTCACCAATCATCGATCTGGGCTGGGATATCTCCAGCAGGATTAGATAAGCAGGCCTCTGATTGGATAATTTTATTACAGGTGAAAGGTCACGAACAGACACTGTCACATATGACCAATAAAGATCACACAGAATTCAAGTATGAGTGTTACTTACTCTGATATTGCAAATGGTTTTAACTGTTGATAGTTGGACACTTCATATCAAAGCAAACCCCAATACAGTAAAAAAGCAAAAATAGTTGCCTTACGGGAAGGGGAAATAACTTCTTCTTGATTTCCTGAAGAGCAAAAATGGTCATAATGTTGACCGCCTGCAGAGATGGATCCAGGGGATTGCGCTTTAGTTCCTTGAGGTTTGACCTTTATCCCCTCCTTTTATATTTTTCTGATAAATTGAAATAAAAACGAACACCCCCTTAGCCTATCCCCTTTCAAAAGGTGAACAATAGGTGATCAGCAACCAAATGAGACTGTCTTTCAACTTCATCACCTTTTTCCTGCCGATTGATCATTACAAAGTCCTAATCACAAGTATAATGATATCATCTTTTCTCCATGAATAAGAAAACATTTCGAAAACAATATATTTTATTAAACATCATTACAATAGTTGGCATATAAACATTTGAACATTATTATCTTTGAATATCATTGATTAAAAAAACAACAACAGAGCATACCTGATGCTTTACAATTTGACACAAAGTCTTCACTGGAAAACCTTTGCAATATCAACATAGTAAAAAGATTTCATGGATTAAAATCATTTTGCACATGAGAGAAACACATTATGCAAAACTTGAATTCTATGAAATGCACATCAACTGAATTGCTGCAAAATCAGCACATATGGATTTAAGCTCTCGATACACGACCTTGGCACTTCTGGCATTGTAAGGATGATAAATACTTCATACCTCCAGAAATATTTTTTTCCAGCATAACTTCAAACAGTAGATGTTGATTGTCACATAATCAGAACATAAACTATCTACTTATGCTTCAGTGGAAAATTTGTCCTTAAATCTTGCTGACACGAACTTATATTTAGTCTTAAACTATACTTAATTGTCAGAAATGTTGGCTTAATTTTGAAATTTGTAATGAATGTCTTCAG
Organism: Phorcus lineatus; assembly: GCA_921293015.1. Classification (NCBI taxonomy): domain Eukaryota; kingdom Metazoa; phylum Mollusca; class Gastropoda; order Trochida; family Trochidae; genus Phorcus; species Phorcus lineatus. Next base: position 1,671,514 of record OV121096.1, on the reverse strand, counting down.
ATTAACCAGAAACTACATCATATAAAGATAATTTTATAAAACATCCTAAGCATATTTGAATCTGTAAAACTCCTTCAACACCCTGATATCTTTGGGCTAAATGGCTCAATACAAGATGGATGGTCCTCATGGCTATTTATAGCATAAATCTTTTCAGCCAATGAAATGTTGGTATCCTTGGATTTTGAAGATGACATATTGAATTCAAATGGGTGTGTCACCCAGGTAGAGGTGCTATTGCCGGATGAGTCATTTCATTATCAGTTCATATATTGAACTCAAAGAGGTTTTTGACCCGATAGATGTCAGAGTATTTGAGGAGCTCTGCAGATCAAATATCTTGATGTTGTTGGTGGCTAATAAAAGAGTTTCTAAAAGATCTTTCACATAATGCAGATGTGAGATGACTTTTCTCACATTTTTAGACAAAAGATATCAAAGGCACTTTCATTTTCATAATCTATTATTTGGTAACAAATTGCTAAACTTATCAAATATGACTGTTACAAAGCAAGTTAAAAAGATGCAACAACTTCCATACATGGCTTAAAGATTAAATACTGGGACTTTTTTTCATGCTATCCTTTCGAATATCACGAGTTATCAGTTCACTTGTTACTTATGTATTTTGTACAGTACTATAAACTTACCTTAATAATACAAATACATAAACATAAACAGAGGAAATATTCAACCTTTTCAGGGACATAAAAAATTAAAATACTGTAGAATTTTTTATTCACACATATGTAACATTGGTAAAATATTATAGTAAAAAAAGTATAAAATGTTGTGTAGACACCCTTATCAAAACCTTAAAATGCTAATATCCTCTAAAATGTTGCGTTCTTACAAAATATCTTAAGTTTATTGTTTTGATTGACCAGAAAAGTACAAAAATTGTCTGGAGGATTCTGAATTGTCATATCATATCACGGCATTAATTTCAATATTTTCTTTGATAAAAAACAAGCAAACATAACCTGTGTCTAGGAGACAATCGAACACTACATGAGAGAACAAAGTGATGAAGATTGAACTGGAAATATGTTTTAACCCTGGAGCATTAAAAACAAAACTTTAAGATTAACAACATTTCTAGCAAAAAAAAACTAAATTTCTCTTGTTTAAACTTTCTATAAGTTTTATCAATATCTAGTATGTAACTATCGTAATTTTTCCATAATTAAATGTCATTGATAAAATAAATTTTATTCAGTGTGGAATCATTAAGAATTTAGAATATTTCAAAATTTTGTCTAATAAAAACAAGCACCTTTTTAAAAATGACAGTCATAATAAGATAATTAGTGAATAGATTATGCATTAATCAACACAATTAATCTGTGATTTGTGTATAGCAAAGTAAATGGGAAAGATTGGTTTAGGGCCTCTTGATACGAGTATTCCATTGAGTTAATATAGTTGACACAATAACCCTCCCTTACAAGCGACCCTCACTTGTGAAAAAAGTGTCCTTTTCCAATAACTTCCTGTAAATCCCTGTTTTATAAATCTAGGAGGTTTCATTGTATCATGTCTTGCTCTCCTTTCCATTATTCAGGTAAACTTATTCCATGTGGTGGCAAGCTAAAACTATGAACGCTATGAATTTGTTCTCTTATTTTGATTTAGAATAATGAGATATTTAATCATTCCCTTGAATTTCATAATTATCCATTTTAATAAGCAGCTCCTTTTAAAAAATGTCTTAGTCCTAAGCTCAAAATATGTCTATTACGGTAGTTCTGGTCTCCTTCTTTGGAACAGAGAGGCATGCTATTCCAATCACCTCCCTGGATAAGTAACAAAGTGCTGTTCTAATCACCTCCTCCGGTTAAAAGAAGTGTGCTGTTTTTATCACCTCCTGACGATGCATTTGGTTTGACTTCAACTGTAAACAAGATTCAATAATGAAATGATGGAAAATAAAAGCTTTCATTTCAATAATTTTATTTTTTTCTGAAAATGAAAATGAAAATGAATTAAAAACGGTGCATACATGTCAAAGGTTGAAAGCATGTCAAGGCACCCAAAATTTTTGTGTGGCACGAGGTGGAATGTCGTTTCATTCAATGTTTAACTCCTTGGGGAGAAAAAACAATTTAACCTTTTGCTCAAATTAAAATGTTTTGAACGGTTCTTGAAAAAGTTAGAATTACAAAGCTTATACTTTGAGTAAAATCTTTTGTCCAATTCAGCATCACAAGTCTTATGTTAGTTGTCTGTGTTAGGTCACTATCAGCTGATAAAGCAATCATCTGGACATGGATAGAGCCCGCCAATCATTGCCTTAGTTCATTTTAAAGCTGTCAATATAGTAGGGGGGGAAATGGTTCACAGCAGCAGTAGTTGTTGATCATAAAACCGCAGTATACTGCTTTTGGTTCCATTTATTGTGCAACATAGGGTAACTTTGATTTATAACATATGCCATAATTCATGTTTTCACTTTTAGAGAAAAAATTCAGCTTTTTATCTTTAGGAAAAAGTGTGTTTTGCTGTGATTTTGATTGGTTGCATTCTTGTTGCTGTACCAAAGAGAAAATATCCAGAACAAAGGTTAATGTCTTGCACTAAATATTGAACCGAGACTCAAGTATACAGTTTCACCACTACAACTTGGTCCCTCGTAGGCGGCACTTTGACAGGAGTTAAGGATGAGGATGGGTCAGTTTTATCATCAGTAATGACATATATAACAGATCATGAGACTATACTTACCAACAATAATGATGACAATGATGGCGACAATGACGACAGCAACTATGGCAATGATGCAATTCATTTTGCAGTTCTGCCAGCACATTTTCTTCTTGAGCCGAACCGATGTCTTCTTGAAGTTGACTGAACCAGCCTCAAGATCCTCTGTGTAAAGACAACAGCTTGAACATTTTGCAACATTTAGCATTAGCTAAATTTTAGGAAGATTTCAACATGTTTTTTAAAATAGTTTTTGTATTAGCAGAGGTCTGATTACATCTCTTGATATTGATTTGGTTCCAAGAAATAATTTGGATAAAAAATAAATACCTCATAGCCATTTGTTAATCAGGTTAATTTTAACACAGAACAATGAATTTTTTTACCTTTTTTTACCGATACCTTAGATAACTAAATATTTGATAAATTATCTCCTCTTTTGACAATTTCATATTAAAAAACACGGTCTAACTTAAAAACCCACATGTAGACATTGTCCCCAGTGCCCTTAAGATAAGAGTTACTGTGTGATTAAATTGCAAGCTTGCAATTTACCTGATCTTTCTTGTAAGTTATCAATCTTGGAACCTCTGTCAACAACTTTTTCGACATTGTCGCGAAGTAACGATGTCACCTCACTCACGTCTGTCTGCAGGCGATTCAAGTTGTCATTGCTTCGCTCTGTCCTATATACATTATTAAAGAAAACAATTCACTGAGATATTTATATTTTTAATCTAATGGTCTAAGATAAATATTTCAAAAATTTGATTACAGAAAAAAATGCTTTTTTAAATGACCAACAATCAATCGTTATCGTTTAAATTTTGACACAACTGTCAAATATCTCTGTGGCAATATTTTGATGATAACTGCGGACAAATTCCTTTAAAAGTAGTAATAAAAATAGTGACGAATTAATTTTTGTTTAAGTAACGTTTGATTATAAAAACACGGGAAGAAGATTTTTATAATACGTAAAACATAGACGCTCATTACGTTGCATGACAATGTCACGTAAAGAATTCACTTCCGACTTTAATCAATGTATTCGTTATGAGACAAGACACGCGCTATAATTCACCGAAACTACTTGAAATTTGTTCTTACATGATGGAATGTCTGATTTAAGTGGGACCACGGAGATATGGATCAAGTTTTCATTCAACGACCATCTGTAACTCAAGACGCCCTCATATCAAGTTCCGCAATCAGATGACGAATGTATACAAACACACGTGATGATGACAACGTATTTCCCTACAACTTCTTACACTTGTTGACCTCCTTATAGAACTCTGATGGCGTGTTTTCCGTTTAAGTTCTTTTCCGTTTAAAATCGCAAATTTATACCATCATAGTGTCACTATATTGAATTCAAATTGAAACTTTATAGCAATAGTCAGTATTTTTCGATAGAATTACACCATTAATTAACATTTTAGCAACAATCAGTACTTCTTGGTTGAATTACACCATTTAAGGGATGTATGTTGTTGGAGTCAAATATGTAAAACTTTATAAATTGTGTTATTATGTCGACAAGCAGTGTTTGTCCCTGAAAATCACAACCTTATTGTTGATCCGTTCAGTATTGAGGTATAGGTTGTAATATGATCGAAAACCGAACAATGGCGTGCGGCAATGACTCAAGCGTATTTCTGGAAACATATTTAAAGCAGATACAAGAAAAAATACATGATTATAGTGTTTAGAAGATCATATAAGTACTATTCATGTAAGTTAGATGCAAAATTTCGACTTGATTATATTTTTATGGCGGTTTTATCTATCATCATGAAAAACAATAAAATATCCTAATTTAGGAATGAAACTTTTAGAAACGGTCAGTTCTTTTCGACAGAATTACACCATTAATGAAACTTTTAAAAACAGTCAATACTTCTCGACAGAATTACACCAATAATGAAACTTTTAGAAACAATCAGTACTTCTCGATAGAATTACACCATTAATGAAATTTTTAGAAATAATCAGTACTTCTCGATAGAATTACACCATTAATGAAACTTAATAATAATACATGCATTAGTCAAAATAATAGTGATACACAATACGTGCACCTTATTGAACTTGCCTTTTTGAAGGAAAATATTCAATGAATTTTCCGTGACCATCATATTTCAATCACAAATTCTTTTTTACCCGTGATAAAGACTCTGACATTAATGGTATATGCTTTAAGGGTAAGTAAACAAAATTGAGACGTAGACGTAATTTTTGTGGAGTAATTTACAATAGACATTCGCTTTATATTTTTCCAAACTGTACTAAACTAACGTATTCATTATTACCGATTAAGCCATATGTATGGTGAAATTTACTCTAATTACAATTTGGGATATGTCTATACTTGGTTGGCCTGTCAGAGATATGTGTTCACGTGGTTCAAGATTATAGTCTATGATTCCAAATAAATTTTAAGTTACAAGTTTGTCATATCCAAATAAAGTTCAATACAAACTCCCCGCAAAGACTCGGTAAAAAAATCATAAAGTCTAATATAGGTCACAAGGCAAGTCTCTATCACTGGCTAATTTACTGCTGCCAACCAGTCAAAAATCGTGGTTTAAGTGCAGCGCCCTCTTCGGCAAAAAGACTGCTCTTTGGACTATCGCAATACGTCGCAGCAGCCTGGACGACAAGCCAAGGAAAGTCGGGGATATGAGGCAAGGTCTAGATCTTAGCAAGTCATTGGGCTTGGCGCAACCTTGCGTAGGAAGGTGATCACACAGACTGTCGCAAAAATCACAAACACTCCGCCCTCACTGTAACCAAGTTTTCTACCAGTGACATCAGTCACATGAGTTTTTTGTTTCACGACGTTGCAGAAAAAAATATCTCATGAACATACAATATGAGTACTAAGTTCTATTGTTTGATATTTTCATGAAAAAAATAATTTGAGTAAAGATTCAGTTAACATGATAGTTGTCGTTCAAAAGAAATTCTTTGAAATGTCATGGGAATTTCGAAGATAGGAAAACAAACATTATTATACTGCGACAGTGTTAAAAGTTTTGATTTTGTAAATTACTTCTTGGTGGAGTATCAACTCATTTTTTGGAAGCTTGTAAGCCGAATAAGAACATTAAACCAAAATTTAAAATGGTCGCTCGGTATTTTAAACCGAAATTATCAATCTAAATCAGACAGAAACTATCGACCGTACCTCCCTACTTTTCTGAAGGCTCACAAGGGATTGTTTATCACTGATTTCAATGAGATTGTCATTATTTAAAACTATTTCATTCAAACTTTTATTTTTATGGCAATTGCGTTTTTTTTTTAGAAGAATGAAAATTTACAAATGACAATTGAATCTTCGTAAAAGGGTCGTGTCATTTCATTTTACCATGTTGGATAATAGTAACTCCTTCCAGTTTAAAATGTAATTTTTATTGTACCCCATACTGATCTCAAATCAACAGATTTCCATGGAAAGGAAATAATTATTTTTCAGAACGGAAACTATGTAAAGGCACCATTTTGGTACTCAGAAAGATATAATGTACAGATTTTGAGGTCTGTCTCAGAAATCGAAATACCTGTGTCGAAAACCAAATTCAACTTGTTTCCTTGAAAGTGTAAAAACTACTTTTTTGGAATTCTGAAAATATAAAAAGGCGCCACCTATGTAGGTGGGTAACACACGCGCAAAGTTTCAAGAAGTTTCATTGAAACGAAATGATTTCGTCCTGGCGGACAGGGTAATGACGAGATCCCGCTGTGTTACGCACAGGTGCGATAAACAGGTCAATTAAATGAATACAAATTCTAAGTTATCATTTTGATAAAAATGTATGAATCTACATTTCTAAAATTTGGCAGGTAATCAAGTCTTGAAAAATGAAAGTTTTATCATTGATATACCGGACTATCATTTCGTCAAGCCCATAATTGTTGAGTTAAATAGACAGCGGTACACTGAGTTTTGCAACTGACCACGTACCTAGTTTACTACCGGTCAATGCGTACTACCAATTCAGACATTGAGGGCATTAGTGAGTGGTTGCCTTTTCTTATCCTGATAATTCTAATATAAGATTAAGTAACCTAAATGCATCTTCTTTTCACACATTCTCCTCATCCTCACTTCATCCACTATATGAATGATAATAATGATCTGAATGTTAGTTTTCATATATTTTTATGATATTTAATGCACAAATCCAGGTCACCTATTCAAGGATGCATAGAAGTGTTTGCAATAAATACCAGAAAAAAGAGGTAACATTAAATATAAAAAACCATCATCACAATGTATGCGAAATTGAAAAATGATATGATGTCGGTATCAAATTCATTTGTCCATAATCTAAAAGTTGTATGCAAAGTTTATCATGTCTCATGTCATGCTCTTTTGTTAGAAGAATTCCCTTGTTGATAAGAAAATGTTTACTTAGGTATCTACGTCTTATTTGATTGAACTCTAAAAGTAATCGATAAGATACAGACACGAGGGTAGTCAATGATATCTATATTATATACATATCTGTTGAGATTACCTTACTATCGTACATTTATGTTCTATTTATGTCCATAGCGATGCAATCTTAGTTTTCCTTATAAAAGTGTCAACAGACAACCACATTCGATAATTGTAAGATGATTTGTTAGCGGGAAAATACTATTTTGCATCACATGTACATGCCGACAACGAAACCAATATGTCGCAAAATATTTATTTGTGCATGTCACTTTTTACAGATAATGTAATTTCACACATATTTAATGAACATGGCCCTGATAATATTTCCCTGTTTTTTGATGACTTGTATTTTCGATTAAATATTGATCACGAACATGTTCTTTTGCAGCAACCGCGTGTTAATGTGAGCATGTGCGGGGTAGTCTCCTCTTGGCGCCACCGGTCATCGTCGTCACACGCTGTTGAGGAAATTTTGCCAAGAAGAAAAAGATATTAAAGATTACATCACGAAATACATTACATCGAACCTCCAACAATGGATGTTGGGAAGTTGGTAGAGGTGTTAAGGGCAACTCTTGACCCTGAAAGACGTGAAAATGCCGAGCAACAGTTGACAGAGGTGAGCCACGTTTTCCGTCATGGCAGAAAATTCCATGCTGTCCATAGTTCTTGCTGCTATGTTTGCCCCTTATACCGTCCATATTTTATATAATTTCAACTTAATTAGTTCCTTATTTGATAATTGTTAGCATTTCGTGTTCGATCGTAACTATGTAGGTACTCATAATTGCGATCGCAGGAAAATGAAATGGAAATAGATCTCTTGTCAATCCCACACGTGCTCAACATGCTTCACGTGTGACGTTTCCTGAATCATTGTGAGTACACGTGCACGTACATAGCATGCCATTAATGGTGGAGAATATTAGAAAATTATTACTGTTCAACTATAAAAAAAATGCTTACTGGATCCATTTTGTTGGTATTATCAGTACCAGGAACTAATTACTAGAAAAAATATTTTCATGTGTTGTTTTGCTGTCATTAATTTTATCAGGTGCAATGAAACTGTAATTTGTGAATGGAATTTTGTCTACTGAAATCACAAGATTAAACAATCGATGATTTACAGATGATTGAGCAACAAGTTGTTACGTTTACAGATGTTTAAAATCAATAAATGGTTATGATCTGAATCAATACAGATAATGAATTTTAGAATATGGAAATATACATGATACTGTACGAATCAAACATTAGGGCTAGTTTATCAATATGAATTAGGGGAGACATTTATATGAAAGATATATGATGAGTGATATTTATTCAAAGACAATTTTATTTCAACCAATGAAAAGAAAAGAACATTTGAGACTTTATAGTAAATAAAAAAGTCTCGTTCAGTATTTGCTCTTCTGTAGACAGTGCTTCCTACAAAGTGTTTCCAAAACTGGTATAAAAAAAACTGAGTTTGGAATATTATAAGAAGACCTCATCAAAACATTTGCAGTAGTTAATCCAAGTTTTGTTTAAAAAAGTAATTTCCAGTTTATGTAATTATTACCTTATCCTCAATGCTTAAAAGAAATATGGTATATTTATTAAAAGATAAGTCGGTCCCCGATCACTAACAGATTTTTACCTTGCAGTAAAGTGAAATTAATCAGCTTGTTCATAGTGATATGTTAGACTTTGAGGATTTTATTGCAATAGAAAACATAACAGTGTCTTTTATTCTGACAAAAACTTTAAACTTATCTGTCCATAACTTGTACAAGCGATGGGACCAATGATAATGGTATCCTTCTTCCCCTCAGCATCTATATGAAATTTATCTGTCATTCATCAGATTCTACAAAGTGAGGGAGATATGAGGGTAAATAAAAAGTTTGTAGAATGACATAGAAAATAAGATCAGTTCCATTTTTTTTTCAAATAGTCTCCACTGTCATCAGTACACTTGGAACAGCGATGTTCCAGTTTCATTATGCCATTCTTGAGAAATCGCCACCGGAGCAATCAGACTGTTGCTATCAGCAAAAACACCTCCACATAGATGGTTCTTCAAATTCAGGAAGAGGAAGAAGTCAAATGGTGCCAAATCAGGGAATAGGGTTGATGTCAAAGAATTTTGAACCAACTTTCGGTCGTATCGGTGACAGCAACATGCAGTGTTGACAAGAGCATTGTCCTGGTGAACAGCACTCCTGCGTTGAACTTCCGTCGTGGCTTGGCCTTTATGGCTGCAATAAATTGCCTAAATTCATTACCATGATATGCCTCCTTGATAGTGTGGCCCTTCTCTAAGTAATCTATCATGATGATACCCTGACTATTAAAAAACCCCGAGGCCATCACCTTTCCTGCAGATGGAAATTGCTTGAATTTTTTGGGTGATGGGGAATTGGCTTGCTTCCATTTGCTTTGGTTTTTGGTTTCAGGGTCAAAATGATTTACCTGAGTCTCATCCTGTGTTGCAATCATTTCAGGAAATTTTTCATATCACTTGAATCAAGTCAAAAGTTCTTTTGAAATGTTGAGGTTTTTCTGTTTCTGGTCACCAGTTAACATTCTTGGCACCCATCTTGCAGAGAGCTTGCTCATGTGAAGAACATTTGCCTGTACTGTGTTTACATACTCATAACTAATGCCCAGTGTCTCAGCATCGTCTTCAACACTCTGCCGGCTACATTTAAAATTTTAAATTCAGCAACCCACTGTGCAACTGTGGATAATGCCAGGGAGTCATCACCCAATGTATCAACCATGTCTTCATTGATTTTCTGTGCAGAGATTCTTTTCCTGAACAAATACTTGATGACTGCAAACTTTTCAACATCAATCATTTTCCCAGTCGCTTCACCCCTATGTACTTTCGGATGTGACAATTTGAAAACTACAGATGGTGGCAATATTTTGTCACTAGCTTCAGTTAAGATTGCTTCCAAGTTTATAGATAATTTAGAATTAGTGTATTGTTACTTCATGCTTATTCTACAAACGTTTTAAATAACCCTCATAAACATTAGATATACTTAATGTGACAAAATAAGTAGCGCCCTCACCAAACCCCTAAATAATGTCTTAAACTGATAAAAAACATAGTGCTCTGATCTTGTGGCTAACACACTAATAATGCCAGATTATGGATTTTGTATTTTTTTAGATGGCAGAGATTGTCAAGACATTTGAAGTCAATTCTATTTTGATACATGCCGCTAATGGCTAAAATACTGCCCAAACAGCGTTAAACAATTACTCAATCGATTTTGATAAGCAATTTTTTCAGTTTTGTAAGTGTCAAGTTGGCTAATATGTAAATTACAAAATGTGTTGTCTGTCTTATGTTTTGAAAACGAATATGGTTTCAAATCTAAAACAACTTTTTTTTCATTCATGAAATGACATTTAAAGACATATGTTCACTTTTCCTAAAATATTTAAAGTGGAATTTTCCCATTGGTCTGAGCCATCATATAGCTTTATCCGCTGTCATTGTCTAGTCTAACTTCAATTGTTAAGTGTTGTGACAAAGTCCTGTTATTGTTGCAGGTACACAAGATAATCGGGTTCGGCCCGGTGCTGCTACAAGTGGTCATGATGGACCAGGTCGACATGCCCGTCAGACAGGCCGGTACGTTCCGCAGGACACGCACTAATATTATACATAAATTATCAATCTAATATCAAACTTGTTACCAATTTTTGATGTTGATATTTTCTGTGATTTGCTGAATTTAATATGGAAAATTAATTCAAATTTGATAAGAAGATTTGAATGCGATAATAAACTTCAATATTATTTATAATAGTTTATCCAATACTCCAGTCATGTCCGTGACATGAAATATTGTAATGCATGTGTCTACTCCACACGAGAGGTTTAATCAAAAGGCTACTGAAATGTGTCTGCTGCATTCCATTAACGCTGACATTCAGAATGCAATTGTAATTTGTTCTCTCTGAATGTCTGTATAGTGTGCACTGTCAAGTTATTCCAGACCAAACTGCACTTATACTATATGGAATCATTTAACAATTGTCGGACCTTCCACCTTGCAGGTGTCATCTACCTGAAGAACATTGTGACCCAGTTCTGGACGGAGCGGGAAGCAGAGAACCCAGGCGATGCTGTCCCCTTTAACATTCATGAGCAGGACCGACAGGCTGTCAGGGAGAACGTCATCGAGGCCATCATACACGCGCCAGAACCAGTCAGGTTGGTGGGTCACGCCTTGGCTTTAATGGACCTCAAAGTCAAATTTTAATAAGGAATGTGAATGTCAGTTTTGCTTGTATTGATAAATAAGTCTTCTTCAATGGTTAGATAAGTCAGGGTGTCCTATCTGGTGAAAACTCAGTCTCAACTAGTTATGATGCAAGTCAATTGACCGCTTAAAATGTCTTTTGTAAATTTGCTAAATGGCAAAGCAATGTTAAATATGCTGCTGACATCACTGCTGTTAGAACAATATAAGTTAGAACCTCTCCTATGAGCATCTTTATATCCTGGTAGTCAATATTTTGTAACTGATTCCCTGGAGCCAGTCAATTTTGATTTGGCTGATCAAACCCCAGTCTTTCAGATGTGAATAGATAAACTACCAACTCGGCGAACTCAAACTTGTCACAGTCTGTTCATGTATTTCATGCCTTACAATAAACTTTTTCCTATAAATTTCATTTCAGAGTGCAGCTATGTGTATGTATAAGCCACATAGCAAAGAATGATTGGCCTGGACGTTGGCCTGCCTTGGCAGAGAAGATCGCTGTATACCTGCAGTCGGAGGACCCAAAGACTCTGATGGGAGCCCTGTTGTCCCTCTACCAACTGGTCAAGGTCTACGAGTAAGTTATCTTATCAAAGGAGTTAGGAATTGGATCTTGTAGCAATGGCAGGGGAACTGCCGCAAAGGCATGCAAAGTCCATGCAACATTCCAGGGTATTTGTGCCCTTAAGAGAGTTGGTCCTAAAGGAAATTTTTCCTATCTTTTGGCTTATTTATGACAGCACCTTATACTGCCTTTATTGTGTTAAATGATGTTATTTCTCTCATCAAATACATAACCCTGCATATGGATGAAATATTGCCAAAGCGGCGATACCAACTCACCCATTTACTTAAATACAGAAAAGGGGATCGGCAATAGTTGTTACCCTTGTTGGCCTTTATAACAAGCTCAGCATGCCTCTACAGTGTTAATGATGTCATGTACATCTCCAGGTACAAGCGGAGTGACGAGCGGAAGGTGTTGGACGACATGATGCTGCACATGCTGCCTCTCGTCTACCAGCGCGTCGTGCCTCTCCTGCAGGACCCCAGCGAGCTCTCCAACCTCCTCCAGAAACAGGTCCTCAAGATCTTCTTTGCCTACACACAGGTATGCAGTCTATGAACTTTAAACTTAATAAGCTTAGCTCCTCAAGATCTTTGCTTGTACATTGTAATTCAGTGTTTACTCATTATGACTCACCAAGATCACCCTGTCGTTGTTATGACTTGCATATGTGTATGTACACGGGATCTGATGTCAGGAATAAAACCATAACAATTAACTTTGCTTACATAATGGTAAATTGTTTGTTGTTCAGTAATCAATCTTTTCAATTGATAATTTGAATCAAAGGGCCTATTTGACAATTTTTTAGAAAATTATATGGAGCTTTACATTCTAAATGGCACTCTCTGGATCCATCAGTGTAATCAATTGTCTTCCCGTGAACCTTTTCTAAGGGAAGTAATTCCTGAGGTTATATCCCTTGCATTGTTCAGCAATGGAAATCTAAAGTGATTTTGAAATCATTTCAGAATTATTTGCCACAAGAGACAATTTCTAAGGAAGTGTTCACACAATGGATGGAAGTTTTTAGGCAAATAGTGGACCGACCGGTTCCTCAGGTACTGTATATCTTTCATAGACATTAGTTCACAGAATTATTTTGATAAATTAAATAAAGTAGAAGCACTAATACATATTCATGTGCTTAATTCATGACTCTTGTTATACCCGCTACGGTGTTCTTGGAGCATTTCTTGAAACCTATGTCTCGGAAACTTCAAATTAATATGAAAGTTACTTGTGTTTTTTATTGATTTAAACTCCTAGTTGCGAATTTATTTTTGAAAAAAATGGCAAAACTATAATTGTTACCCATGTGTGTACCTTTTACTGCCCACATTTGTTTAACCTTCTTCTTTTGAATGTCATCCATAGTCATTTTTATGATTGACTGCACATTTGTTTCTAATGATTAATTTGGCATAAAGTCAATCAAGCTATTGGCTGTAGGATATTGGTACTGCACTCAGTTTTGACCAAGGTAAGGGGTTAAGAACCTGCTTGATGATGATGATGTTGATGATGATGATGTTGATGATGATGTGGAACTTTAGGATCAAGATATCAAATAATATGAATATATGAAGAAAGATATTTGTAGTCTGCATTTTTTCATGATGTACATGTCAAGAAAATGATTTTTACAGGAAACTAACCAGATTGATGAAGACGACCGTCCAGAACTGGCCTGGTGGAAGGTCAAGAAGTGGGCCGTTCATATACTCTCGCGTATCGGGGAAAGGTGAGGACTGATTTATTAGTTCGCCTGAGCAAATGCTTGGTGTAATTAGGAAAAAGCTTCTAGAAGTTTAAAGAACTAACTTTTGACAACCACCACATCGAAAGTGGTTGGTGAAAGAGAATGATATGCCCGTCAAACTGTGCAGGCTTTCTATGCCCAAGTGGCATAAACAATAACTCAATACAAGACTAACATTAAGTCTGTTTCAACAGATCATCTTACTGGTTATCTTCAGTTCATGACATTAAAATGTTTTAGATGATGTTGAGTTGGTTTATTTCTCCCCTATAGGTATGGAAGTCCTGGCAATGTGACGAAGGAGTACCAAGCGTTTGCTGAGTGGTATTTGAAGAGTTTCTCCGGTAAGTTACATGACGGGTCATCCCTCTCTGTCGTCATCGTCAGACATCGTATTTAAATGCAGTTAATCTCTTGATAGAATGGTTCATGTTTAGGATCACTTGTAGGTCTTTCTGTATTCGTTGTGGCAGTTCAGTGAAGTTCAGCAACATCTGGTGTTGCTCGCCGGATGAGTGGGTTACTTGATCGTTGCTGTATTAACTGAGAGTTCAAGGGTTATTCCCTGCCCCACACTGAGACACGAGCTGAGAAACTTGTTGTGTCTCCTTAAGCAAGGGACTTTATTCAAAATGCAATCTGTGTGGATATGTGCGCTATATAAATACCCTATTATTATTCAACATACAGGATAGAGGTGCTTCCATCAAGTTCTTTTGAACATCATTCTTCCCTTAATGTAAATTTTTTACATCTATAAGTAAATAATATTTTTTTGGATTACATTGTAGGATTATATTGATATATGGTAGTGTGTAGAAGTAAAATACTTAATCTGTGAATATTTGTATTTTGACTTTACTGTCTCATGATATGCATCGTTGACAAGTTTGTTTAATTGTTTATTTTCAACAAAAATCTAAATGTTAGTCTGAATAAAGTACATCGCCATCATCAGATTTTATCATGTCATTCTGTGATATCTTAATACGTAGCTTATTGTGAAACCACAAGTATGTCAATCTATAAATCTCTCTGCCGCTAGGTGGTATACTACAAGTCCTCCTGAAGCTCCTCGACCAGTACAGACAGAAGATCTACATCGCTCCCCGCGTGCTGCAACAGGCTCTAAATTACATCAATGTTGGGTTGGTACATTATTAGTGTCAGTTTATAGATACATTGGACAAAAGTATATGGATTGATGATAATTTTTGAAGTAGTAAATTATTATCAATCCTTTCATTGACACTGTCAAAAAAATTAATTAAATTTCCCAAACTTATTTTGTCTCCAATTTCATATCATTTGATGTCTCCATTTATTTTACTAGTTTTGGTGATGAATAATTTTCCTCTCACGGGGTTGGAGTGTATAGCATTGATGAATTTGTAAGAGTAAAATATTGCCTAATGACTTTTGGTTTGATTCTGTTACTTTTGTTTAAAATATAACAATGTGATTATTTTTATTTTTCAGAATCAGCCATGCATTTTCTTGGAAATTTATCAAGCCTCATATGCAGGTAAATTATGAAAAAAAATTCAGTTTATATTTCTTAGATCATTTAAATAGACAATGGTGTTTGAAAAAACATTTGAATGATGTCTTTCTAACAAAACCAGTCAACATAATTTGTAAGTTGATTTTATTTATTTTTTCCCCACAGACGATGATCCAGGACGTTATATTCCCTCTGATGTGTCACACAGACGAAGATGATGAGTTATGGAACACAGACCCGCACGAATATATCCGAGTCAAATATGGTAAATGATTTCTTTGGTACCATAATTCTTCTTCAGCTGAGGCTTTGGAGAACTTTCAGTCTTCCAGGGTTGGATACATATAATGATAATAATAATGATAATAATAATGATAATAATAATAATAATAATAATAAATGGTTTCTTATTGTGAGCCATAGTCAACCTAAAGCATGCTCAAAGCACTACACATTTATTACCCTGAAGGAATTGTACTTTCGATGAAGCTACTAAGCGCTTCGCGCGACCATATAGGTCCATACATCCCATATCCGTGTCAAACCACTCTAATTTGCCTTCCAATTGACATATTTGTGGTGACTTAAGATCTAAATTTTAACCGATATTTATTTGAAATGTGTAAGATGTAGATGAGTTCAAACAGAATGGTGTAAAAACATTTGGAAAATTGAAACAAGGTTATTTGATGTGAAACCAGTTTTGATCGCTCTATAAATTTGAGTGTCAATGCCCAAGTATTTACTATTTGTTTACTTCCAGATGTGTTCGAAGATTTCCTCTCACCAGTGATGGCAGCGCAGATCGTCTTCTACTCTGCAGCCGCTAAGAGGAAGGAGGTCCTGAACAAGGCCATGGGATTCTGTATGTCCATTCTCACCCAGCCCAACATGGATCCCCGACAGAAGGATGGAGCGCTTCATATGGTCGGCGCCGTTGCAGAGGTCCTTCTCAAGGTTGGTGTGTTCAGTGTTCATAACTTAAAGAGCCACTCAGTGAGTTGTTGGAGTCATATATCCCAAACTTAATCAATGGTGTCATTTCATCGCGAAGTATCAACTGTTACCAAAAACACACATTTTAAAGCTTATTGGTTCTTTACAGTGACAATATGAAGGTAAAACATCGCAATTATGATCGAAAACTGGACAGTGGCGCGCGCCATATAGTCAAACGTAATTTTGCAGGCTTATCTAAAACAGCTAGGGGGGCAGTTGGGAGTTGATAGTGTTTGTTAGGTTAAATAACTAGTATCTATGTATATTGGACAGGATATCTACACCTCTGTGCATTTATAAGGTTGGGTTTTTTTCATGGAAAACAAGTATTTGTCATATATATGTTTTTTGGACATGAATCATTAAGATGTTTTGATTTTATATCACCACATATGACCTTTAGGTTCGCATCAAAGGTAAATAATATGTTATGAAAATCACGGAGTGGCTCTTTAAACTTTTAATCAGAGTCAGGTGGATGGAGCAGTCCGGAAGATTCTTTTCTAGCCGTGTGTGGTTGTGCTAAAAATTTCCCCAAGTCTTTCTTCGCTTGTTATATGAATCAGTGGGACAGGGTTCATGTATCCCTGGCATCGTAGAGAATTAGGTGCGTTTCGAGATATTAAATCATGTAAAATTGGAAAAATGGTGAAAATCATTGAAATTCCATGGAATTTTAAAATATTTGCCTTGAAACCGAATAAAGATCATGAGAAAAAAGAAAATATGCCTGAATTCATTTATTTTTCAAAGGATGTGTTAGATTTATTTAATTATTTTACAAAACGGACAGTGTTGACAAGTCTTTTTCATAGGTGATTAAATTCTATGTTTGTTTAATTGTTGAAACACCAGCAGGCTTTGGTACAGCTTATCTTTATAGTTTTTGAATTTTTGGTGGTCAAAACTGAGATATTTTATGAACTCTGGAGGAAGAAACCTAATGCAGCATGATGTTCACACTGCTGCAGAGGTTCTCTCCTAAGTATTCTTACACCCAGTTGTCGTTGTTATGAAAGTTATGGGGCAATTTTTTCAAAGACTCCAGGTCACCCGTTCTATTCAATGTTTCACAATTGTGATTTCTGTTTTCCTTTGTAAATCTTTGTGTTATAAATGGAAACAATATTGTATAATTTTCAACAATCTTCTTGTTATAAATTTGAATATAGAATTAATTTGAACCATTTTTGTGTCTTGAATGGAAATGTCATTTTAATTCAATTTAACAACAGAGGAAGATCTACAAGGACCAAGCTGAACTTATGTTGACCAACCACGTCTTTCCAGAGTTCACGAGTCAGCTTGGATATCTGCGTGCCAGGGTATGTGTTAGTTTGCTAGATTATATTATCTTGCATCTTTGTCTTGCTTGACAGTATTTTATAAATTTTGCATCCTTTGCAAAAATAATGTTCATGAATATAGTTTGCCCAATAAGTTGCATCTGGTAAATTAAAGTTTAAAGATATTATACGGAGCTTGGAGCTGAAGCTAAATGGTAAGGCCAGACAGCTTGTTTATAAGTACAGTACGACTTCCACCAGGGATTGTCTGCTGTAGAGAATTGGTTCTCGATGCAGTAAGATTTTTGTAATTTTTATTGCACCAGCACCAATTATTCCCTTATATATGCCATAGCTTGCATTTACGCTGCAATACCTAGCTACAAAGGTGTTGCCATGTTCACTTTGCAAAAACAATCATGAGTGATATTGTTGAAATTCTTTTTAAAATCTTGATGACCACACCATAATCTTGGTTTCTCTTCAGGCCTGTTGGGTGGTGCGCTACTTCTCAGAGTTGAAGTTCAAGAACGAACAGAACTTGATGACTGCTGCGGAGATGATTAAGAGGTGTTTATGTGAGGACAAAGATTTGCCTGTACGTGTCGAGGCAGCCATTGCTTTACAGATGATCATCACGGAACAACCCAAAGGTAAAATATGAATATACCAGGCCTCAATATACAACTTGTATTTGTACTAATTGTTTACTGAGCTATTTATGAGTCCAAAATGCTCCCTTAATGAAATATGTTTTCTTAAAATTGTTTGTGTGAACAAAAATATACGTTTTACTTACAAACCTGATTGATTTGTGTAAGACCATAATTCTAGCGAAAGTGAAGATAAATGCTCCCCCTTGCTTGTGATGACCATTGACTCAATGGCAGGATTCATGCCAGGTGAAAAATATTCATGATGATATATATTTTATTGAGTGAACCGTTTCTTTCCAGAGTTATTTCCCTTGGTTCAGTGAACTGCTGGTGTTTTATATCTTAATTTCTTTTTGAGCTAATTATTCAATCCTTTTTCTGAGGAATTGCTGATTGTTAATTCTTCAAAATTTAAGTGATTAACTAAAATTCTAATGTCTTGTTTTCAGCTAAGAACTACATCAGACCATTTGTGAAGCCAGTGATTTTAGGTAAGTTTGGTAAAAATATGAGCAAATGAAATGTTTTGTCACTAGTATATTTAAAAAGAATTTATGACAACAAAAACAGTCACTAAAGCCACAAACATCCACAACAAACTTTAACACCAACTTCATCATCATATTATGGTGTTTCTTTTCAGTTCCTCATATTTTTTGATTAGTGTTGTGACCATATACCATAGTTTTAAGAATTCTGATACTTAATTTGACAATTTCCTTATCCTGATACAGTCTCTGTATCCTGATACGTACCACAATATGTATAAATTGCTTGGTTTGTCTAAAAATTCAAATTTTTCGTCAAAAGTTTCTTTCCTTTTATCTAAAGTTTTTGAAAAAAGTGTATAATGACATGTATTGAATCTTACCGTTACGAGACACTTGTGATGCATCGTGAAATGTCTGTCCTGTCAAACCTCTAAGTTTTGATAATGGACACATCATGATTCTATTACAGAGCTATTGAAGGTAATCCGAGAGACAGAAAATGACGATTTGACGGGTGTAATGCAGAGATTGGTGTGCACGTATACCGATGATGTCATACCTATTGCGGTCGAGATGATGACACATTTAGTAAGTATTTGTTTTATTCAATGACATATTTCATCACGTGTGACCCTTAAACAAAATTCAGCTTTCCTATCTTTGTTCTTCCCGCTCTCAATTGCAGCAGTGAAATGTAATATTTGTGATTTCAGGCACAAACATTTGCTCAGGTTCTTGACTCGGACCTCGATGGTTCAGAAGAGAAAGCAATCACGGCCCTCGGGCTTCTCAACACGATGGAAACCGTGCTCAATGTCATGGAGGAACAGAAAGAAGTAAGACTCGGCTTTGTAAACATTTGCATATAAGTACAGCGTTCCTCTGTTTTCAGTTTGAAATAGTCTGAAACGTTTTCAAAATTCACCGTTGTATCAGATGCATTTTTTCAACTTGCCCTTTAAAATCATTTTTGATGCATGAATTCGTAAAGCAATACTTGTTTTTCAACATCTAGGGTGAATATGATGCACAAGGCTGACTAAGCAATTAATTGCTTTATGCTTTATAGCTTGAAAAGTTAATATTTCAATTGTATGTAATTACTTATTAAAATTTATCTTTCAGATTATAACACAACTAGAGGGTATAGTTCTAAATGTGATAGGAATTATTTTACAACAAAACATAATGGGTAAGTTCGAGAAAGAAATCATATCTTTGTTATCTGTCTGATGAGATATGTCCAAGCAAACAAAACAAATTCATCGAAGTCATATTAATCAGCTGCTCACAATATTAAGAAAGTGATGTGAATATTTTCTGGAAGAAATAGCTTGAATAAATGAAGGATAATCAGATTCTGGTTAAACTTATTGCTGTATGTTGCTTTTTCTGATGTTGAACTTCCTCTGTGTTGTACAGATTTTTACGAGGAGGTATTATCGCTGATCTACAGCTTAACGAGTACACAAGTGTCGCACCATATGTGGGAGGTGTTCGGCATGATCTATCAGATGTTCCAGAAAGATGGAGCTGACTACTTTACAGGTTGGTCCAATCTTGAATTAGCAGCCAATTCGGAATAATTCTATTTTAAGTACTTATGTAGCCTAAAACATTGTGAGTTATTCTATCAAGAATTGTGTATGAACTATGTTTCAGATTGTTAAACTTAACCATTTTATTTTCCACCAATATAAACATAAAGCAAGTGAAACAATTTTGTTATGAAGATTAAAGGGCCACTGCTATTGACATCCAAAATCTTTTTGTCTCTGGCCAGTGTTTCATGTTTCACTCAGAAACTAAAAGATGGTTGGCCGATTTGATCTTGACCAAAATCAATGCAAGAATTGTAAACTAACTGGCCATGAAGAATGGTTTATAACAAAAATTTAAGAACAGAGCTCGTCAACACCTTTTTGATGTTGTACTTAAAGTGAATCTGAACTTGTTGTAGTGTGGTTCTATGACTGAAAAAGCTGAACCCATTTCTTGTTCCTACTTGCAGATATGATGCCAGCCCTTCACAACTATATCACGGTCGACACAGCTGCCTTTCTAGCCAACCCTCAGTATCTACAGATTATCTACGATATGTGCAAAACAGTGAGTCCGCTCAAATAAAGATTCAGGTTTTAAATGTCAATGTGAACGACAGCGAACTATGTTGCCAGATCAGAGCAAAGGAAGCCTTGCTAACATAGCTAACTCTATCACTCTACATTACAATAGTAAATGCAGTAAAATCACTCAGGGCTGAAGTTGTCCTTATCTAGAACTGTCTCAACTTAAGTTATTGGTACAAAATTGCCTTTACTGTTTCATTAACTTCCTTCCAGCTGACTCCTGTATTTGGCAGTTTTTGCCCAGATCCATTTTATGTCTTTTCGGTTGACTTGTGTTATTTTCATCTTCATTTTTATGATAGTTTAGTAAGTTTACCATGATCAGGCAGAAATGTCACTACGAGTGAAATTGTAAATTTTAGCATCAGTATGTGTTGTTGTTAAAAAAACACAGCTTGGGGTACATTTATAGTAGGTACAGAGCCAAGAATGCGATAAACTAAAATTACATCAAAACATTTTATTATATGGAAATATCTGATGAATGAATAACCCAACAATAATGAACAAAATTCAAATGACATAGGGAAGGAACATAAAATACACTTGTTGCAAGGGGTGCCGAACCAAAAGCACTTACTGAACTCAACCTAATACATTATGAATGCTTTAATTTTAAATGTCACTAAAGCTTGTAGGTATTTATGATTCCATTTAAAACCTCTCGGAGAAAGTGAATACTTCATAAATAAGATACTGTGGTATGTCTGCAGGTGTTGACAGGGGAGCTCGGAGAGGATCCAGAGTGTCACGCCGCCAAACTGCTCGAAGTGATCATCCTTCAGTGCCAGGGAAAAGTAGATCATGTAGGTTGCATTGAAACCATTTAACCTATTGTATCAATAGATTTGCTAGATTCAAGTGATTTCAGTTGCAGCATGTGTTTAGGCCTCATACTGTCAATTATCAAGCTTTTACTTTCTTAAAGATAACATGATGAAGAGTGTATTGTTGAAATACTTTTTCACTTTTTATATCATTTTAGCATTCAGACCCGTCTGAAAAATTGGATTTTAAAGAATTTCCTTAAGAACAGTGATATATCAACAGGAATAGTTGCAGACTTGCAAAAGTTGTAGTTCCTTTGACCTAGTTTTGCCACTCGTCTCGCCAACTTCTAAAAAAAAAGTGCGATAACGTCTATGCTGATTTGCTGATATGTTCTTGCCAGTACACAAATTTCAGTTCAATTCATTCTCAATGACATGAGAGAGAACACCTATGAAGCAGTACTCAGTTAAGAAACACACTTTAAATAAGTAATAAGATCATCTACAGTTAAATGAGATTGGATTTCACTCTTATTATGGTTCTGAATTCTATAATTCTCTTAACAACAATTGTGACAATGCTACCACCAGGTGGTCCCGTCATTTGTGGAGCTGGCGCTACAGAGGTTGACTCGGGAAGTTCAGACATCGGAGCTGAGGACAATGTGTTTACAAGTGGTGATATCAGCGCTGTATTACAATGCACCGCTTCTCCTCGACACGCTGCAGAAGATCCAGATACCCAACATGCAGGGCTCTATACTAGCACAGTTCCTCAAGCAGTGGCTACACGACGCCGACTGTTTCTTAGGGTGTGTATCTAGTTGTGAACTTTTGCCATCAGTTGTCACTGTTATCAGGGATTATAATATCTTAAGTCTGAGCCATGGACTTACAAAATTACCGTTGACTTACCCATATAGTCACTAAGAAGGCTGTAAAAAGGTATTTCACAAGAAGGACATGGCCTCGATAACTGACCTGCTGAAATCTATATAATTTGTCACATTTTTACACATAATGTATTATATAAATATCATAATTTCAATAAGTAAAAGTTTATTGTTATGAAATATTGTAGGACCATTAATCTGTATTCCTTGATTACATAACATATGTTTATTTTTCCCTCTCAGTTTGCACGACAGAAAGGTTTGCATGCTCGGCTTGTGTTCCATCATCAACATGCCCAACACGAGACCTGCGGAAATAACGCAAGTTGGTCAACAAATTATACCAGCATCACTCCTCCTCTTCCAGGGCTTGAAACGAGCCTATGCAAGTACGTCGCCACATTTTGTGGCTGAATTCTTGACTGTTGCTAAATAATAAAAATGGGCAATTTTTGTGTGGCAAAACCTTACACTTTATAATGAAAGTTTTTCCTCAGACATTGCTGAAACATATGAACCTTTATGTGATTTCTCTTGTGGATTATTATCCCAGTCCGAATAAGGTTTTTGGGGATGTAGAAATTACGTCCATCCCTCTGTCTGTCCATCTGTGCAAACTCTTTTTGGTCTAGAAACCAGTAGACTCAGTTCATTGAAACTTGGTATGTGGAACAATCATCATGTGAAGTGGTGCCTTTTAGGGTGTTCATTTTCTTCCTACATATATTTTTGGCCCTTTCTATAGAAACACAACGTAGAATTTCTGTTAGTTTTCTGGACCAGAACTAAAAAACCACAAGGCCTAGCTTATTGAAACTTAGTGTGTGGGAAAATATCATGTGAAGTAGTTCCTTTTGGGTTTTTATTATCTTGTTACATTTTTATTTGACAGTTTTCAAAGAAACATAGTTAATTTTTAGGACCATAACTCAAAACCATAAGCTCTGACTCATTAAAACTTTAAAACTTGGTATATGGAATAATCATGAGGGTGCCTTTTACGGTTTTCAACTTATTCATACTATAATTTTGGTTGTTTCCATCAAAATATTACTTACAATTTTGTTTCCTGTAGATAACTTGAAAACCATAAAGGTTAGCTCATTGGAACCTGTGTAGAACAATCCTAATGTATAGAGGTGCCTTTTTAGATTTTGACTTCATAATATTGCTAAGGATACCAAGGATCATCGAGAGGATAAGAGATTTTATGAAAAATACAGCTTCATAACCATTGTTATTGGCAGAGGAACTGGCCGACTCTGCTTGAGTATAATGAGGTGTTGTTATTGCAGGTCGGGCGAACGAGGAAGACGATTCCGACGATGAAGAGAACGGTCAAGAGGAGGAAGATGATCAGAGTGAGTTTGATGTCTACAAACATAATCCATGTCATCAGCGTTGTAACTGCACTGGTGTAATATTGTTCCTCTATTGGCTTGCTTTTGTTTACCAGTTAAGGTTCCTGTCGGTAAAATACTTAAAATACTTTGACATTAAGCAGCTAAAATATCTAATCTGATTTTAAGAATTGAGGAAGTTCACTCATAAATGAGAAGTTTCTTTCATTCTCTTGTAATACCTTACGCTAAGTAACCAAGCTGAACAGTTTTTAAGTTGTGTGTCCCGTGTATTATAAGACTTGACTCTCATTGATTGTTTCGTGTTTTTTGTTTTTAGATGTACTGGATAGCGATGAAGATGAAATTGATGAGGAAGGGTCACAGTATTTAGAAAAATTAGAAAAAACAGTAAGTGCCTTAAAACACTCCTTGAAGATGTTTAGAAATTTTGTTGTAGAGTAATTTCCCTTTTGGTAATAAGGTTTTTTTTTCAAGAAATAAGGAGCAGAGAATCTTTTACAAAGCAACTTAACAGTAAGATTAACCTTAATGCCATTCTCTAACATTGCACTTGGGCTACCTTGTTGATTTAAGGTCAGTTATTTACAAGGGGACGCAGGTACATAAAAGGGTAGGCAAAGAAATAAAGTAAAAACCTTGAAAAGGGTTGAATATTGTAACTTTTAAAGGGTTGAATATTGTAACTTTTATGAAGTGTTGATATGAGATTGATTTAGGAAGCAATGGGAATAGTTCTGATGAAATTGTTTATTTTTAGCGCGGGGATGATGACGATGATAGTGAAGCAGAATTTACAGACGACGGAGCAGAAGAGACAGCGTTGGAAAGTTACCAGACCCCCATAGATGACGAGAACTGTAATATTGACGAATACTTCATCTTCAGACACGTGCTTCAGGGTAGGAGCAGATGTTTTCATCATCTTTGCTATACCAGCTCTTGGGCAAAGTATAGCTTAGTTTCATAGTGTTGTGGGGCTGGGATAGCAAAGTTTTCAGCAAGCTTGGCTACAAATCAAGAGGGCCGGGGTTCGAATCTCGCCAGCTTTGTCTGCAGTAGAGAACTGTTCTACACACAGTAAGATTTGGGTGCAATTTTGCACTGAATTTCAGTGCAGGACCACCCATGATTTGCAAGTTCCAGCCGATGATTGCAGGTTTCACTGCAATACATAACCACAAAAGTGTATTTTGATAGTTAAAAGAATTTAGTTGCAGTTGCTTATAAATCAGTCTGCAACTATACTCAAAGGGTTTCATGATATATATATATATATATATATATATATATATATATATATCATTGTATAGATGATGATCTCAGCTTTAAGAAAAATTCCTTTTTGATTTGAGTTGGTTTTGAAGGACTATGTTGCTTTTTACAGTCGTGATAGAGACTCAGTCATTCTGACCCCTCAATATTTGTTAGGCCAATAATACTAGCAGTTGTAATACTCTTGACAGCGGTGTTAAAACCCCAAATCACCTCACCTCACCAGACTTGATAGTATTGCCTTCAAACCCCAAAAATGATTGCACAGTGCAGCAAGATTTGAAATAGCAGGTGATTTCGCTTTTGGAAAACTTTGTCATCAAATTCGTCGAATAAAATGGTTTTGTTCAGATGTAGTACCAAAATGTTTCTTATGCTCTTCGAACGATATTGAAATGTATTGTCAAGTCACCAAAAGGCAAATTGGTACATCTATGTATCTAGTTCAAATTAAATTGTCTGTATTCTACCTTACAGCAACACCGTTTCTACAGCCATGCTAAACTCTGTTTAGAAGATAAAGTGCACTACTATTCTCCCTTACTACAATACTTACACTTTGTCTCTACAGCCATCCAGACCGCAGACCCGACGTGGTACATGACCCTCACCAGCAGTTTGAATCCCGAACAGACGAAAGCGTTGGAAGAAGTTTTTAAGTTGGCGGAACAGCGAAAAGCAGCAGCCGGTAGGAAAAGAACAGATTATTATTTTGTATCTACTTGCAGTTATCAGTTCACATGTTCCTGTTTGTTAATGACTTATTTAATAAACACTTCCAAGGCGTAACTTGCCTACAGAATGAGAAGGAACAAGGGCTTGTGTTTGAGGCCTGTGACTCACTTTCTTAACATCTGATTTTGTGATGCAACACCAGCCTGTAAGGAAAGCTAACTACTACGTGAAGAAGTACAAACAACTTCAGTGTCAAAATACAGCCGTAATCCTACCACTCAAACCACATTTGTTTGAATGTTTAACATAGTACGTCATGTGCTGTAATCGTCTAATCTAAAAAAAATATTTTGTTTTTCAGACTCGAAGCAGATTGAACAAAGGGGAGGATTTGTATTTGCTAATAAACAAGTTCCGCAGTCGTTCAATTTTGGGAGTATGGGATAATCACACGCTTTGCTTTAATAAACTATTGTGCAACAGTGTCCATGAATGCCTACCTACCCTAGATGTAAGAGAGGTGGTGATTGGCTGAAAACACGAGGCATTAGAAGGAAACTGTTTCACCATTTTGTCTTGTTACAATTGATTCACTTGTGTGCTGGCTTGGCTTGAAACAGTGCGGAGAATAACCACTCAACCGAAAATGTTCCTTGGATTTGAAATATAGTGCAAAGAAACATTCATGGGTTCCTGGAGGAATCCTGGTCCGAAAATTTGTGTACAATAAAAAGTGTTTACATGACAATCCATGGACGCTTTCAATAAACATTTGATACCAAATACAAGTCAGTTTTGGTACAACTTGAAAAATGATTTGTTGGACTTGTGGACACTTCTGTTTGATGTTTTCTTAGGACTCTCGTTGGATTTTTTATACCGTGACCCACGCCATCAGTGAATTACATTGACAGAGAGACATCAACCCACTTCGTTAATAGCAGCTCTGAAGGTTCCAGTGTTTCCCCATTTTCCAGGCGACTTTTGATCTGTGATACCTAAAATGTGCATTACCGCGGGGAGAAGAGATTGTTTCAAAATTACTCTACCTTTCCCCTTCAACCTGCAAGCTGCGGAGGCTTTTCTTACAGTGAATCTGGTGACAACTTTTGTGTGGAAGATGAGGCTCGGTTTATTGTTGTTGATTACGCCGATGCATCATTACCATCTTCTAGTTAGAGTTAGTTCATATATTTACCAAACATGTTAAGGACTCTCAGTATCCAGCTAGAATATGGATCACGTTTAGAACTTCTAAATACTTCGCTGTTTAAACACGAGATGTCCTTAACGTTTTTGGTTGAGTATATATCATGTGGTGCAGGATTTTGTAATAAAAAATCTTTGACATGTCTAAGCAAAGTGTTAACATTAAACTAATACCTTTGTCCACCATTGTTGAAAGCAATGTTTATATCCGCTGCTATTTGTTGAACTTCAAAATAAAATTACTCACTCAATGATGGTTAGATAGACCCAATGAAATCATTTTTTAGCTGTTTGCCTGTGTCCGGTTTGCAGTCGGTGAAGGACATTTATTAAATTGAGCCTATCATTTTGGTCAAGTTTATTTACCTGTATTTTTATAAATGTTTTGAAACTGCTGTTTTCTCTTCAGTGATTTTCTTTTGGTTGTTTGAAAAAAGTCTGTTGTCATTTGATTTGAATATTAAAAACCTTTTTAAAGAGACAAACTACATCAAGTGTAGGTAAGATAAGCAATTGGTGAAATTGGATTAAAGTGCTATCGTTATGATACACCTATGATGTTTTTCACTGTGTTAAAGGTAAAGTAGAAAGTGCTATTTATGACCTCGATATGAGGAAATTGTCTTTTCAGTGATTTCTGAAGTTCATTTTAATTTCACTGAAAACTGTTTTTGCCTTTGGTGCTAGATTAAAACTACTTGGTCAGATTTTGTGAGGGTTTGACCTCCATCATCAGTAGTAAGTTCATAAAAATGAAGTGTATCTATCTGAATTTAGAAGTGTCGTATAAAAAAACAATGGACTGTATCTAAGAGTTGATCAATTTGCTGATCAGTGTAAACAATAATGTAGAAGATTCAAGACTTGCAACAGCTTCATGTTTTGCTTAAGTCTTAAGGTTTTTCATTCAAGCTTTCATATTAATTACTTGTTTAGGTAAGAATATGGTTTAAATGAAAATTTCAAATACATATGTTTTGCTCTTTTTGTCCTTTTAATCACTTAATCGTTATTTTGCTTTTGTTATTTATGACCGATACAACTGTCATGGGGAATGATTCTCAAATTCTTAACAGTTAAAAAAGCATTTTGTGATGTTTATAATCTGTTAAAATGCTTGTCCTGAACCCATTCTTATGTTCTGAAATGTTTATACAGTTCCAAATTATTTATGGTGCCTTCAAATTTGTGGCTACTCTTTCTTAAGTAAGATCTAAGTATGTTTTTGAGTGATAAATTGTGTCAATCCAAATTTAAGAACATTGTTTATAATGCATTCCCATACTCTTGAGGAAGTTATTCAGTGGCAGATGTAGACAGTAACAAGAAGTATGTGACTGCTTACAGGCCAGTTGCTGGCTCATTCCAAGGAATACAAATTAATTTAAACTCAACACTGTGTGATAGCCGACTGGGCTAGTTATTTTTATGTATGCTAGCCCATAAATGATTATTAAGAAACTTCAGCCCAAATTTTGTCAGTATCCTAAATTCTAAGTTTTAGAGAAAGAGTTTTAGGCAAACAAGGCTTGCAGTCTGTGTTTTATTAGCTCTTAATAAATTGTGAATTGAAGAAATCGAAATTTCAGTTATTGACCAAGTTTTTTTTACCGTTGGCAATAATTCCATTGAATAAAGAAATTAAGCAGTGATTGGTGTTAACATTCAACATATTAAGACACAATGTATTCTTAAAGGCATGTATGAATAAATTTTTAATTAATCTTTGATGCTTTATACAATATCCTAATTTCAAGGTTTGACACCCTCGTATGTCGAATACTTTCAGCACCTCATCTGCTCTGCAAAATGTCCACAATGATAATCATCTCTTTGAATAAAAGAGACCACTTTCAACCTGACCATATGCCAACACCTTACAAAAATCAGGAAACACTGTATTGAGGTTAATGGCTGCTCTTACCAAATGTAATTGCTTAATTTCCTTTTAGCTTTTTTTGGGTACCATTTCTACGTAACACCTCCTTCTTGCATTTAATTGCCTCTTATAAATTGCATTTGTATTATATGTTTAACGATAAATATTGGAAAATTTATAAAAGTGACTATGTACTTTATGCTTGAACTGACAAATTGAGCTCTTGAACATTTTTTGAATCAATTTGAAATTGCTTTATGTATTTAAAATTATTTTTGAGTGTTTCATATCACCTGAAAAATAATAATGATTCTTGCTGGTTCATGAATCCCATAATTATCAGCAAATATTTTTCTAGGCACCTAAAATGATATTCCTCAAATCATCCTTCAAATATTTATCCCATTCTTTGGCCAGTCGCAAATGTATTTTCTACCTAAAAACATATTGGTAATAATCACCAAACATTGAAATCTGATTGCTATTAATTCTTTTTGTACTGTGATTATGAAATCATCCTGATACAAACCTTGTAAACTATCACATAGGTATGACTGATAAAACCATAAACCATGAGAAAGGCTTCACTGTAAAACCATCAAGTTATCTTAGATTCGAAAATGTTGCTGTACACGAAAACAAGCTGTTCAATACTAGCTATGTTGACATGTAAACTTTTTCTAGACTGAATGTCTGAAATTGTTATTAAAAATGTATATGAAAATATGAAATTGTCACGCAGGTTGATTCACCGGTGGAAGAAATGCCATGGTTTAGGCACGAATGTAGTTCAATGTTTATTTGTTTGTTACCATGGTTTTGTCGAGCCTTTAACATTGGAAGAATGCAATCAGTGACACTGAAATAAAACTTTTAAATTTGGAAATAATATCTTGGTTCTGTTGTTTGTGGTATGTAGAATCTTTAGAGGGATATTTTCGTTACCAGCATCATATCGGAAATCTTTCTCAAGCTCAAGGGGCAAGTTATTCAGTCATCCCAACTCACTTCTATTCCTTGACAAAAAATAAGGCGGCAAATAGCTGAAATATTGCCCAAGCTCCGTCAAACAATAACTCACTAACTCCTTGACTTAAATTAATTTGATACAGACTCATTAAATCCGATGCCGGAAGCAGGAATGCTGATAGCTCTCTGCTCTGTTGAGGCATGTGTTAGGACTGCTATCAGGTTTTTGTGCACTTTCCACAGCCATTTCTGTCAAACACTAACGTTTTCATAACTCTTAAAGATGACTTCCTACTTATAACTTCTGTAATTGTAAGGTCAAAGGTCAAGGTATTGAGTTCGTAAATCCTTAAAAACAAATCCTAGTGAATACTTAGCTTGAAATGAGGCTCTTATTTGTTATTTCCGCCAGGGAATCGGCAACTTTGTCTGCAGTAGAGAACTGTTCTACACGCAGTCAGGTTTGGGTGCAATGCTACACTGAATTTCAGTGCAGTACCACCAATTGTTTCACCGTTATGCATAGCCACAATGGTGTTGCGCACTTTCTCCCAGCAATTATACTAGCAGCCGCGATATAAGTGAAATACTCTTGAAAGCCGCGTTAAACCCTATATAACCTCACCTCACCTTATTTGTTGTTATCAACTATGGAAAACTACCCAGGTTTAGAAAGGATTTCACCCTCTGGAAAGGTCAAGGTCACATGTAATGAAATCATTAATACAAAATTCTTATGAACCTTATTTTACAAGTTTTGGTGCTACGAGACCTTTGATTAGTACATATCAACTATGGAAAAGTACCAAGTTTTGTAAAGGTTTTCGCTAAAACAAGTCAAATTTCAAATAAGTTTATTCACATCAAACGGGTGGTGAGGGAAAACAATCTTAGATACCATGTGTCCGCGAGTTTGATATGGAGATTTATCAGGTGTTCGATTTATATATCAAAAAGAGAACTCGAGTACCCATGGTAACGTATTTATCTCGACCTCTACCCTTATTTTTCGCTGTAAATCTGGCTTGAAAGATTGAATTGGTGTAACAGGAGGCGGTTCTTATCAGTGTTACACGTTTATTTATGAATAAACAAATATGATTTTTGTTTCACCGTTTATAGCACAAATATTTGGTCAAATACCGAAAATGAATTTAAAATCGAATATTGCTGGGCTTGTTGACCTCGTGTAATAATCGCTCGGCCTTGGAACGTTCGATTTGAAGCGGCACTAAAATCTCCGTTGATTTCAAACTTTCATGAGAGACCGTCGTGAAAGGAGCAAGTGAGTTTGCAACACAGGGTCTCGGGTTATTATGCAACTCAAATATCCCCCTTGAAAAAGAAAACTTTGAAAACTTAAAATTTTAGAAAAGTTAATTATTCATGCATATGTAGATACTAATCGTAATCGAATGCATTTCGTGTAAGAGAAGCGACCGGCCACGAAGGGGGGTGTCTATTGGAGCGTCACCCCTTTTCTAAACTGTGAAGCTATGGAAGTCTTTAAGTATCCATTCAACAAAGTTTATATTTTGAAATAATTAAGCCGATGGCTCTGTAACCCATCAGGCTTTTCATGATAAACTATTCATTTAGATATACGTACCATTCACATAGTGAAAAAATGTAACATTCATATATTAGGGGAAAGCAATAAGTACAATTATAAACGTGAATAACATCTGTGTCTTTTACAAAAGGTTTATTAATCGCAGACTTACCACACCTAAAACAACAATAAGACACTGAAAAAATGAGATATTCTTATTTGTACTTAAGATCTTCTTTATACTGATGATAATTGACATACAGGTAGCAAGACATTTTTTCATGCAACCTTCTCACCAAGATATAACATTACAAAATCATGTATTAAAAAACATTATCAAATATTAACTATGATAATCTTGTAATTCATACAGATAGTTGTGTAAGCTTCATGGTCAGCAATGGGATATTTCATATCTTTTATTACAAGTTTTGTTTTCAAGATATATCAAAAGTGTTTGCCAAACGGACAGATATGTTAGAAGCAGCAGGATCGTATGTTTACACCGAAGTATTGTAAAACCGACATGCAACGAAGTTACCTACAATACAGTGAACAAAACGTGCTCCCTGTCTGATACAGGATAGCATGGCTTGTCCAGTCCCGTTGTGATATTTCAAGGACTACTTCATTAAAGAAGTACCTAACCATTTCCTTAACTTCAAAATGTGGAAAACTTGCGGCTAAAATTCTCAGAAAGTGTATCAATATTTAATATTTCAAATACTCTAAAAATGTTATGATATACAAAATTTGCCATAATCAGAAATTTTTTCGAAAAACATTAGAAGATTAAAAGACCAACAAATCTAGAAATATCATACACTGTATTTAATGATGGTACAAATGTACGCTGTTCTTTGTAAAATCTTCAACAATAAAAACACTTCACTCGGTAACATGCTTAAAATGAATTGTGAAAAAAATGTATTAATGACGAATATGTATAAACAAGAAAAAGGAGGACTTTAAAGAAACACTCGCCCAGAAGTACTGTCTATTGCCAAAAACTTTGAAAGTACACTTCCTTCAGGGTATTGATATAGGTAGCGCTTTGAGCATGTATGAGACAGCCACCCCCCGAGAGACGTCTCCTACCACTGAGACGAGAGAGTCACGTGATACCGACCCCCCACCCCAGGATATCGGCGACGAATAACGAAGCGGCCGGGCCAACACAGACGATTCAAGCACTGCAGGTGATGATATTCATTATGATATTGGTCACCTTTCGATACTTATTTGGAATGTAGATGGATTATTATCTAAAATACAGGATAATGATTTTCTCCAATTTCTACAGAAATTTCATATTATATTCATTTTAGAGACATTTGTCGATAAAATAATCGATATCCCCCAACTATCGGCTTATAATGTTTATGCAGCTAAAGCCCATAGACTAGCCAATGCTGGTAGATTATCAGGCGGTGTTTATATGTTTATACACACGTCAATTGCTCAACATTGCCAACATGTAAATTTGAACATCGAGAATACTGTCAGTATTAAATTAAATAAATCCCTTATAGAAGGGGATAGAGATGTCCTTCTAGTAGGGATGTATGTTCCCCCGTCTGGCTCTTCATTTTATAAATCAGGCGATCGAGTGTCCGGGATAGACGAACTTGACCAGTGGCTAACCCATAACTCCGACCACAGTTTTGAGACAATCATTTGTGGGGACCTAAATGCACGTGTTGGAAGTGGCAACAACCCCCCAGAGACAGTTGATGAACCGGGTGTGGACAGATCAGCCTTCCCGGAGGAGCAGAGTGTCCCCATTGATCAAAGAAACTCTTGTGACTCTACTGTAAATATGTTTGGGAAAAAGTTGTTAGATCTTTGTTTTGCGCACAACTTGTATATATGCAATGGAAGGACTGAGGGTGATAAAGATGGTAGCTACACCTATATTTCAGACATGGGTTGCAGTGTAATCGATTATTTCATCGCATCTGTAAATATTCACCAACTCTGTAAATATGTTGCCGTGCATTCTAGAGTAGAATCCAAACATTTACCAGTTAGTTTGAATCTAAGCAGGAAATATGAAGAAGACATAGATGCAGAAGAGCAAAATAACGATACGCCATGTTCTAGATATGTATGGAATGAAAGTCTTGCAAGCGATTTCCTAGAATCACTTAATACCCAACAACCCAGTTTAACATCATTAACAGAGCAAATAAGTGTTGATATAGAGTCATCATTAAACTCATTTGTCACAAATCTTTTGAACGCCGCCGATATGTTTAGAAAAGGCCCTAATAAGACAGTAAAACAGAATTTTTATAACAATGATTGTCGACGTGCAAAACGAGAAGCAAGACGTGAACTCCGTCGATATAGAAGTAAAAAATCATCCAGCAGTAAACAAAGCTATTGCATATTGCGTAATAGATATAAGAACGAATGTAAAAAGGCTAAGTATTTGTTCCAACGTAATAAATGCTCGAAGTTATGTTCTTCAATAAACAACTCATCTGCCTTTTGGAAAGAACTAAGAAGCATATCTGGCAAAAGTGCAAGTTGTCCGATTGATAAAAAGACTTTATATAACCACTTTAAGAACTTATTCTGTGATTTTAGATTGAACGAGGACGTTCTTAAAATTGAAGATTCTATAGTCGATGATACTGATGTTTTAGATGATATAGACCATTGCATTTTAGAAAACCCTATTACTGAATCTGAAATAAGTTCATGCCTTAAACATTTAAAAAGGGGTAAAGCAGCTGGACACGATGGAGTTATAGTTGAACTGTTAAAATCTTCTGAAAGCTTAATAATGCCCTTCCTTGTGAAACTGTTTAATATTTTGTTTGATAAAAGTATTTTCCCGGATTCCTGGAGCAAAGCCATTATAATACCTGTCCATAAAAAGGGAGACCGACGCAACCCAGATAATTATAGAGGAATATCCCTTTTATGTATTTTAAGTAAGCTATATACATCTATTCTGAATACTCGTATTACGAACTGGTCTAATATAAGAGATAAGATACCAGACAGCCAAGCAGGGTTTAGACAGGGATACTCAACAATAGACCATATTTTCACCCTAAATGGAATTATAGAAAAATGTCTCTTAAAGAAGAAAAAGAAATTATATGTAGCTTTCGTTGATTTCAAAAAAAGCATTTGATTCGGTTGACCGTTCAAAGTTGTGGAAGCGTCTATATAACACTGGTATGGGGAAAAAAATGCTGAATTCAATTATGAGTATTTATTACTCTGTTAAAGCATCTGTAAGATGTGATAATGAATACACCGATTATTTCGATTGTCCAGTGGGTTTAAAACAAGGTTGCGTACTCAGTCCTATATTGTTCTCTCTATTCATTAGTGAGCTGTCAGCCGAGTTAGCAAAACATGGTAAATACGGAATACAATTATTTCCTGATTTGTTAGAAATTTTACTGCTTATGTTTGCAGACGATGTTGTACTTGTATCAGATACAGTTCCTGGTTTACAAAACCAACTTAACATACTATATGATTTTACTAAACACTCCGGTCTTATGGTGAATCTTGACAAAACAAATATTGTTGTGTTTCGAAGGGGTGGTCGGTTAGCTAAGCATGAGCAATGGTTTCTAAATGATCAGAAGATTACCGTAGTAAACAGTTATAAATACCTAGGTATATTATTTTCTTCAACTCATAAAATGGGATGCTGTATTACTGATTTAGCCGCGAGAGGCAAACGTGCACTAATGGAGGTTATTGTTAATTTAAGCAAAGTAGGAATAGTCAATTGTAATGTTTTCTTTAAGATTTTTGACACTCAAATACAACCAGTATTATTGTATGGTGCAGAGATATGGGGTATGCACACATTTGATAAGCTAGAGAGAGTTCATTTAATAGCATGTAAACGATTTTTAAATGTGGGTCCTCAAACCCCAAACGCCATAGTATATGGTGAATGTGGGAGATATCCTCTCTATATAAATGCAATGTGTAAAACATTAAGGTACTGGCTAAGATTAATGGAAATGCATGAAAACCGAATCCCACTTAAGGTCTACAAAATGCAATTATATTATTCTAACTGCGGTTATACAACTTTTGCATCACATGTTCGAAATATTTTATCCTCTCACGGCTTTGGGTTTGTATGGCTGTATCAATCTGTGGGAGATGTAACCTCTTTTATTCATGCTTTTAAAAATGTGGCTATAAATATGTTCTTCCAATCTTGGACCTGTACTCTAGCAAATAGTTCCAGATACTGCATTTATCGTGAATACAAAAGTATTTTAGCTCCAGAAAAGTATTTAAATTGTATAACTGATCAGAGATTGAGGAAAATATTTGTTAAGTTTAGAAGTGGATTATTAAGGTTAAAGTACAATGAAGGGAGATGGCTAGGAATAGAAAAAAAACAACGTTTATGTCCATTTTGTAATTTAGGAATAGAAGACGAATATCACTTCTTATTCATATGTCATTTGTATACTGATTTACGGGTTTATTTTTTACCAACTGTTTATCATAATAATCCAAACATGTACAAATTTAGAGCCATAATGACAACGGAAAATGTTTTAGTGTTGCAAGGGTTAAGTAAATTCTTGTGGCATGCATATAAATTGAGAGAGAGCAATACAGGTCTCAATTAGTCTACGCATATTCGTAAAAATATATAATACTTGTACAGCTTATAATCAATAGAACACCAATTGTGTAAACAATGATAACGTAAATATAATGTATTTAATTATAATGTATGTACTGCACTGTATATGGGCCTGAGGCCTTCGTACTGAAATAAAGACTTGACTTGAGTACGTGAAAATTAAGCCATA
The DNA here is from genome assembly GCA_921293015.1 of Phorcus lineatus. Taxonomy (NCBI): domain Eukaryota; kingdom Metazoa; phylum Mollusca; class Gastropoda; order Trochida; family Trochidae; genus Phorcus; species Phorcus lineatus. The sequence continues at coordinate 1,635,295 of OV121096.1, read as the reverse complement.
TAAGTAACCACATTATTATCATCATTTTAAAGTTTGTTTATATCTCTGAAAAAAACCGGAATGGATAACTATTTTTGGGGCAAGACCGGCATAAATGACAAAGTTACCAGTTCAAACTGTATATGAAACTGTTATCAAAACTAATGAAATAGTGTTGAGTTAATCACCCTCTGGCGATGTTTTATCATTATTGTTATTTATTATTTGGCATAAACTAATGTTTCTATGGGATATTTGGAGAAATAGTATTTCCAAAAAAAAGTGATTATGCCTCTTAAAACTATCAAATCACAATCGTAACGTCAGCAGAAATGTACGTAAGAAAAATAAAAAAAGTATTTAACTTTAAAATGTTTACCAAATATAGCAATTCCCTTTGATGTATAAATGCAGAATTTTGTTGGAATGAATTGATGTGTTTTGAGCCATTCTGTTTTTTTCAAGAGGACGATTCTCTAGAATGCACTGCCTGCCAACATCCCTTTTGAAAATACACTTTGTGTAGGACACTCACTCAAAAAATTCATCTTCAATGCATCATTTAGATAATTGCTCTTTTACTTTTTAAGAGAATTGAGCTAAAAGGTTTCAGTATATAGAATTAAAAAAATTATTCACAAAAAGTTCGATTTTCTTCTTCTTTTTTTTTCATTTTGTTTTATCTACATTAAGAGTAGTATATGGTTTTATAGTCATGAAATAAATAACCATTATAATACAACTTCAATATCGCAAGTAAAGTTTCAGGATATGAAAAGGTTAGAATTTTGCATTTTTACTTATCCATAATTATTTTATCTTGCTACAGAGAATTAAAAAGAATTTCAACATGTTATTATTTTAAAATGTTTCCAAATAATTGATTTCTATTCATACATATTGATTTTGATATTAATATTATATTGTGGCTTTAAAATAATCAAACATCACAATTAATTTCTTCAAATAAAAAATTCTAATATTATTTTCACATACATATTCCTAGGAGTGATTCATTCTGCACGTGTTGATAACTGAAATATTGTTGATACCACGTGACACCCCAACCAACTCACTCACGTAATGATAATGCGTTTTGGCATTTAGGTCTCATGAGCAATGCAGTCCCTTTCTTCATCGGGTTATACTACTAAGTGTGGGCTTGACGTAGATATTCCATTCCAACAGAGGTAGCTAAAGTAATATACTCAAATAATACTCAAATATATAAAAAAAATCAAAGTAATTGAAAAATCATAATTTCTAAATTGATTTTTGACAAAAGATTTCGATTATGAAAATGTAGTGCAGAATAATGACAGGTGTATCTTTTCATTTCATTCATCGACTTTTTGCACTAAATAATAAATTGTAAAATTATAAGAATAATTAAGACATTGTTTTAACATGATTTGGAAGACAGAGTATTTAATCAGAAAACTATTTTATAAAAAATTTGTTTATTGCCATGGGGAGAAAAGATTTCCATGAGGAATACCCATGTTATATAATTGTTAAAATTAAAAAAATTTGAAGCTCTCAGTACAAACCTGAAAACATTTCAGCAGGCAAAAGGTCAATCTATTCACATCAATGTGTCTCTTCCTATTTCAAAATTCTTTGACCTAAGAGGGAAGTGGGGGATGAGCTCAAGTCGTGTCTATCCTTGTTCTGTTGGGTAAAGACTTACATGTATAAATGCGAAGATAGAAAGCGCTTTAAAAACCTTTATTAAAGTTATTACATTCCGTCCAGGGTTACATAGGGATATATAAGTCCTGAAGGCCGAATTGCGTTTAAACTAGCTTAGAACTGATATTTCCCTATGACGCCGTGTTTGCATGTTATCACGATTTTATCTTACCGAATGTTTTGCCTCTACTCAAACCAAAAATTACCATTACCTTATTGAAGACTGCAAAGAACAGGATAAGCGATCGGATAAACGTTCCAATGATAAGAGGTCAAGTCAATAGTCGACTCTCAAAGGTTGATTGATTACAGTAAGTTTTCAACGCTACATTTAAAATTCAAAACTGAGATCATCAACGTCAGTTTTGACTCTATTTAAATAAAACGAAATTAACGTTTGATCAAAGGATACCTCGAAGTGTTCAATGCAACATTTATTTAAAGACACTCTGCAAGGTATTTTCATTTCTCACTTTTCATTGCGGGTATAAACATTCACCACTCCAGTCAATGGGGTAATTTTAGTTTTTTATCCATTGTCACGTAGACCAATGGGTGATCAAGATTCTCACATCCGTTTGGATAATCAATTTTAAACATTTATGCAAATTTCATGACCTTTGGAATAATGTCATCCTCACTTAATTTATACTCGCGGTAAAGATTTTTAATATGTTATCCAAATAACATCAATGATTCTAACAGGAGAGTTGTACTTGATAAAAACCTCAATGACGTCAATTCAAGTGAAGAAAAATGTTCCGTGACTTCCGATCATCAGATTTAAATTCTTTTCTTCACCAAAAAATGCACATCATACATGTTAGCTATATCTGAAATCATAACGACAATGAAAAATCATGTTGAATATCAAAAAACAAGAATGAAAATAAATAAATTGCTTTACACTAGTTTCAGTGAACGAAGGCGTACATTCAAGATACGCTGTGGATGCTAATGGACATTTCAGTTTCAATTATTAATATCACATTTTGGCATATATGCTTACGCCTTCTTCAGATTGTATGGGTGTTTAAGCATTTACTCCGATGTACTACTAGAATGTTTATGCAAACTCCGTTATCGAATAAGGTAATATCGAAATGCGTCATCGAGACAGTCAAGAACACCCTGAGCATCAGGATTAGCCTGAACCCTCGCCAAGATTACCATTCCTAGGAGGTTTTTATCCAGAAAATATTGCTCTTCTTATCAGTGAAATGGACCCAAAAATCCCGAACGTCAAGAGTTCTCTTTTATTGTATATGTCATTGCGCAAAAACATTGAACGAGCCAAGAGGATAAGTGTTATTTCAAGATCACATTTAATCGCATGGGCTCGTCTCATGAAGTATTCATGTGCAATCATAAAACACGTTTAGATCTAACAAACTGCAAATTTGATTAACTGATATCGTGTCATCTCCATTTTAGAAGGTATACCTACTTTTGACGTTCGTTTTATCCCGTTATCACACGAGACCACGAGCAAGGTTAGCTTTCAACTGTTGGCCTGTGGGGTTCTCACAGTGTCTGCTATCGAATATGAAAATCCGTAAGGTATTTCAACAAAACGTACTGTGTTCTTAAGAACGGAAAAACTTCCTATCTGTACAGAGACTTGAGACATGACCCAGTCGATATTCAGACTATCAATTATTTATTCTAAAAATGGTCAAATGTCACCTTATTAGCGGCAACAGGGTCACTAAATCCACTTTTTATTATCATCATCAGCTTAGGACTCTTTACACAAGGTTTTGACTTTTCAGGCCTTTTGCTTCTCGAGAATAAGATGAAAAAAGATTTAAGAGTGTTCCATGTGGCCCTGATAGGGGGCCACAAGGTCAAAAATTTATAGAAAATATTAATCCCTATCAAGCAATGAGTCCATACAATGAGTCTCTATAGCTGTTTGACATTTGCTTCTAGAGAAGAAAATGAAAATAAGATTATAGCGCGTGGTCCTTGTGGGCCTTATCAGGGGTCACAGGGCCACAAAACCTATAAATTGCTTGTCAAGTATTCTGTACACAAAGTTTACACTTTGTAGGCCTTTTCATTCTAGAGAATGAATGAAAATAGGTTTTAACCTTATGGCCCCTGTGCATGGCATGTCACAGGGTGACTTAATTTTTAGAATAGAGAAAACTCAATAGTCTAGGATTTTGTAGAAAATATTTCAGATTTCCCGAGTTAATGGTTCTGGAGAAGAAGATGAAATAGTGAAAAGCTTACTGATGGACGAATGGCGGATGACATGGTCATACCATAGGGCAATTGACCTATTATTGGATTTACATTTCTAAGTATCAGTACCAAAATAAGTCGTCTGCACAGCTCGTGTCTTTCAACACAGCTTCTGGTGACGTAACGCCCTGCTGAAGAGAAAAGTGTGGAGACAGTCACTCACCACTGAGTTTGCATTGCTGTAAAGTTTTCTCTCATTTTGGCCCGAGATTAGGGTGCATATGCACTAAATCAAGAATACGCTAGAGGCAGGCAGTCAGCAGTTACGTTTCAGAACTTCTGAACCCTCCATAGAATTCATCACCATTTTCGTTTGTCAATTGTTCATCTTCATTTGTTAATTGTTCATCTTCATTTATTTATTTGTTAATTGTTCATCTTCATTTGTTAATTGTACATCTTCGTTTGTTAATTGTACATCTTCATTTAGATTATTATTCATCTTCGTTTGTTAATTGTTCATTGTCATTTGATAATCTTCATTTGTTAATTTGTTAATTGTTCATCTTCATTTGTTAATATATCTTCGTTTGTTGATTGTACATCTTCGTTTGTTGATTGTACATCTTCATTTTGATTATTATTCATCTTCGTTAATTGTTCATCTTCATTTGTTAATTGTTCATCTTCATTTGTTAATTGTATATCTTCCTTTGTTAATTGTTCATCTTCATTTGTTTATTTGTTAATTGTTCATCTTCATTTGTTAATTGTACATCTTCATTTGTTAATTGTATATCTTCGTTTGTTGATTGTATATCTTCGTTTGATGGTTGTACATCTTCATTTTGATTATTATTCATCTTCGTTAATTGTTCATCTTCATTTGTTAATTGTTCATCTTCATTTGTTAATTGTTCATCTTCATTTGTTAATTGTTCATCTTCATTCAAGAAGACTCAAGCAAGAGTAATGAGCACCACATGTTAAGATACATGTATATATTTGATGGGTAGATAAGTAATATCGAGCTCGAATTGCTGATGAAATGATACGCAATTTTGAGCTAACTCTTGAATAATAGTTTGTTGTGTAAACGCAATTAATCATTAACTACAATCTATTTGTCTCAAACAAGCTTCACCAATTTAAAATATCACACATTCATAATTGATGAGATCAGAAATGTATTTTTCACTTGTTACATTTCTAGTATTTTGCGAGGAGGCAATTACACTGGTTAAGATGAAAAATCAGAAATGCTGTGTTCCATTTCTATTTTGTATGTTATCTCTACTGTCTTTGATGGGAAAGGTGAGTATGTTAGAACTAAACGAAGCCGGTTACCTTGGCTCTAATTCACGTGTTGTTGAGTATGCCCTACACCAAAATCATTAAAATTAACAATCAGAGGCCATTTGTTAAGACGCTTTTGAATAACATTTAATTATTAAATTGTAAAACGGCGAACGATTATTTTTTTCAGAAACTTTAAGAAATAGCTAGGTACATATGAAATTTTAAATTTACAATCAAATATCACTTGGTAGGCTGCTTCTGAATAACAGTTCATCAGTAATTTTGTATATTTCAAACCGTTATTTTGTTCTTTTAATAACTAATAATGAAGTTTGGAAATAAAAATGAAATCTCCCTCTTATTGTTATCGCTAGGGGGACCAGAGCCAATTTTCTTTGCTTTGTTTTTCTGTAAGGAATTTATATACATACAGAAAAACAAAGCAAAGAAAAAGGATGACTCTAATAAAAGAAAAAGGAACTTATATACATAACGTGTTTACAATTACTTCATTTTTACAGAGAGAGAGAGAGAGAGAGAGAGAGAGAGAGAGAGAGAGAGAGAGAGAGAGAGAGAGAGAGAGAGAGAGAGATAATCGCAAGCAATAACCGAAGATTACAAAATTACATTATAAGGTAATATACATCAAGCATTAAATAAGGTAATATACATCAAGCATTAATATGGACAATATCAAGAAGCATAAATACGTTCATGGGCACATATAATTCATTCTATGTAGCAGTTCAGGAGATATGTTTTTAGTTCTTAAACATACAAAGAAAAGCGAATAAGAATACTTTCATACAATAATGACTCTAAAAAATGATAAAAGAGGTTTTGGGCTCCAAAGAGAAATAAAGGCATGTCTACTTCCAAATAACCAAAAACATAATATTTACAACTGCTAACTGTTTATAATGAAATTGCCTATGAATTTTAGAATTGCGATTACAATGTTTTTTGGTAACGATGTTATGAATACTAAAATGTTTGACAATATAACATCATTCTTGATGCCTTGAAGCAGAAGGTAATAGCAAGACTTGAAAAAAATCTATCAGTAAGTGATAGCAAAGAAAGTTTGACAAACAAACTGTTTTTCTTTTTTTTATGATGAATTATATTTTTGTTAAAAAAATGTCAAACATCACAACATTAGTGAATTGTTTAGTCATTCTCATTATACATTTAAAGGAATTTAAACCATCTTAAATTGCAGATAGAATGGACAAGGTTAAACTACTATCTCTGTTTGAAGAAGTCAAATTCAAGTATAAAATGGAATTTGATTTAAAAGATGAACAATGCTCTTTGATAGTAGATATTCTAAACAAGAACGACTCCATGGGAGTTCTTGGCACTGGGTTTGGGAAGTCCCTGACATTTGTATTGTCACCAATTTTATTGGATATGGCAGATATTCCAAATACATGTTCTTAAGACACTTATGTATGACTTTACACAACCTCTTTTAATTTTTACCTCTTATATGTGTCATCAGCTTTGAGGAAATATGAAGAATATTGACATGATGTACAACAAATTGATCATTTTATAGAAATGAATAGTTATCTTACATATGTTGTATCTGGTCTTGGATAAGATATCTCATGTGTGTTTGGAACTGGACATTGTTCAATGACAATTTCTGATAGTATCTTCCTAGCCAAATACATTAATAGAATGTGCATAAAAGGAAGACTGGTTTATTTCAAAACAAACAAATCTCTAGCATCTTAATTACAGTTTTTTTTAATCTAAAGACCATTAAAAAAATTAAAAGAATTAAAATATTTTTCATAAAAACAAAAAGAATTTGTTGGGATATTTGAGATGGATTTGCTTAATACTTATTAAACTTTACCACAAAAAATATCCGAGGCAGTTCGATAAACAAGAAAATCATATTTGTTGTGAGAATGAAAAACATTATTATCTTGTTACATAATTCATAAATTTAATTGTGATACAAATTCACGCTTGAATACTATTAAAATAAATATTTAGGTATTATACAAAATGATAATTTACAGTGATCTATTACATAGAGCTGACCTGGAGAGAATTGAAAACTCACCTGTTTTTCCTTTGAAATCTTGATTGGAATGAGCAGGGGGTTGTCAGTCAGTCAGTCAAATTCGGACTGAAATCTCGCCATACAACAGCGTTTATTGGCTGAGAATGTTTGCACCCGTGAAAACTATAAACAACCAGGGAAACAATTTGTAAACAAGCATCGGAGCCATCACAGGTGAGTTACTATTTTGGGGAGGGAATCCCCGATATGTCATAGGTCACGTGACTCAAAATGGCGGCGACCGATAGCGAGAGATCGACTCTGTTGTTTGACTGCTAATAAATACTTATCTCTGAACTTTTTTATTACAAAAGATGTGCGTACGTGTAGATATAATTGTAAAGAAAGCATTGATGTAGGTTTTTTGTGCTCGAAAGTCGTAACAAATGCGCGAAAGTGCGATAAAGGATTTCCTCCACTGTCGTCTATAGGGGTGCGTCTTAGCTCTGATGTAATGGAAACGACTAGGGAGAGCGTTATCAAGCTAAGTTTACTCGGCTACCTCTAAGGAAGACGCCCTAACTTGGGGGTTGCAAACTTCAGTGATGAAAACACTTTTCTGAAACTGGGAAAAAACAGTCCCTCAAAGTAATTTTATTGTAAAACAGAAAAGAATATTTATTGTATTCTTAAAGAAATACTCGGGAACATATTCAAAATGTTATTTCTCGGTTTATCGTGACTACTTCAGTCTTACATGAGAAGTGTTTTATAACGCCACATACATACTTGATGAGATTTAAATGTCTTCCAGAAATATCACTTGATATCTCGGCCAATTAAATATGTCCTTTTAAAGACGTAATATACTGAGCAGAGAGGAACTCTCGACATTTCGGATTTTATATCAATTAAACGGATATTAATTTCAAGAAAAGAATCTTGACACATAAAAAAGTAGATGGGGGTTTTACACATCAGTACACCCATGCATTTAACTCTTATCAGCAAAAATTCACCTGTAATTCAAATGTTTTTACTTCATGTTAAACTTCATTTTTTTAACCCAAAATATAATACGACATGCTTCTTGAAATTTATGGTAATAAAATAACCCACAGCCGTTCAAACGGAAGAAAAAAGAGAGGATGAGACGATGAGAAAGGATAAACTCATATCCTTCTTGAAACGAAAGTGAAATGGCTATTTTCCCTCAATATACTGACATAATGATTTCATGTATTATGCTTGTTAGATTTAACCTCATAACTTGGGCTTTTGAAACTCTGCTCCACCTTTATTGTTTTGCCTTTAGTTCATATTTGATAAACTTATCATTACACAGTTAATGCATTCCTCATGTAACTAGTGATTTGTAAATCTTTAAAAAAATCTGCGGGCATCGGTTTGTACTAGCGACCCATGGTTAGTTGTGCAAGAGATGCCGAAACTGTTTGGTCTATCAGCTTGTGCCTTTCAGGGGAAGATGTTCCTTCATTCAATACATTTCATACAAAAGAAGAAAATAGATTATTGTTGTCGACACGTATTAAACTAAACACCATTTGTGCATGCATATTCTTGTATGTTTCATGTATTCTATTTATGTGCTGCAGAATATGCAGTAATCCGAGAAGATATGTGTGTCTGAAATATTCAATAGTTTTAAATAAGCCTAAATGCTTCCTTCGAAAATGTATCAGAACATAATTCTAGTTAAAAAGGAGTGTTATCATTTATTTAATAAACAGTTTAAATTCTTAAAGGAAAGAAAATACTCACCAAAGAGAAGTCCTTTTAGCTCCATGGTAAAAGAGTGTGTCATCATGATATTAGAAATAAAAACCAAGAGGTTTTGTAACGGGAAAGACGATATGAATATGTTATTAGGGGGAAGGATTATGGTGTCCTCGGAATAAAATGGTTTGCCTATATGTTATTGTTGTGGAGCACATTGATGTAGTGGTAGCAATGCTGTCCTCTCATGCCGTTTGCCCGGGTTTGAAACCGACACACATGTTCATACACTCGCTCATTGGTGTTGTTATTTCTAACAATATTGATAATCATAAAACTACAAATACTCCACGGCCAGGCATTTTGACCACCATAGCTTTGAGAACGAATGTGCTCTATAACCTAACACTTTTATTACAAATCACTTGCAGTATGTGTGTGACAAAACCAAGCAGCCATACGGCCCCAACATGTGCAGGAAACTTTGTCTCGGAACTGACGGGTGTTCTTCTCCAATATTTGACGAAGAACAGTTGACATGTCAGCTACTTGGGAGGACAGAAACTACAAGTCATACAGGTATATGTAATCAAATACGTTAATTGAACCATTTACAACTTAGGAAAATTTAAACTGTAACCTAATATAACAGAATGAACGTTTTAACTGCTTTGAAATACATTGATAATCCAGTACTTAACACCTTTTCTGAATTTTCTTAATGAATGATTAAGGAATCCTTGTATTTTGCGTACTACTCTTCGTTCGTACCTATTCGTTATACAACTTTACATTGAACAAGTTGAAGTACTTTGCATATGTCCTGTAAGTTTTCTACCATCCGACAGTATTAGTTTTAACATCTCAGTCTTCGACGGAACAAGGGTCAATTTCATTTGCAGATTTACGTCGCATATGACTGATATATAATTATCAAGAAACCCCAAATTGATATTTGTGCATGTTTTGATGGTTTTCGTTTCTCTACATGTTTATAGTTAATTCTTTTCACAAAATTAAAAATCATTAAACGATTATTACAACCTAAAAAGACGAAACGTTTATTCAGCGTATCTGTTTCTGTTTGACTATTTTATCCAACAAACCAAGCTAGGGTAAATTGAAATTACATAAAATACCTTCATTCTGATATTTAGGCAGTTCGACATTCGGAAATTTTCGGTTTCCGAGTGCTGAAAAGCGTATAAGCGAAATATAATTCGCCTGGAACCTAGTTTACGGGGCGAACTCGCTGGTTGGCTGATTTGAATTATGTCAGAGGCAAACCTGACGGCTCGCATAACGGACCCTGGTGAGATCTAACGCGTAACGTAGTGGAGCATTTTAGATTTCATTTAAATGAGATTGTGACATTTTCTTAAAGCACGAACGCAGGTAAAGAAGTCTGTAATTTCTCTGACGCTAATCAATTTCATTACCTTAAATGTTTATTAAAGCTTTTCTTTACATTCAAAATCATTCCTTTATTCAATTTCGGGAGGTATTTTACAAAACTTTGGACATTTTGGACATAAGATCCATTATGAAATTGTTAAATCATTCAAACTGACCTATCATGAAGGTTAGCTTATTATGAGTGTTTCTTTGATAAATGCTGAGAAAAGTACTGTAAAGATACAAGAGATAATATACTATTTAGAAGGTATAACATGCCGTTTTTCATATCATACCCCTTATCAGCCCGAGACCTCCATATCAGCCCGAGGGCCGCAGGGTCGAGAGCTGATATGGGGTATGATATGAAAAATGGCATGTTGTAACCTTTTTATTATACATAACCAAAAGTTCCCCAGGACCGATATTGATATCGATTTGCAGACCGGTCTGATATGGCTGATATGGATTTGCGGACAGGGCGGCAATAGGGATGCTGTGTCCTTGCCTCTCTCACATATGCAAAACACCCGATATTATTGTTAGATATATGATCAAATATGACATGACATGACACAAGGTATAGGGAATAAGTAGACGGAATATGAAGCCAATGTAAGTAGGATTTAATTTGATTTACATTCTTCTTTAATTAATTAATTTTTCAAATTAATGTTCATTAAACTTTTAAAATTACATGAAACTGACAACTGGTACGCCTCGAGACCTATTTCACTCCACATTATCACTGAAAACCCGAAGCATACTGTCAATATAGGATACTGTTTCATTTATCCTCCTTTATTCAAGGCTCAGAAACATATCTACATGGTTTGTCAGTCAGGCCAATCCAAGCAAGGCCGTTCGACGTGATGAGGGGAAACAGACGGCAGTAAGCAACACAAACGGTGAGCACGAATTTTCAAATTCCCCTGTCCCGCCTATCATGAACGTTGACACTTGTCAAGATTTCTTTGTACCATCCATGGCGCTCATTCAGTCTTATATTATGAGACTAGATTCTCGTCGAGCAAGAGGTTTCGGTTGGCGATCGTATGATAGGCTACTCAGTTAAGAATAAGAATGGCGAGATACCCTTCATCGTCATGGGCCAAAATAAATCATGATTTGTGGCTTGTGAATGTCATGCCTCAGGCAATCGTTCAACTACCACCAAATAAATCTCAAGCAAAACGCCCTCCCCCGACCAAGCAATTCAAGTCTCCTTGTTTCGATTTCAATCTTCGCTCGTGTTCACGCACACAATGTAAATTCACACACACGTGCATGAAGTGCGGTGGTCCCCACTCATCTAAGCCCTGCGCCAAAGTATCGAACGGATATCAATCAAATCATCCTTTACAGTAAAAGGACTTCCCTGTGAAGTCGCCGATCAAGACTGATATTTTAGAGTCATACTTACAAAATTATCCTGATCAGGAAGCATCTCTTCAATTTATAGATGGTTTTAAATTTGGCTTCAGCTTAAGGTATGAGGGCCCGAGAAAGGCTACAACGTCAAAAAATCTTAACTCTTGTCATTTACATCCAGACATCATTAATCAAAAACCGCTCAAAGAGATTTCGAATGGCCGCATGGCAGGTCCTTTCACTGCCCCACCTATTCCAAACCTCAGAATATCGCCTGTCGGATTAGTGCCGAAAAAAGACTGACAAATTCAGGTTAATTCATCACCTATCATTTCCACAGGGCTCTTCAGTAAACGATTTCATTAGTGACGAGTTTGCGTCAGTGAATTACACTAAATTTGATGAGGTAATTTTCATGCTTCAGGAATTTGGGCGTTCAGGCTCAAAGTTAAAGCAGATATGCAGATCGCGTTCCGACTAATACCAGTAACACAAACCGATTTCCAGCAATTTCGTCGACTTGCACCACAGGCAAACAAAACTTCGACCCAAATACCCAACACAACATGGCGGCATTTGAAGCGATAGCTTTCCGGTTGTTGGACTCATCAGTAACAGATAACACTAAACGTGCATATGCGCAAGCAATCTCTTCTTTTGAACGATTTAGAAACAAATTCAAACTCGCCCATTCGTGGCCTGTCCCAACGGAGTATCTGTTCAGTTACATTGGTTACATGTCGTTGCAAGGCCGAGCTGTGTCGACAGTTTCTCAACACCTCGCCGCGATCAGCAGAGTACACAAGCTGCATCTTTGGGCAGATAGCACAGATAATTTTATTATTAAGAAAATGATTCAGGGTATGAGAAATACTTCCCAGGTTCAAGGACGTCCGCTTACCTATCACAATACCAATTTTACCTTGTTCAGGTCCTTCCCTCAGTCTGTTACTCAAACTTCGAGGCAAACTCTTTACCAGCATGTTTACATTAACATTTTTCGGCTTCCCCGGGGAAAGCGAGATTGTTAAGTCAGATTCACGGTCCCTAAAGACTTACAGTTCGAGGACGTTTCCCTAGCTACTTCCAGTTTAACCGTCAACATTAGATTCTCCAAAACCGACCAGTACGGGCGTGGACAACTCCTCAACATAAATCGCATTAAAAACATGAAAATTTGTCCAGTTATTGCTATTTCCTCCTATTTGGAAGTTCGTCCTATGTCCCCCAAATCGGATTACCTCTTCTCATACATGAACGGCAAACAATATCCCAGTTCGCTTCGGTTTTATCAAAAACGTTCAAGTTTATAGGGCTAGACCAAGCGGGTTACAAAACTCACTCTTTTCGAATAGGGGCAACAACTACGGCTTCCGTTATGGGAGTTACGTTATAAAAGAATGGGGCCGATGGAAATCTGATGTCTATAGGAAGTATGTCAGAATAAACCTTTGTGATAATCATAGCTAAAGCTTTGCAGTGCCGCTCCTCGGCTCCTCCTACATTTACTGGGCACAGCGGAAGGCAAAAATCCTGGGATTCGGCCGTGACCTGGGAATGGAACATCGAGGGGTCGATATACAGTGGATATCCAAGAGAGGAATGAAATGGTCAGAACTCGCATCCACCGTGTAGAACAACCTGAGACGAATTCCACCACCGAAAGCACTCGTCATTCACCTCGGGTCTAACGACTTGACCAATACACCGGGAGCAGTCCTCGGTAAGGCCGTTATCCAGGATCTACACAACCTGTCAAACCTGATGGCTGACACCGCCCCCGTCTGGTCCGAGATGCTACCCCGGCGGACGTGGGAGGGAGCCGACAACATCGCAGGAATTGAGAGGAAGCGGAAACGGCTGAACCGGCGGGCAGCGTATACAGTGGCACAGCTCGGCGGGAGTATCATCAAGCACAACATAGTCTATGGTGACCCCGGTCTATACCGGCAGGACGGCGTGCATCTTTCCGATGTCGGAACAGCCCAGTTCCTCAATTCTTTTTAGGAAAGTCTTAACCAGATATTTTCTTGACTTCCAATATTTAGCATTTTGGGGAAATCTCGTAGGTACTCGATTTGTGGCGGCAGCCTCTCGGCAAATGCTTATATTGTTATTCCAAATATATTGGTTATTGTATCACTGTGGTTCCCGTGTATACAATTATATCCAGGGAAGGGTTAAATACAAGCAATTCGCTATCGACGTGGCGTCCTCTCGTTAGCAAAGTCGCTTTATTACGGGGTTTTGGCCGAGAGTAATTTATGTGTTTATGTGGGCTTCCCTTGCACTCAATTCTCTCACTGTCATTTGGGGTAGGATAGCTAGCGGCATCCTTTTATGGGCGCTTCAAGGGTCAAGCGCATTGGCTGAGATAAATGTGTGTCTATGTGGACCGCCCTTGCACTCGGATGTTAATATAATTGTTTTGCGAAATCATATATGTAATTTCCAATGTTAGTGTAGAAAAAAGTGGAAACTGTTCATATAAATAATCAGATCAACAGAAGTATGTATGGCAAAGTCACAAATTTTTTAGAAAATATTCAAATCATGTTTCTTATCATGATACAAATTCACATCATATCAGACCAATAGCGTAGACAGAGAAAACTTAATAAGTTTTCAGTTTTATTATAAACGAGTTTATCATTTTGGGCAAAGAAATTAAATATATATCTGTTACTTAAATCGCCACGAATCAATTTCAAATATGCCCGAACGTCTCCTGCACGAAAAAGCCTCAAAATGATTGTTCATCATGAAAATATTGTTAAAAATACTTTATCAACATTTATTCTTATCTTGCTGTTTACATGTAATTATGGCTTTCGATTTGAATGGTTATCTGAAACAGTTGGTAACATTAATGCATTTATAAAAAATTTCGTACCAGACATATTGATATCTTGATACAAGACGGTCACTACTCACTAAAAGTCAGTTCACGATATGCTTGTTATCGCGGGTTCAAATGTTTACTTTTACTTTTTTTAAGGACAGATTCAATCCATGTTGTATATATTGGCGGGTGAAGACAAAATCTACCAACTTCCATGAAATAAACCCGTTTTTTTACTGAAAATTATAGCTTAATATGCCAATTTGCTTTCGTTGTTTTACCAACCAAACGTTGCACCCTTGCCACGCCCTCATTTTTGGGGGAGGGTCAATGTAAATAACACGACTTAGTCTGTATCCCACAAAGATGTTTTTACAATAAATCAAAAGCATACCATCAATGTTTTCTGTTTTCTAATGCAATTTATCAGAGGCACTTAAACGCAAAAAAATCATACCGAATATCAGTCTGAAACTTCCATAACTGCTCCAGGGTCAAAGGTCAAAGGCAGATATGTGATGATCATATTTAGAAGATAATTTAAATCATTTATAAAATAATCGAGACATATTAACAAAACATTTGGGTTAAGATTTTTGAAATTAATTTGAATCTAAAATTTTTCGAAGAGCATTTGAACTTTGTAAATAACGTTATTTGGTGATCTCTTGTACGAATGTACAGTTCGAGTATAAATGCTTTCAGTATAGGCTGTAAGGTTGAACTTCTGATTGTAGCATTCTGTTCAAATAAAGGCTTGTTCACACTCTCTTAGTTTATTACATGACATGTTCACATGACATTTCGTGAGTATTGAATCTTCTTTCATCTGTCCCGCACCTCTCATATAAGTGGCCTTGTGAAGTTGTCACAGTAACCGCTAACTGATTGTTTACTTAAACCGTTCTGCGTCTTTCCTTGAAAGGCTCTTATACGATAAAGTAGCTTCGTTATAACGCCTTTTTGCATCATATCGCTTTTATGTTTAAGCCATTTAATTTATTTCGTATGCCAACATTACCACTTGTGTAAAATAGAAAGACACGTTTTCACTATACTAAGGCACCGACGAGATTCCTTTCTAGGCTTAACACAAAACGGTTATATTTGTTTAATGTAGACACCAACATCTAATAATATGAATTAATTTTATATAGTTATATACAATCACTGATTTTGGAAATCAATTTGCACATACTATTGTAGGTTGTGATTATAATAAGTTGAAAGAAATCTTCATGTTTTTGTATTATTATGCTGAGCATACTATAATTACATTGCAATCTCATTAAAATAAAATCGAATATTGCTGCACTACGTTACGCAGAGTTTATATGACATTGTGGTGAACTGTGAAATATTTTTCATTTTTCAAGGCCTAACTAACCCAGCTTTGATAGGAACATCTATGAACCTACATTATTGATTGAAATATGAATTCTTTGGATATTTATTTTGTTTAATCACATGATAATATATTAAAGTTCACATAATAATACAATCATAACCATGTAATAGTATTTGTTGCGTGTATTATACCTCTTGATTTAAAAGCTGACGTCAGTGTTTTTCACTCGTATGTCATCTAGTATCTAAAGGCACTAGTGCACGCTTTTACGGTTTAAATTGGCTATTTTAAGGTTTAAGAGGACTTATGTATTCACTTAAGCTTTCTATCGATGCAATGAAATACTTAAAATTCTTTACAATTGACCTGCAATAAACAATGAAAAAATTTAGAAAGCCGCTGTCGGCTTGGACATATACAAAATCTAAGGTTAGCTGTGCACAAAACGGATAAATTATAGACAGTTGAACGCGGCTGAAATATTATTATATGCAGCTATTGAATTTACATAAACTCTGAAGTGATACCAAAGAATGAATTATGTTTTATTAAAGCAATATTGTTAATAAACCGATTTGATAACACAGCATTAGCATTGCTATTAGATTGACCAAAGCGGCTGCCGTTTCCGCTTTTTTTGGTTATTTGCAAAATCTTAATATTTCTGATATCGTAGTTCATGCGGATTTATTGTAACGTAACATTAAATACTTCCGGTCTTTGAAAATCAACTTAACTACCTGATTACGTAAATATTTGTCAAATAATTTACGAGGTAGATTACTTGAGGGAGGATCTTGAATGATATTGATAGATATGCAGTATTGGCGTGCACTAGTGCGTTTAAAGAGATGTTTTAGTAGAAATTTGTTGGGACGTTCCTGTTTGTACATTTGTTATAAATACACGTTTATCAAAATATATTATAGTTGTTACATGTTGACATGTTACTGAAAGTTGTATTGTCGTTTCTTTAGATATGTCATATTATACTCATAAAAAGGGAAATATGTCTAAACATTGATGTATTACATTAACGCTTCGAGTTTGGGAAGGCTGTTCATAGAGTTACCCAAATGGAACTGTTCCTTTAATGTAGGCTGTTCATTGAGTTACCCAAATGGAACTGTTCCTTTAATGTAGGCTGTTCATTGAGTTACCCAAATGGAACTATTCCTTTAATGTAGGCTGTTCATTGAGGTACCCAAATGGAACTGTTCCTTTAATGTAGGCTGTTCATTGAGGTACCCAAATGGAACTGTTCCTTTAATGTAGGCTGTTCATTGAGGTACCCAAATGGAACTGTTCCTTTAATGCATCCAATGCGGTCTTAATTACGACTACAAATCAATGGATAATTCCACCAACTACCTTTAATTCTCAGTACTTTTCGAACCCGGATATTATTGCAAGTAGGGTTTCGCAGTTGTATCAATCTAGCTAGCATTTTTGTCAAACAATATCATCGATATATCATATATCAATATTAATTGCAAAATAGGTCTCTTTAATTTTTTTATATTCCTTTCGAAAGCATTGCATAAATTGACCATCAAAACTTCTGTCAGACCGACTTCCCTGGGGTATTATACCATTTGTACCCTTATCCCTACCTCGAAATCACTCCTATGAGAAAAGTTTTGGTAGTTTGTGGGGTGAGGAGAATTTTTCTTCATGTTTCGAATACGTCGTTTTTGCAATATGACGTGACTCAATTATAACTGATTTTCACCCTTGTCTATGAAAGATGCAACTTGATTGGCAGAACACGCCATACCATTTACTGTAATTGATACACAATAGCGAAGAAAACTCAATCTCTTTGAAAACGTGAAAGTCCTGCTTAAAACGGTAACACTATGTGTTTGATGTACAGAACGGAATAAAACAGAATGTATATCTACTGTTGCTGTTTGTTGTTAATGATGATGGTGATTACGACGACGATGATAACGATAATGGTGATGAGGACGGCGATGACAAAAGTGATGTTTACAAAAATGATGAGGGAGAAGATGATGTTGATGTCGACGAAGATGATCATGTTGACAATGATGATGACGACGAAATCGATCATAAAGATAACGTTGATGATAATAGTTGAGCATATGGATGTATATGGATGTTTTATATAATTCATGAAAAGTTGTAGATCATTTAGGATGGAGTTGATAATAAATAAACGAGCAAACTGGATACTGGATCATTGAATTTCCAAATTTAAGAATTAGCATTTAAAAATGCAACAAACCAAGTTACTTGGATCACATCACTTTTTAAAAATGATATTTTATTCTGAATAGGTAAAACGTTTCTTTTGGCGTTCAGTATATTATGATTAAATTCCCAGGGTTTGTCCCATATAACGTTATGTGAAAGGGCGTATGATTTGTCAGAACGAGCTCCTTAAGCTAAGTGCAGTTTGATCCTTCCCGGTACAGAATCAATAAACCGTTATAAAAGAATCCTGTTACATAAATTGCAAATTAATTCTTCCAATGAAAAGATTGGGTTTAAGTCATAGCTCAACATGACAAATGAGTCATACACCCGAATCTCTTAAATGTTCTTACTGTAGGTGTATCACCTTTCACCCTAACAGGTTGAGATGTACTTTGACAAAACTGTTTGAACTCAAATGATGTAGCTAGCGAAGAATAGGTTGGTTTATTTGAACAATGGTGTCATGAATGTTACAGTATTTAAATTATCAATTAAATTACTCGTTTTATTCAGGTTAATAGGACAATGATCTTAATATGTTCAAACATCTCTATAGCGGGGGACCCTATAGCGAAGAAAACGGAATAGTATAAAGCTAACAATGCAAATTGTTAGACTATACATACGCATGTAAGCAGTGTAAACAAGCATTACAACACGGTCGTAAAGGAACATACCAATCATCAACACTATATAATATTGAAAATATTTCAAGGTATGTATAATGGCACAGCAAACACGATTTATGCATATGGTAATCACATATCTGGGTTAGGTAAATTTATACATCACTTGATGAAGGAAATAACCCGAGATATCCCCGGCTTTTCAATTTCTTTGTCAGAGTGTCAACAAATGTTTGCATAAGTGCTAAATATGGACTCTCCTATATCTTGTTCCAATTCAGGTGTTAGGCTGCTGCAGTCGTTACGCCTTCGTCCATTTATTATGAGAGGTCCCCTATCCTTTCTTCAGAGAAGATACTCCCCATCAACAAACAAGCCTCCTTGGGCGAGAGGCGTTAATTGTTACGCTGCATAGACTTTTCAGTATCAAAATTAAATTCTTTTAAAGTTCGTTTATAAAAGGAAATTTGTCACCAGCACTTTTTCATCTTATATATCAATATTTCTCTTATATATCAATATTTCTCTATAGTCAATAACACTATGTATTTTTCTCATTGGAGAAGTGAAAATAGCAAATAGCCATATCATAAAATAAAAAGTAATCTATAACAAAATAAATCTTGTCTCATGGAAATTGAACAAAATCAATAAAATGACGATGTTCAAAAAAGTATAAATAAAAAATGATACTGCGAAACCATGCTTAAGACGAATTGAAGTGGTACGAGGAGAAGGATAAAGAAACAACCAACTTTAGTCACTTTTAAAATACGATTTACTCACGTACAGCATTGAAATATGAACGAGAAAGAAATTAGAAAGTTATTGGAGCAAAATATACAAATCGTTGTTGATGATGTTGACAAGGAGAACATGTAGCTGAAAAGTATCATTTAAATGCTCATCTGTTTAATAAAAAGGTTTAAGGATTTTATCGAAAATTGAACAAAGTAAAGCGGAAGGTGCGTGGGATCAGTCATGCATATGTAGGTTAGCAGTGTTCGGTGGGTCATTGAGTACTTAAATATGTAAATGTGACCTGTAATTCCGAATTCGGTTTCAACCAATATCGTCATATTTTCTTGTTTGGAAATATGATGCTTTGGAGAAATCTGAAAATGATAAAAAAACATTTTCTAAGATATACAAATATAGAATGCACCGACTACGTCATGAAATCTGATCTTTTTCTAAAAGTCTACTTGCTTTCTAACTCCTGGGTCAAAGAAGTGTACACACCGCAAAAGACGTCAAACCTATAATAGTAACAGTGGATAGACAGTTGATAAATGATCAAACTAAACACTACATTAGCTATAGTTTAACTGATTGTGTATTAAAAAACCGAATACTCACTAAAATGATGTGGTATTTAACGAGCGAAAGCGACAGGAAATACATCTGGCAAATTATTAGATTAACCAGCAATCCGGGGAGTTTGTGTTGTTACTGTGCTACAACTTGGTATTGCACAGAATCACGTACCACCATAATCGTGGAAAAAAACTTAGTTCTGCTCCTTGAAAGTTTTTTGCTTGACGCAACAGTGAAGTTTAATCACCTTTCTCCGTAGCTTTGCTCCAGAATCTGTCAAAACTTCACACAAATGATTAAGTCATAGTTAGAATTACTACGCATGAACAGGAATATTCTCATACCATATACAGCATGTTAAGAATGAATCGTTTTCATTCAGTTTTATTTTCAAGTTTTTTCTTGTACTTATAAAACTTTAATATCTTATCTCCCCCATTGCTTATATCAGTCTAGTCAAAAAGTAATGAATCCATATGACTACTTTAGAATCTTCAGATAAATTAGTCCTTAACAAGGTATACAAATAAGTAAAGTTTCAAACTGATAAGAAGACAGAAAATTTAACAGGGCTGATAATGCAAAGGTTAAATTTCAGGTTCAAAAGAAAATTAAAAAAAAAACAAAAAAAAAACGAATCTACATTTAGTTAATTTCCCCTCCAAAAATATTACCAATTTTTGCTCAAGTTAGCTTTTACAAAGAACACCATTATTCGGGCCATAAAATGACACTCAAGGGAAAAAGGCGTCGCAACAAATTCAATATATTTTTTTACAAAAGACTTACTCACGGGAGGTAGGCGGCTTACACAACAGAACAGGTGTACCCAACTATCTATCTCAATTAAAGGTGTATCAATACTTAACCAGTTGACAAAGTAATGCTTTAGTTAGTGGGAGAGTTGAATGAAAGGATTGTCTTATTCCGATACGTAATGTCCTAATATGAAGACCGATCTTAGAATAGACAAAGTACAACTTTCTTTCCTCAGGTGACGTCATTTACTTACATAAACGGGATATTACGATGAAACACGATCTAAATAGATTTCAAAGTATTTTGGTCTGAATAGGTGTGTTGTCTGTCGAGTTGTAGGTTTGCGTAGTAGCTTGAGGGGTCGTTGCTATGTCGATGAGTTTCCGGTTTGGGTGTAGAATGCATGTACATTTGCCTCATTCAGACTTGATGATGGGAGATTTTAAAGATTTTAGGGTAAGATGAAGGGCAGAGCAGGGCAGGGCAGGGCAGGGCAGGGCAGGGCAGGGCAGGGCAATGTAATCAATGCACCGTTGTCCTCTGAATTGGAATGTTTCATTGGTAAAGAAGGGTCAATTTTATCGAAAAGAGGAGTTCTTGGTTTATCATTAAATGTCTTTAGATACAAACAAAATGATGGAAAGGAAGATAATCCATTCTTGCACGTTTCAGTGGTAAAGAAGGGTCAATTTTATCGAAAAGAGGAGTTCTTGGTTAATTATTAAATCTCTTTGACTACATAACGAAATGATGGAAGGAAGATAATCCATTGTTGCACGTTGCTTTGTAAGGATAGTGCGGGATGATCTGAACTCGACAACATGACTCAGCAAGTGATTATTGTATAATATATTTCTATCAATATGGTTCACACTCTTGACAATGGGACCCCACCCGGATCGATACATGGATTAATGCACGAGCAAACAATACGGCAAATAGTTATTAACGATGTTTACAGACATGAACACCCGTTGCCACTTTACAGATTTCCTCGCTTTCAATATTTACTATCGTACCTATTGGACCGTGGTGATCAATACCAACATCAATAATTGGAGAAATTCCTGCAACCTTCTGAATCGAGTTGTTATGCAGCATTAAATAGTAATGCGTTCATCGGGTACATTTTCTGCAAACCTAGGACGAAAGTTCGATTTACAAAACATCTTGGCTTATGAGACTCTTCGTGATTTCATGACATTATTTGTCTTAGATAAAAACATTAAATGCCATATATGGTTATATACATTCAACACATCTCACATATTAATCTCAAAATGACTTATTATTTGTAACTATTTGTTTTCTATGAAAACAGTCTTATTTGTTCGCAGAAGCCGAAATCGATCCATGACCAATTTTCAGGGTTACCAGAATTATATAACCTATTAACGACTTTCAACTCCTAACTGTTTTAGATAAATCCTCGAAATTACGCTTGACTAATCGAAACTCTTCAACAACAGTCTACGCCCCTCGACCAAATGACACCATATACATTTTGGCACAAACATATCATGGAGTGTCCATTCATGAAGCATAACAAGAGAGGAATACAGAATGTCCATGCATGAACAATTACAAGAAAGGAATACAGAATGTCCATTCATGAACAATAACAAGAGAGGAATACAGAATGTCCATTCATGAACAATAACAAGAGAGGAATACAGAATATCCATGCATGAACAATAACAAGAGAGGAATACAGAATGTCCATTCATGAACAATAACAAGAGAGGAATACAGAATATCCATTCATGAACAATAACAAGAGAGGAATACAGAATATCCATGCATGAACAATAACAAGAGAGGAATACAGAATATCCATTCATGAACAATAACAAGAGAGGAATACAGAATGTCCATGCATGAACAATAACAGGAGAGGAATGCAGAATGCCCATTCATGAACAATAACAATTAAGAGAGGAATACAGAATATCCATGCATGCACAATTACAAGAGAGGAATACAGAATGTCCCTTCATGAACAATAACAAGAGAGGAATACAGAATGTCCCTTCATGACCAATAACAAGAGAGGAATACAGAATATCCATGCATGAACAATAACAGGAGAGGAATACAGAATGTCCATTCATGAACAATAACAAGAGAGGAATACAGAATGTCCATTCATGAACAATAACAAGAGAGGAATACAGAATGTCCATTCATGAACAATAACAAGAGAGGAATACAGAATGCCCATTCATGAACAATAACAATTAAGAGAGGAATACAGAATATCCATTCATGAACAATAACAAGAGAGGAATACAGAATGTCCATTCATGAACAATAACAAGAGAGGAATACAGAATGTCCCTTCATGACCAATAACAAGAGAGGAATACAGAATATCCATGCATGAACAATAACAGGAGAGGAATACAGAATGTCCATTCATGAACAATAACAAGAGAGGAATACAGAATGTCCATTCATGAACAATAACAAGAGAGGAATACAGAATGTCCATTCATGAACAATAACAAGAGAGGAATACAGAATGTCCATTCATGAACAATAACAAGAGAGGAATACAGAATGTCCATTCATGAACAATAACAAGAGAGGAATACAGAATGTCCATTCATGAACAATAACAAGAGAGGAATACAGAATGTCCATTCATGAACAATAACAAGAGAGGAATACAGAATATCCATTCATGAACAATAACAAGAGAGGAATACAGAATATCCATGCATGAACAATAACAAGAGAGGAATACAGAATGTCCATGCATGAACAATAACAAGAGAGGAATACAGAATATCCATTCATGAACAATAACAAGAGAGGAATACAGAATGTCCATGCATGAACAATAACAGGAGAGGAATGCAGAATGCCCATTCATGAACAATAACAATTAAGAGAGGAATACAGAATATCCATGCATGCACAATTACAAGAGAGGAATACAGAATGTCCCTTCATGAACAATAACAAGAGAGGAATACAGAATGTCCCTTCATGACCAATAACAAGAGAGGAATACAGAATATCCATGCATGAACAATAACAGGAGAGGAATACAGAATGTCCATTCATGAACAATAACAAGAGAGGAATACAGAATGTCCATTCATGAACAATAACAAGAGAGGAATACAGAATGTCCATTCATGAACAATAACAAGAGAGGAATACAGAATGCCCATTCATGAACAATAACAATTAAGAGAGGAATACAGAATATCCATGCATGCACAATTACAAGAGAGGAATACAGAATGTCCCTTCATGAACAATAACAAGAGAGGAATACAGAATGTCCCTTCATGAACAATAACAAGAGAGGAATACAGAATGTCCCTTCATGCACAATTACAAGAGAGGAATACAGAATGTCCCTTCATGAACAATAACAAGAGAGGAATACAGAATGTCCATGCATGACCAATAACAAGAGAGGAATACAGAATATCCATGCATGAACAATAACAGGAGAGGAATACAGAATGTCCATTCATGAACAATAACAAGAGAGGAATACAGAATGTCCATTCATGAACAATAACAAGAGAGGAATACAGAATGTCCATTCATGAACAATTACAAGAGAGGAATATAGAATGTCCCTTCATGAACAATAACAAGAGAGGAATACAGAATGTCCCTTCATGAACAATTACAAGAGAGGAATACAGAATGTCCATTCATGAACAATAACAAGAGAGGAATACAGAATGTCCATTCATGAACAATAACAAGAGAGGAACACAGAATATCCATTCATGAACAATAACAAGAGAGGAATGCAGAATGTCCATGCATGAACAATAACAGGAGAGGAATGCAGAATGTTCCATGTGAACCGTAGCTTGAAAGTACTGCTATCTGATAGAATATTTAAGTTTGTTCTTACGGAGTTTCGATGGAGAAATGAATAATAAGACCATTACACATCTGTTATCAAAGGTTTTGCCTTTTTATGACTGGAGATGTGTTGTAAAAAAATCGTTTTGTTTCATACTGTTGTTCATGCCTGTTTGATGCAAAGTTGCGTTTATTCGAAATTTTTAATGCATCTGCAACAGTCATTGTCATCGCGTTTTAACTTCAAAAGGGCTGTTTAGTCCTGTATTATCTATTTTGAGGTATAGTAAAATACCTTCAACAATACACAAATTTAAGCATATCTTCCTGAACATGTTTATTTCATGGAAGTGATCTTTAAATAAGGTTAAATTTCATAATTTATTTACACTACAGACAATAAGTGAGGAAAAAACACCTCAATCTTTATTATAAAGATCTCAGGCCTATAGTACATTTACATTTAATGAAACATATTTATCACATTTATGAAACGATTCGGTTTCTGAATAACGATGCCCAATGGACAGGGTTTCAATTTCTTCATGATTTAAACTGTTTAAAAGTATTATGCTAAGGGGCATTTGCTTGGATAGATATCGGGGTATTTAAGGAGCTACGTGGATACAAATATGCTGATGTAGCACAATTGGTTGTTGCAATTGGTTCATTGGTCTGTTGGTTCAACCAGCGTTATAAACTAAGAGGTCTGTTCCGTTCTTTGGTACTTTTCCTATAACAAACAGTCGAAAAGAAGATAGTATGCAAATATATATCAAGAGGAGATTTTACAAGTTCTAAAACATTACTGTCTTACAATAGATGTATAGAGTAAAAAATAAGTATTTACCTCTATGTAAAAGTAAAAAGAATCGGTAATATTTAACCTACATGTACATTTGTTTAAAAATACCTTTATTACATCGAATATGGTGAATCTATTTCTTCATTGTATCATACCGTTATCATTATTTCCAAAAACGTAAACTCATTCACGATCAAATAATTACGGTAAACAACAGGTTGAAGTTAACCGGAATACTGTGTCATCTTATAGTTTCAAAACGTGAGGTAAAAATAATGCAGTAACTTTCATTTTCATACTTTTGAAGAGCAAGTCCACAAATTTCTTTTGAATTTGATGTCATACCATATATATATATATATATATATATATATATAAAATATTTTTAACAAGCAACAGTGTACATGTATTTTACGTCATAAAACCGACCATCGTAGATGTTTTGAATTTTTCTCCCAAATTAAAAGTCCATCTCTTCACGACATTCCACATCATCAACATTATCAAGGAGGGACATGTTAGTCAGTTCCACTCCGCCCTTAATTATAACCTAGTCATACCATATTAGGCTATTTCCTCACCTTCAATTATCATTTATACCACATTTCAATAAGCAAAGGCTCTGACTGCTCTCAAGCCTTCTCCTCTTCCTCATATCAATATTTACCAGGCAAAGAAGCCGATAGCAAGAGGAGAGGCCAAGCTTTTCAATACACCCACGTCACGGGTTCGGCTACTGTGTGGATACAGAAGGGAGGTGCCATTAAGCAAACTCAGATAGGTTTAAAAGGCTTCGGAGCATCTTCATCGACCATTTCAAAAAGGCGACACACTGACTTGTTAATTTTGCCGTGTATTTCGACTTTGAAAAATATTCTATCAAAACAGAACCTGAGGAAGAAGGAATAGTACATTGACGCGGTTTTAAGCCATTGGTAAGTATCTTAATTCTTTATATCGATAACCATGGTAACATGTTGTTTTCGTATATCATTTTCTTTTATAACGTTTTCGTTTTAGTAATAATTTAGTTTGGACTGAACGTTTGAAATTGGATTTTAAGATTTGATAATAAGGTTTTGAAAATTTAAAGAAAAACTAGTATCATATTATAAGATTAATATCTTTTGTCGTTAAGGTGCCACAGAAACAGGATCAGATCTGAAATTTGTTTTTACTTGTAGCATAATTTTTTTTATAGATGAACGAAGGATTGGAACATTTTTTTTCAATACATTTTTAAGAAATGTTCTCTTTTTGGTTTGAAAAGTTTGGTATTATTTCTTTAATAAAAATAGAAATAATGTATTCAACAGTGCTTTTAAAATCTAGAGAAAAATACTACAATGAAAATAAGAGAACGTAATGATTATAATTATTGGTAGGTGGCATTCAGAGCCAGAATGAACCTACCAAGAAACATAGTATACAGTTTATTACATAAGAGATAATAACGATTGAAACCCAGCTGAGCCGTGATTTTGTTTGTTTAAAATTCTCAATTTACAGCAATTTTGATATCCAATACGTTTTTGAATAAAATAAAATGTGTAAGTTCCACCCGATGAAGGAAATGTATAAGGAAATGTATACTTCTTTCACAAAATATGTTTTTACACTCAAATTCAACTTTGACAAACAGCAACATGTTTGACTGTAGGAAATGTTGTATCATTTCTTTGGTCTATCACTGTAAATCACAGAATGGTGTAGAATCAATCAGTTCGATAGGGGAGGGGGTTATTCTTTTTAGAAACGAATTTCTAAGTAACATTTTTGTTCATACCCATGTATTTTGGTATCTCACACTAAACAATCTGATAAAGAATCGCGCCAAATCATGTTTAAAGTATACAATGAAACCAATTATCAGTGTCACGAAGTGAAAAGATGTAAAAGAAGTTTAATTCAGAAAAGTTCGATACTTCTATGCTTTACGATCTTCTAACCAAATATATGTTCAACTACTGTAACTAATTATTATAAGTTGTAAACTTCGTAACAATAAGTTTTCTCACATTTTCGAATTTCAAGTACTGCGTAAAACAAAATGGAAGAATTGTCATACATTTAAAGAGACTGATTAAATGGACTAAATGAGATTTTGTGTGACGTAGTAACATTTTTAATGTTATATTTTTCGATAGTTATGTATTTATGATATATCATGCGATTGAATTAGTCATTTCTTCGTTGTATTGATAGATAAGTTAGTGTATTAGTTTTGCTGTATCAATTACGTTTCAAATGTATTTTCAGGCTTTTCAATCATGATGAAGGGAACTTTAATCACTCTTGCCGTATTGGTTCTTACCCTGGCTGGCCTGACCCTTTCACAACGTAAGTGTGCGATATATCTCATGTTGCACTTCGTAATGTTGAGTTTTCTAATATACGTACATGCATCGAGGAAACCGGTGAAGTGATAAAAAATAAGCGGCAAATTGTAAGCGAGTGATTTTCCCCCCAAAAACACTTTTGTTAAAAGTGACATAAATTATTTTCCGTTAAAAAAGAATTTAATTTGTAGAAAAAAATCCATTTCTCGATTTATAAAAATCCTACTTCTTCCCCTACTTTGGAATGACATTTCAATGCTTGACGTTACGAAAACCACAGATATCTATGCGATGAAGTGGCATGACAATGTTATGGTGCTTATTTGAACATGAATCATTCAGTGAAGGTGCTACGACTTAAACCGAGAACAAAATTATCAAAAAATGCTCTGAATGATAAAAAGATGCTTCTTTGATGCTATGTTTGTTATCAGAAAACATTTACGTTTGTAGGCAAATAAACTTATCGGCGTCAAAACAAGACTATATCTCATAATCATTTGAAATCTTGTTGAACTTTATACCTGAAGACGAAATTAGGTTAAAAAATAATAAATTATCAACTTCTTTATTCAAAGAATAGCGACGAATCAATAAAGATCCGTAAAGCGTGTTTAAGCCTTCACACGAATACCTCAGAAACGGCATAAGGATATTTATAATCCTGGGAGCAAAAAATATTGGACATACATTAAATATTTGAACTTTATTACCTTAACGAGGTTTACAAGTATCAAACAGTATATCTGAAGACGCTTCAGTGAAATACTCCAATATTGGATATTCATTAAACTTTTGTAGTTTATCTCTTTAATAACTCTTAGAAAACCATTCAGTTTCTCGGAAGACGCTTCAATCTTAAATCTGTATGATTTCAGAGGTTTGCGAAGACGTCACCATTGTTGTCGAGGTATCGGAGAATACAGAGAGCGGCTCCACCGACAACCTGGGGAATATACAGAATGAGTTGAACACAGTCTACCAGAGCGTTCCCACCGCAGACAGAAAGATCGGATTTTTTGCCACAAGCTTTGGCTACGACGACCAGGCCTGGACGGTTAACTCATTACAGAACTACTTCAATAGTGTGTCTTCAAAGGGTGGCTACGTGTTCCAGGGTTTGGATGAGATGGCTAAAACCTACCCCACCAGCCCAGAGCGAGTCAACGTGGCGGTCATCTACTCCTCTGAGCTGGTTCAAGCAGACATAGCCTTGATAACTGAAGACGTACAAGCTTTGAGAAATAAGAATTATTTCGTCACTTTGTATGCCATCGGCAAGGCTATCAGGTCAAGACGTCCGCAACTTTACGACCTGTTGACAGATAGCCTTTCAACTGGAATGTTTACACTTGAAAACGAGTTCAGTGTTTCCGGTTTGTCAACCATGATTCAGAACAACGTGAGACGCTG
The DNA here is from genome assembly GCA_921293015.1 of Phorcus lineatus. Taxonomy (NCBI): domain Eukaryota; kingdom Metazoa; phylum Mollusca; class Gastropoda; order Trochida; family Trochidae; genus Phorcus; species Phorcus lineatus. The sequence goes on along the minus strand of OV121096.1, from coordinate 1,606,103 downwards.
TAGCAACGTCGCCCCCGTCACAACACAGGCTCCCAGCGACGCAGAAGGACGTAAGGGATTTGAACACATTTTTGTTTATCTAAATAATTCAACATAAACGTAAATGATAAACTCGTTAGATTTCTTTGACGAGATGTTTTAGTTTTATTACGTAACATTGTTAAATTTAAATGGTCATTGAACTGTTTGTTAATTCAATGTAATGTCGATAGTTATGATTTTCAAAAGTCATTTAAATCTTAGAAACTTTACTTATATAGAAGCCACAAAAACATAACTTCCCTCATGGTGTATCACATCATACTTTTTCACAAAAATCTATTTGAATGTAAAAAGGTAGCAAAAATCTGAACCATTTCATATGTTTGTCTGCCAGGTTGTAAATCCTGCGTGTCGACCCAGACTTCCGGCAACGTCTACCACGACACACGGTGCGACATGTTCATCCACTGCCAGAAGGTCACTCAGGATGGCGTGTCGAGGATCGTACTGACAGAGAAGTACTGTGCCCCGGGGACTCTGTTTGACCCTACCATCCAGGTGTGCGACCACGCCTACAAGGTTCTCAACAAGAGCAGCACGCTGACCCATTGCTGTAAGTGATTTTTTTGATAATCAATTCCAATTGGAAGAATTTGGAAGAACACACGTTCATTTACAGTAATGATCTTTTTCATTGAAGTTGGAATATGGAAAGAAAATACAATTAATTATAGTTCAATTCTTTTCTATCAAAGATTTTATTTATCAATGATATCATTATAACGGATACAATCAGTGACGTCAGCATTGCACATCAAACGTAGTGAAGTAAGGGATATTTGACTTTTTTTATAATGGATTCGCGACAGTGAATGAATAGTTGTCACAATGGTTAATTCTTGAAAGATAATCCTCTCTTCCTCGCAACTTGCTGAATGTTCATTTCTTTGTGCAAAAATATGGATTACGATTGTTTAAATATAACTGTGTTCCTTTTGTCTATGTTCTATATAATAGTGAATACAATGTCTTTACTTCTTTAATTCTTGTATCGATTTTCCCCGTGTGTAGCCTGGTGTCAGGGTACCAACCGAGGCCCCTTCCCCGTCGGGGACACCTGCAAAGCCTACTACGAGTGCACAATGACCGGAAATCTCACCAGCAATTGCTGCCCAACCGGTGAATCGTTTGACGGAAGCAGTTGCGTGAGGGACGACTTAAACAATTACTGCCAGTACGACGGAACGACTGAACACATTGGATACTGCCAAAACTACTTCACGTGCATGGGGGAGGACGCCTCTTGGAACGAATGCTGCTACAACAAAACTACTGGCGACTGTCTTGCCGCCAGTGAATGCTCTTCTGGATGTCCGAGGATTAACAGTAAGATTGAACATCATTTCTAAAAGATATTCAAATGACACTAACACGTGTATAATGATGATGAGTATTATTAATATGATGTTTATAACGATGCTCAATGATGAAGATGATGATGGTGATAATAATAATAAAGATAAAAATTGTTGTTTCGTTGTTATCATCATCATCATCATCATAATCGTTAGCATTATCATTATCATTATCATTATTATTAATAATATTTTTTTATTCCCAGCTTGTGACTTGGTAGCCATAGAAGGAGACCAATGCGGATTCAGATCAGCCACGGCTGCAAACAGTGACCAGCGATGTGCACCGGGAACTGTTTTCAGCAGCGCCAGTTGCGGTTGTATCCACGTTCAGGGAGAAGTTGACCTGTGTCCTCTAGAAGACCCCGTCACGATTGAGAACAGTATGTGATAACCTTGCACTAATCCATTTGAAGAAGACCACATGGTCACATTATCAGCTTTATAGTATCGTATGTTATGGTTTTGTATCATGGTATGATATGGTGAGGGCTTGTATAGTCTTGTATCGTATGTTATAATTTGTTAGAGAAAGGTATGGTATGTTATGCTATGTTATAGCATATACAAGTATCGCATGATGAAATAAACATAAGGTACAATATACACTTTATAGTTTATTATACAAGATATGTATATTACAACGCAAAACATTTGTGTTTAAATAAAAAGGGTTACTATGTGTGTTTTGTTGCAGAATGCCATCCAACGGTCCATATCAACTGGGGGAATGAGCAAAACAGTCAGTGGGGGTTCAGCAGCAACAACAGGTGGATAGGAATCCGCAACGGGGTTGACATCAATGGTGGAGACGCTGGGTTCGACGAAACGAAGAAGCAGTTCGGTCTTCTGTGGTACACTGGCAATGCGCCGTATTCCGAGGAGGCCTACCTCTTCCGTGCCAGTGTCAAGGAGACCTCCACGACTACAAACAAGGACATGGTTATTTTCAGCAACAGGCCGTGCAATGGCGGTGAACCATCTGTCCTGGTGACGATGAACCCCTCCAGCAGGACAGTGACCTACACGATACGCACAGACCAGACGGAGTCAACAAGCACCCTCAGCTACAACTCGGTGAGATTATAAGATTAACAGATATGGAAATTTTAGGTATTGGGTTCACGTGATGCGATTTTGTCATCTGGATACAAAACATGCTCACCGTTTAAACTGATTGGTGTTTTATGTAAAGAACTTTTAGTCATAGCCTCCTTTACGATTTGGCAATTTTCTTTTGAATTCCCTCAGCTGTGCAAATAATTTGAGCTCGGATACGGCCCTTATCCTTTACTCTCTTACTTCGTCTAGCATGAACGACTCACGTCTGTCTGTTAAAAGATATGTGTAACACGCACAGGTGAAAGTACTCTAGTTAATCGATACGAAACTAAACCTAAACAACACCTTTTCTGTATGGTCTGTCAGTTTCCGATTGGGAGGGCAACTCATTTGATTTTAAATCCATGTTATTTTAAAAACATGTTATATACTTACTTACTTATAGAAAAAAGTCCTTCAATTAAAGTAAGCATGACTGATTGTTTGTTTCAGAACCCAGACGCATGGAAGGAAGTGTCACTTCGTTACGACAGCACCACTGGTAAAATGAATACGTTCCTTCGACTCCTGGACAATAACGACAATGTTCTAGAAGAGAAAAGCGATGAGAAGACACTTTCAGGAAGTATGTGCCTTAGTTCTATCTAAAACATATTCGATAGAAAAGTTTGAGGAAGACGGTTAACAATGCTCTTAACGTGTTAATGTACTCAGCGTAAAAATTTGCTAAACGGTTTGCTACAATGTGCTTATTCTCTTAAATCTCTTATATGATTTTGGGTATTTTGATTTCTAATTTTCTTTCGCGACCGCGAGTATTATATGTAACGAAGAAATGTGATTTACAGCGGTATTTAGGTAAAGTGTTCTTATTAATTTCAAATTAACCAAATCATTCTTGTGAATCGCCTCGCTTCATTGAGATCATCGTATTACGCCATTCCCTGGCTAACTTTGTTCTTTCACGGAGTAGAATGGTATCATGATATTTCATTCAAGGAAAATGTAGATTTCTTTTAAGCGATGAATGGTTAAATATGCATTTAAAAAGGTTTATTTTTTTATTTCGAATGATCTACAATTCATTTATTGCTTAAAAAGATATTCCATTATATTAATGCCTTTGGTTCGTATTATCATTACATTAAGTCTACTAATGTAAAATCGTATACCGTAAAGATAAAGATCGTAAATACCGCAAAGAGTTAAATTCTTCACGATTTTAATCTTGCATAAGTTTTATATGATAGCTCAAAGGTTACCCAGACTCAACGAATCCATGATTTCGGTGACTATCTTTTATGAGATAAACTTCCCTTACTGATATAATGTATTATTATATTTCGAATGGTGAAATATGCCATTTACCGGTGAAAGTAAAACCCGTATTTTCACTGAGTGAAATAATAATGGTATTCTACTCCGTCAAATGATGCTACAATCATACGACGTCGTCTGTGACGTCATGAAACAATTTTATAATGTAGTATTCAGTTGCTAATAGTGAATCTTAAAATTTTGCAGGGATCCAAACATCCTCGTGCCCACTGAAGTTTGCAGGCGAAGGTGATTCAGAAGGGGCTAGACCCTTCTTTACCGGAAGAATGGATGACGTGAGTGAATATATTAGTTTCTTACTTTCTATACTTCTGTATCACAACGTTTGTTACAAATCCCAACGTGGCTATGACGAGATCCTAGGGATAATTTTGATTTTAATGTCATGGCGCTAGTGGTTGAAATATGGCCGAAGCGGCGTTAAACAATAACTCACTCACTATTTCCTTTGCTACAGATCAAAGTGTACGGATGCTCCTCTGATCAAACCCCCGATGCTGACAGTCCATCATCTCAGCCTTAGAGAACCGGACCAGACTCCCCCAACTTTGGTGCTTTACCTGACAAGAAAACCGCATTCATGCCTCTACTCATCGGGAACTGATTGTTCTTTATTTATTTTTTTCTAATGTTTTAACGTTTTAATAAACGCAAGAAATCGAGGCGCAATTTTATTGTGTTCATGTTTTGGGAATAAGGTTCATTGGTTAACTAATTCACTTAACGTAAACTAGTATGCCGTGTAACATACTACTAATATGAACTAATTAACAGGGTTTGAAATAAATAGAACCTCAACCTCGTGTAATTTGATATCAGATATCGACATTTTTTTTAGTAAAATCAGGACTTTTATCGACACACCTAGGCTATTTGTAACGTTATAAGCATTTGGTGGCATCTTTGAAATACATGTTTTTGGAATTAGGTTCATTGGTTTACTGATTAATTCACTTTACGTTAACTAGTATGCCATGTAAGGTTTACTTACATAGTACTTATATATAAACTAGTAAACAGAGTTTGAAAATTAAATAGAACCTCACCCTCGTGTAATCTGATATCAGATATCGACACTTTTTAGTAAAATTAGGACTATAATCGACAACATTTGTTACGTTTGTTAACTGAAATCATAAGATTTGGGGTGAGGTCTTCAAAAAAACATTGTCTACAATTTCTCATATCACTGCTCTAATAGTCAATATTAAAGCCCTGTGATTTTCTGCAGGTGAACAATTGATACACTCTCTTTCCCCACAGATGTAGCTCCGTCATAAGTTTATATACTTAAAAGGACTGCCCAATCAGGCATATTTTGTGGAAACAAAAGTCAAGGGAACGTTCATGACTTTTGTTTATTCATATTTGTAATTAGTAAATGATAATAACAACACAGTTAATATATAACACAGTTGAAACATGTTACGTAGGGTTACATTTTGGTTGATATAGATTTGAAAACTTTCTAAAAAGGAGTTGAGATTCCGTTAAAAAACCTCCACAACATTATGTTCCGCTTGGGGAACCTACCGGAAGTCCGGGAGGAGCTCGATTTTTAACAGAAGTTAGTATACGAATTTATGACAGAGCTACAACTGTGGGAAGAGAATGGTAATATATTGCTTTAACAACGTCAAGCTGAGGATAGTTTAGTACTGAAGCATCGTAGTTAGCTGGATTACCGTGGAGACTTCTCATAGAAGCAGTATACAAATTGTTTTTAATTTAAACAGCAAACGGAGCACTGACTAGACATTTTTAAGATAAACATTTTGTGTTTTGAAATTGGAGATTTTTGTACATGATTTTTGGCGGAAACCCTTTGAATTGACCAAGGACGCGTGGTGTGAATATTGCGAGGTTTAAATTTGGGATGTATTCGCTGCCAAGTCAGTGTGACAAGTCTTTGAAATCCTTAATTTTGGTTATCTGAAATCTACTGTTTTCAATCACGAATATTTTGCTAGAGTTTTCCACTTTCTTTTGGAAGAGAACCGGGACAAGGCTTTGCAAAATGTCCCGACTTCCGGATACAAGCATTGAATCGGCTGATCGGGTTTGTTTTCGTCTCAGTATTCAAAACGAAATTTAAACCTATCACTGCATGTTCACAACTGTTTCTCGAAGAACAAATATATACATGATATATCATAATTTTACAAAACTCTTGTCTCTAAGATATAGAGCTGTAACAAAGGAACCTACGTCCCTGTGGAGAAAATATTTGACTCTAACACTACTGTGGTAAGGATTATGAGGTGCTTTCAATAATGGCATCAGTGTATTGAGGTAAGTATCGTCCACCCAGCACCTTTTTTAATTTTGGGTTGCCAAACAGTGGAGCGAGAAAATCCCCAAGGACAAAAGGTGCGCTCCCTGTGAAATATGGTCACCTGGGCTACTTGATTGTTTTTTCTGAGTGATTAATTAAAGTTTTTGTGTGTGCATAAATCGAGCTCGTTAAGTTACCAGTCGGCTAGTTATAAAGCAAAGGAAAAAGGTTTCCGGTATTCAGAGCGGGTTATCTCGTTAATAGATGAATAGTAAATTTGCCAAATCAGACAATCAGAATCGCAAAAACATTTTGACTAAGAAACAGTAAATATTTCATATGTAATCACGGCTTAAAACAAGCTTCGAAATGTGGGGTGAATGCGATTTTCCCAGAACTATGGCCCCTTACTCTGTTCATAAGAACCACGATTTTTGGGGAATTCCAATACTTATTGGTTTTCATTTGATTTTTTTAGATAAATATTCTCCTTCAAGATAAAATGTCAAGATCACATACACAATTTAACCCAATATCCAACTAGGAAGAAAGTGTACATCTTTTGTACATGTGGTGGGGGATATTTGGCTCTCAGTGCACTCATTTTAGCATTTTTAAGCGGAGTTGAATGAATTCTTAGTTTACATATGTCATGACATAAACACGAGTTAACCATTTGCAATAAATGAACGATTATCAAATGAGAATATCTTTAACCCGTCGGAATATTTGTGCCGAAATCGTGTCTCAATAGGGTAAGCGTGTTTTACAATAACCATGTACTTCAAAGATATAATACTTCTATCACATACGTAAACGGTAACTGATATAAATTCTAAGAAAGAAAGTCATAGGCCACTTACCGGAAAATCTAGAAAAATTAAACGTAATAAATAAAAGCAGAGCTCCCATTTCATCACTATGTGTTTACCAATCACCGAAATCTATCGCAACTAAAATTACAAATATTTTCAGGTAAATTAACATAGCTGTTATACTATACAATAAAGCTTATTTGATTGGTCATAAAATGAAATTATAGAAAATTTGTCATCCAAATAATCGTTACAAGAAAACGTGTCTTTTAGAGAGTCTCATTAGTCGACACCATTCCATGCATAATCTAAAGTTTTTAAGATCAACCTTACAGATATCCATTATACAGAAGTCACCGAAACAAGTTTTTGGACGTGTTTGTGATGTGCAATTTAGGTCACATATTATATATATATATATATATATATATATATATATAGTTTACAATCTTGAAATTGTTTTCCAGCTCCCAGGTATTGAATATGAAAAAATATGAAGTTAGAAGTAAATACAATCCATTTTATATCCGGTTCACAATCAACCGAAGTATGTTTTTTGTGTTTCACTTAGTTGAAATATGTATATAGTTTTAATTTGGATGGGAGTTAGATGTGGAAGTTGGATAGAAGTTGGATAGAAGTTGGGCCAGAATGTGAAATTCTCGTGACCCTGAAAGTGTATTAGAAGTATTTAGCATTGAATGTAAAACTTCCATGAGAGGAAATCATTTTTTAAATCAACATTTTCCAATCAAAAGTGGTCAAATAAATATTTACAGTGAGTTCCAGTTGGCAAACGCTTCTATTCAACAACATGGCAACAAAAATGCTCTCATCCATAAAAGCAATCTTACTGAATCAGATATTCATCTTCGAAGAAACCTAACAAAGTTTAAAGGTTACTGGACAATATATTTAAAATTGATCGAAATATAGAGAATAAACAATGGTGTAAATTTAGCTGTGAGGGGTGATGAGATTTAGTAAGATTAACATGTACGTATTTAATAACTGTTACAAAAACAAGCAATTGGTAATTTTGTAGGTTTTTTCAATGAATTTGAAAGTCACCCTTGCTACGTGTTGTCGATTTAGATTTATGTTTTGTTCATTAGTTTTCGAATGATGTAATTCTTTTATGCATGCCTATGTAATATCTTACGATATGTCAATGTGAACAGCCATTCAAAATCCGGCTAGTTAACAAGGAGCTATTGTTAACTTCACAATCAACCGAAGTATGTTTTTTGTGTTTCACTTAGTTGAAATGTTTTGAAATCAACTTGACTTACGGATATATTTGTGAAGCAGTTAAAGAGCCTGATCTATTGGTATCCGGTCGGCAACATATTTGGAGCACGTGACATGCAAAAGATGCTGTACATTAACTAATTCTACCCACACATTTACAAATGATTTATGATAAGACTAACCCACAATGTCGTAGCAAAACATTTCACACTCGTATCGAATGGATGGCTTCACTTCTCATTCTTACCTTTTTTAACCAAGTGTGCGCTTTCATTTATCTAGTTGTCAAATGTATATTAACCGATTTGTAACACTCATTTACATGTTTCAACTCTGTTATGTTATAATCAATTACTTATATATACCATACATATTAATTCTTTAATGCCCCTTGAATTTTGTTTACGCAAAACAATCCCTGACAGGACTGTCATTTTAATGACCACGCAAGATCAAATAAATTTACTCTAAAACATCTCATTTGACATGGGTTGTTACGTGTATGTACGTGAGACAACTCGGGCTGCTCTCACTTGAGCTCTACAGTTGTGCACACCCACAATGCATTTGGTTTAAAACTGGGTTGATCATTCTTGAACAACACTGTCAAAAGGCAAACCGGATTTATCAGAAAACTAAGTATAAAGTCTATTGGCATAGGGTGTTACCCGTCGGGAGGAGACAGAATCAAATTTATTTAGATTTGAAAAGAAGAATGATAGTGAAGGAAGCAAGTCCGCAGCTGAAGAAAAAATTCTGGTAGGTTCATAACTTATTTTGAGTGTGTACTGTATAGAATATAATGACGAATATAACGCACATGACAACTTATATTTATTGTAAATGTCTTTGATTATCGAGGAATTTTGACCAATCAGATGCTCTGAACAAACATAACCTCTGACATGTCTATCTCACATTTGGGAGGGAAGACGCAGTGGTTAGAGCGTTCTGTTTCGGATCAAGAAGCATGGGGTTCGAATCCAGCCAGGGGCACGACAACTTTGTCTGCCGTAGACAACTACATGCAGTATGGTTTGGGTATTTGGATAGAAGTGAAAAACTCTTGAAAGTGGTGTTCAACCCAAAATTACTGAACAGGAACTGGATTTCTGCTGTAAATGATTAACAAAACCCAATTCATTTTCACACTCTGAGCGGTAAAGATCCACCTTTGCAAATTTTAAGATGTTTGATCATACTAAATTAATTTTCTTAAGAGGATAAAACATCGCAATTGTACACCCAATTATCCGTTTGCGTAAAATAGATATCCCGTATCAAGCTAAAGCTTCAGACGGCCATTTTAGTGTGTACATCTGAAATTCAGTCGCTTAGCTTTACCAAGAGTTTGCGTTTGTTGAAGAGCTCATCAGAAACAACAACAAGACTATCGATACCAATATGGAATGTACATCGATCTTTTGACTCTTTACCATCGGGCCTATAAACACATGCTTTGCAATTTTTGTTAAAAACGAAGATTTTATTTTTCTTCATGTTCAGACCGACAAGCTGTATGATATAGTACTCGGTCCAGTACGTCACTAAAAGAGAGAACGTTATTGGAGACAAACGCGCAACATTTTCAACTTCGACACCAACTGTTCTTTAATGAAAGCATCATCAAATGCACGCAGATATATCAAATTTGTTTTAAAAATATTCTTATTTTTGTAATGGATGAAAATGCATTAGATTTAAAGGAAAACAGTGTCTAAAGACATACAAGCTTCCATAATGGAAGAAAACGTAACTCAAGTCCGAAACAAACACGTTTATATCGATATGACACGGTAATAAGAGAAATTGTTCGTCCCTATCGGAAGGAATACAGCCCCCCTTTGGAAGAAACATCCGTAGATTTCCAAGGAAACACCGGTAATTTCCGTGAATTTTCGGTCGACCACGGAAGCATAATTTCTTCCATTATGGAAGCTTGTTTTTCTCTTAAATTAGGCGGGAGAATTGTTTGCAAGACTAAGTAATCAACTGATAATTTTTAATGTGAATTATTCTAGAAATTGGAAAATAGTAATACATGTTTAATATTTTCCAGGTTTGATTTGTCTCTATGATAATGAGATGGTTATACATTGTGCCTGTTCTTTGCCTGCTGGTAGTTTGGATCGACGAATCTAAGCAACAGAGTAAGTATTGTCTTTGCATAAGAAATTAAAACTTAAGCATTTGCAAAATTGATTTCTACCCGTTTCAGTTTTAAAAGTCGAATTTCATATTCTGAATATTAATCGATTATGTGTTTGTTTTATGTTACTTCTCAAACAGAAATATCTGTTATGGTGCAGACTATTTGTTCACGTATTTTACAGTAGTTAGTTCAGCATGAAATTATCAAATATGCACAATGTCTATCCAAAAATTAACCATTTCCCCCCCCTAGTTGTCTCCCTCTATGGACCTGATGTGGCTAAGATTGGAGAACGGGTGTTTATCCAGTGTCTTGCCAATGGAGAGTCGGGTCGTTTCTTCTTGACATTAGAGGGTCGACCCGTGTGCTCCACTGGTGTTGGTCTTAACCCTGACTGTGATGAAACTCGGTATGCTTGTTTCGCGGAGGCAATATTTGATCAACAGAGGTATGAGAACATCCTTGTGGTGATGGTGAAGAAGGTGACCCACCAAGATGGCGGCACGTACTCCTGCAGAGTGGAAGGACAATTTGGTCTCGAGGCGAGCAAAACTCTGCAGGTGTACGAGGAAGGTACATATACAAGCTAGTACTATGATGATATATAGAATGTTGCACAATAACGGATTTGAATTCTTGAGGACTTATTTTGAACCTTCACATAAAATGACCAGTCAAAAAAATTATTGGGTAGCAAAGGGTGGTAATAAAAATTCAACACGTCATACCTGTGTATGAATGGAGAATTCTCGGAAGGTGTACCCCTCAATAACTAGTGTTACAAACTACATTATTACAGTAACATCAATCGTACTGTTCCTTTCAGAAACACCGGAAGTCCAAATAACCGACACAGGACCGGAGAATAACTGCTCTCAGACGTTCATTTGTCAGACCGAGCCAAGCTTTTCCAAAGTGAATATCATATGGAGTATAAATCCCATCGAAAAAGGTTACCAGACACCAAACGAAACTAGTATACCTGAAACAGGCGCTAATATATCGGACATTTCCAATTTTATGAGAATAAATGTTTCGTATTTTATCACAACCGATGGAAAAGGCAGGACGGGCAATAGGAGCGTGCTTACAGTGGAGATGCTAACGTCCCTGAGTGTCAACTGTACATTTAAGTGCTCTGCATTCAACGTTCTCACACCGAACATCAAACAGGAGACAGTTTATAATGTCACGTTGGTTGCAAGGGGTTAGTGTAATTTGGAAAACACCTTTTTGCTATCCAGCGACTTTAAACAGTCAAAATTGATTTATGTCTAATTCAATAAGAGGGTAAAGATTTGAACACTAAGAGGATAGATTTAAATTCAAGGCTAAAAAGCCTTTCAAGATATATGCTTCTTCTGTTTAAACAGTTCAAATCATTTTTGTCTCATTCAAGATATGAATTCAAGGATACAATGCCTCTGTAGATAAAGACTGCTACTGTTTACTTGATCAACGGCTGACGGTTTGATAAGGTTAATTCTACACTTTTCACTGATGTCATAGTTGTTCCTGTGTTAACCGGACGAGTACTTTGTCGATTTTGTTCTTGAACACAATAGAGTCATTAAAAATTAAAAGAAAGAACTTGGTAGAAACGTAAAGTCCATACATGTACATAATATTTTTAGTACCGATACGGCGTTTTTCAGGGCATTGTCATGTGGCGATGCCAACGGTCAACTATTTTGTTACATTTTGATCACTGAAGAAGCATTTATTGTATGTAACAAAGATGTTAGACATGCGATCCATCCTATATACCCTTAAGTATCTGCACATGTGCCTATAGCCTTTATACATTTATAAGATTTGAATTGATCATAAAAATAAGTTATATAAGGAATATAGATATATAATAATATCATGAAAGAAAATGTATTTCGACATTTGAATTCTTCAAAACATCATTATACGTCCACATTTTCTGTCTGTATTTTACAGGAAGCAACGACGAAACACCAGAATGTATTTTAATTACAATTCTGTCAGCTGGTGTAGGAGTCACTGTGACGGCATGGGGTGCCTTTGGTATTGCTGCGAACAGGTAATATGCAAAAAGAGGAAATACAGTTGCCATAGAAAAAAGTGTCCCTTTTTAAATAGAGAAGAATCCAGCAAAGAGAGGTAATTCAGTTGCCTAAAACGGAAGTGTCGCCTTTTTAATGGGTAAGAGTGCAATGATTGCTCAATATTACTATTACTAACGATTGGTGACTACATGTATTGGTGATCGTTCACGATGATCAAACAAGAGTGATAAAACTCTAGATGAAATTTGAAAACGACATGCCGAAACATGAATAGTTTGTTTTTAAAATTTGAAAACCGTTTGGTGGCACAATATATAGATTGATTGATTCGACTTTGGGCATCCTTTAGTCAAATGGGGTCTTTGTTATTTGAGCTACATATGGCTACCGGAAGTAAGATACCCTGTTTTCTCACGATACAGGGATAACAATCTCACGATACAGGGATAACAATCTCACGATACAGTGATAACAATCTCACGATACAGGGATAACAATCTCACGATACAGGGATAACAATCTCATGATACAGGGATAACAATCTCACGATACAGGGATAACAATCTCATGATACAGGGATAACAATCTCACGATACAGGGATAACAATCTCACGATACAGGGATAACAATCTCACGATACAGGGATAACAATCTCAAGATACAGCGATAACAATCTCACGATACAGTGATAACAATCTCAAGATACAGGGATAACAATCTCACGATACAGGGATAACAATCTCACGATACAGAGATAACAATCTCACGATACAGGGATAACAATCTCACGATACAGGGATAACAATCTCACGATACAGGGATAACAATCTCACGATACAGGGATAACAATCTCACGATACAGGGATAACAATCTCACGATACAGAGATAACAATCTCACGATACAGGGATAACAATCTCACGATACAGGGATAACAATCTCACGATACAGGGATAACAATCTCAAGATACAGCGATAACAATCTCACGATACAGTGATAACAATCTCACGATACAGGGATAACAATCTCACGATACAGAGATAACAATCTCACGATACAGAGATAACAATCTCACGATACAGGGATAACAATCTCACGATACAGAGATAACAATCTCAAGATACAGCGATAACAATCTCACGATACAGTGATAACAATCTCACGATACAGGGATAACAATCTCACGATACAGAGATAACAATCTCACGATACAGGGATAACAATCTCACGATACAGAGATAACAATCTCACGATACAGGGATAACAATCTCACGATAAGACTCAAGATGTATAGATAGATTTTTAAATATTCTGGATGCACATGTTCCTAAATCGTCATTTACTTTTTGTGTGAAATCACAGGAATGTTTGAAAATTGTTTAATGCTGATCTTTGTTATTATTTATTATTTTATTATTTCTTAACGTGTATAATTCCATCCTTTTGGCCGTGCACAAGACAAATAATAAGTACCTTTTAAGTAAATTTTAATAATACAATAAAAGTATATTTAATCATTTTCTAACGTCAATCCTTCCTTCCCTCTTTTTCTTGTGATTACGTTACAAATGATCCTTCCTCCTAAATGAAAGATTGAATCTAACATTTTGTAGACGTTGGCGAAAGGAAGTGGAAGAAAGGAGAAGAAAAAGGGAAGAAGAGGAAGAAAGAAGAGGACTGGAAGAAAGAAGAATAAGAGAACGTGTACCTGATCAAACTCTCCCTCCACCGCTTCGTCGAGTTTAGACTCAGAAAAGGCATTTAATTGAAATTCTTGACCACCATCTTGTTCAAGTGGTTTAACAGTCAGATGCAGAGGACATGTTTCCTTCATTCAAGAAGCTCTATAGAGAATCGTGATTTATAGTAAGTTCGTAAGACGCATTTATAATTCAAAACATATGAATAATTAGAAATTTATATTCATCATCCATATTCAACAAAACATAGTACTTTCGTGTTATCAAGTGAATTTATACCTCATATGATTAACACGAAGTTTGCATAATATCCTAGTGGTAGTAGTAGTAGTAGGATATTTACTTAGAGCTAGCTCCACAATACACATCCATGCTCAAAACGCTCCCTGAGCACCAATAAAAGTATATACGAAGAAGCTGGCAGAAAGTTATTTGTATCTATTGAAAAGGTGGGTCTTCATGCGTGCTTGGAAGGCAGTGTGAGGTGGAGATGATTTTAAGTCTGTACATTGTAGACAGGGAGATCCAAAGAGAGGCAACAGCAAATGGATATGACCTTGCTGTATAACTGGGAATCGTTAAAAACAGCTGTTGTGAAGATCGTAGTGTTCTTTCTGGAACAAAGTGTGATATAAGATCTTGAAGATAAGAGGGTTCTGCTTTAAAAATACAGATAAGCAAGACAGAGAATTTTAAAATCAATTCATTCCCGGAGGCGAAGCCAATGCATAGAGTCTAAGATCGGGTAGATGTGGGAGCGAGTACTGGTAAGGGTGATCATTCTTGCAGCCTTGTTTTGTAGTTTTGAAGCCGATCAAGTTGTGATGAACTGATGCCGAAGAGTAGGCTGTTACAGTAGTCGAGCCGAGATAAAATGAGGGTCCGAACAAGGGTTGCTGTAGCATTTTTGGTTTGAAGCTTGCGAATACTGCCAATATTTCTGAGATAATAGTGACATGTGCGTATCAGATTATTGATTTGCTTTTCCAAAAAGACACAAAGATTTTTCACGAAAGATAGATATCTGACATGATGACTTTCTTCTGTCTTGCAGGAGATAATCATGGCTTCAGTTTTTTCTTCATTCAGTTTCAACATATTTGTTGACATCCAAAATCGTATCCTGACATCATTACGTATATGACATGTATATCAATATAAATAAAACAACATGAATAATCTTTTGTGCGAAGGAAACCAGTTATTTTGATATCAAATCAAATAACGTTGATGTTTAAACTGCATTTTCGAAACTCCTTTGTCACATGGGGAAACGAAGAGAAAACAAATGCTACCAATGGCGAGCCTTATTTTAATAGATTTCATGATCAGTTGAGCAACACAGACAGACAGACAGACAAAATAGTCCATAAGAGAGAAAATTAGGAACATAGATCAATAATATATACATAGCATGGGTCATTGATATTACTTATGTAATAGAACAATGCATTAAGAAATGATTCAAATTCTTTAAGAAAGGTCACAGTTATTAAGTACTTTTTCACCTCAACCAAAACGATTGACAGAGATTAATTATGAAAGCAGTGACGCATTGATTACAGAGTTGATTATTTATTGCTGTTTAGTATCGGAATGAAAAACTCACGTGATATCATTAAGTTTGGGGAAGAGCCTCGAAGACCAACAGAGAGTTTAATGAATCTTAGGTGTACTTAAGGTGGCCTGGTTTTTACAACCCCTGAATTCTTATCCGCGATGGAGGATTGTGCATATCACAATATCAACAGCTTTTAGGGTACAATCAATTTTGATATTTAAGTTTCGGGCTTTTGTCAAAAGTGCAAACACTATTTTCTACTGGTGCTTCAGTTCCTCTCAAAACCGTACCTGTACTTTGAAACCACAATCCACAGATATGTTTATGCATCTATTTTTTCGATTTTACCACCCACAAACGAAAGGTTGAATTTTAAGTTTACTATTTACGATTGCCCCCTCCAAAAATTAGTTTTTAATGAATCAACTGTAAGTTTGTATTTTGAGATATATTCTTAAAATAATTTAAGGAGTTCTGAAGCTCCATTATCGTTTCTCCAATATAACAACATAATCGGCAAATATCAAGACGATCACAAATCTGCGATTTAATTGACTCACAATAACACCCTTGTTGCCATGGTTAAGCAAGAGACGCTCGTTGTTCTCCAGGTATTTTAAAGCACGTTTGATACCATCGAGAATAAAGTCCACATACAGGTCTGCTGCAAAATATGCACTCCTAATCCAAGAATGTATAGCAGAAATTAGAACATAGATGACAACAGATCGTAGATTCAATGAGGACACAGAATTCTTAGCCACTGGATCACGAAAGCAACTAAAAGTACACCACCCAGTCTTATTTCTTACCATGGGTGACAATTTTCAAACCTTAAGAAACAGCAAGAAATCTTGGTGTCATTTTCAAAAGCACCATATAATCCAGCGACAGATTATTACTCTCTACTTCCTGCTGTTTCTAGAAACTCGGATCCTCTCTCCAAGAAATCCAGCGACAAATTATTACTCTCTCTACTTTCTGCTGTTTCTAGAAACTCGGATCCTCTCTCCAAGAAATCCAGCGACAAATTATTACTCTCTACTTCCTGCTGTTTCTAGAAACTCGGATCCTCTCTCCAAGAAATCCAGCGACAAATTATTACTCTCTACTTCCTGCTGTTTCTAGAAACTCGGATCCTCTCTCCAAGAAATCCAGCGACAAATTATTACTCTCTACTTCCTGCTGTTTCTAGAAACTCGGATCCTCTCTCCAAGAAATCCAGCGAAAAATTATTACTCTCTACTTCCTGCTGTTTCTAGAAACTCGGTTCCTCTCTCCAAGAAATCCAGCGACAGATTATTACTCTCTACTTCCTGCTGTTTCTAGAAACTCGGATCCTCTCTCCAAGAAATCCAGCGACAAATTATTACTCTCTCTACTTTCTGCTGTTTCTAGAAACTCGGATCCTCTCTCCAAGAAATCCAGCGACAAATTATTACTCTCTACTTCCTGCTGTTTCTAGAAACTCGGTTCCTCTCTCCAAGAAATCCAGCGACAGATTATTACTCTCTACTTCCTGCTGTTTCTAGAAACTCGGATCCTCTCTCCAAGAAATCCAGCGACAAATTATTACTCTCTCTACTTTCTGCTGTTTCTAGAAACTCGGATCCTCTCTCCAAGAAATCCAGCGACAAATTATTACTCTCTACTTCCTGCTGTTTCTAGAAACTCGGATCCTCTCTCCAAGAAATCCAGCGACAAATTATTACTCTCTACTTCCTGCTGTTTCTAGAAACTCGGATCCTCTCTCCAAGAAATCCAGCGACAAATTATTACTCTCTACTTCCTGCTGTTTCTAGAAACTCGGATCCTCTCTCCAAGAAATCCAGCGACAAATTATTACTCTCTACTTTCTGCTGTTTCTAGAAACTCGGTTCCTCTCTCCAAGAAATCCAGCGACAAATTATTACTCTCTACTTCCTGCTGTTTCTAGAAACTCGGATCCTCTCTCCAAGAAATCCAGCGACAAATTATTACTCTCTACTTCCTGCTGTTTCTAGAAACTCGGATCCTCTCTCCAAGAAATCCAGCGACAAATTATTACTCTCTACTTCCTGCTGTTTCTAGAAACTAGGATCCTCTCTCCAAGAAATCCAGCGACAGATTATTACTCTCTACTTCCTGCTGTTTCTAGAAACTCGGATCCTCTCTCCAAGAAATCCAGCGACAAATTATTACTCTCTCTACTTTCTGCTGTTTCTAGAAACTCGGATCCTCTCTCCAAGAAATCCAGCGACAGATTATTACTCTCTACTTCCTGCTGTTTCTAGAAACTCGGATCCTCTCTCCAAGAAATCCAGCGACAAATTATTACTCTCTCTACTTCCTGCTGTTTCTAGAAACTCGGATCCTCTCTCCAAGAAATCCAGCGACAAATTATTACTCTCTACTTCCTGCTGTTTCTAGAAACTCGGATCCTCTCTCCAAGAAATCCAGCGACAAATTATTACTCTCTACTTCCTGCTGTTTCTAGAAACTCGGATCCTCTCTCCAAGAAATCCAGCGACAAATTATTACTCTCTACTTTCTGCTGTTTCTAGAAACTCGGTTCCTCTCTCCAAGAAATCCAGCGACAAATTATTACTCTCTACTTCCTGCTGTTTCTAGAAACTCGGATCCTCTCTCCAAGAAATCCAGCGACAAATTATTACTCTCTACTTCCTGCTGTTTCTAGAAACTCGGATCCTCTCTCCAAGAAATCCAGCGACAAATTATTACTCTCTACTTCCTGCTGTTTCTAGAAACTCGGATCCTCTCTCCAAGAAATCCAGCGACAGATTATTACTCTCTACTTCCTGCTGTTTCTAGAAACTCGGATCCTCTCTCCAAGAAATCCAGCGACAGATTATTACTCTCTCTACTTTCTGCTGTTTCTAGAAACTCGGATCCTCTCTCCAAGAAATCCAGCGACAGATTATTACTCTCTACTTCCTGCTGTTTCTAGAAACTCGGTTCCTCTCTCCAAGAAATCCAGCGACAGATTATTACTCTCTCTGCTTTCTGCTGTTTCTAGAAACTCGGTTCCTCTCTCCAAGAAATCCAGCGACAAATTATTACTCTCTCTACTTTCTGCTGTTTCTAGAAACTCGGATCCTCTCTCCAAGAAATCCAGCGACAAATTATTACTCTCTCTACTTTCTGCTGTTTCTAGAAACTCGGATCCTCTCTCCAAGAAATCCAGCGACAGATTATTACTCTCTACTTCCTGCTGTTTCTAGAAACTCGGATCCTCTCTCCAAGAAATCCAGCGACAAATTATTACTCTCTCTACTTTCTGCTGTTTCTAGAAACTCGGATCCTCTCTCCAAGAAATCCAGCGACAGATTATTACTCTCTACTTCCTGCTGTTTCTAGAAACTCGGTTCCTCTCTCCAAGAAATCCAGCGACAGATTATTACTCTCTCTACTTTCTGCTGTTTCTAGAAACTCGGATCCTCTCTCCAAGAAATCCAGCGACAAATTATTACTCTCTACTTCCTGCTGTTTCTAGAAACTCGGTTCCTCTCTCCAAGAAATCCAGCGACAAATTATTACTCTCTACTTCCTGCTGTTTCTAGAAACTCGGATCCTCTCTCCAAGAAATCCAGCGACAAATTATTACTCTCTCTACTTTCTGCTGTTTCTAGAAACTCGGATCCTCTCTCCAAGAAATCCAGCGACAAATTATTACTCTCTACTTCCTGCTGTTTCTAGAAACTCGGATCCTCTCTCCAAGAAATCCAGCGACAAATTATTACTCTCTCTACTTTCTGCTGTTTCTAGAAACTCGGATCCTCTCTCCAAGAAATCCAGCGACAAATTATTACTCTCTCTACTTTCTGCTGTTTTTCCATAAATGTTAAAAAGTGGAAATTCTGTGTCCAATTAACATGTACATTAGTATAATGATCTACTTGATAATATCACATTATGTTCGTCTTTTTGTCTGCTTTAAATAAGTTTCCAAAATTTCGTTTGAGTAATTTCTAGGAGCAGGAGCAGGTTATTAATATTCAAATGCGTGCTGCAGACTGCGTTTCATATGCCGACTTTAATGTTGAGTTCGCTTATCAAACGCAAATAATAACAAAATCAACTCGAGAGTTGAGTCATGAACACGTATTTCTACAGGTTTTGACGTCTCAAATATGTTTAGGTAGTGCTTTCATAATAAGAAAGTAAGGATTTATGTTCAACCCTTGGCCTGAAAACACACACACAAATTGTTTATATTCGTGTTATTTATTGAAAACCCAGTTCGTTTTCAAGGTTTACGAAATCAAATCTTTAAAAAAGTATTCTCATACTGAAAGTTGCTTTTCGAAATGCACATGTTCACAGTAAATGAAAATATCCGTGCCCAAATAAAATAAGATTTGAAATATTACTACATTTTCGTAGTTTTTTTTACCAAAATGTTACCTTAATGCTTATGCACTTTAACACCTCGAGGTTGAAATCTGAATGCTTCTATTTCGCATTGAGAATATTTCCAATCTGTGGTTGTATTGATGTAAGGAGGGTCGACCGTTTGCCTTGAAAGAAATTCGCTTACACACACCCTTTCTATGGACGCATTGAGAAAGCCGCACTGGTTATGTTAGATAACGCTATTTAAACATGGACTTCAATTGGTCCTTAACGATTTTTGAAAGGGAGGAGGTCTATTTTCATACTTTGCACACACGAGCCTGTCTGCTAATTTATCTAGAGAGATACATAAAGGTAGCTAGAGACATACATAAAAATAGCTAGAGACATACATAAACGTAGCTAGAGAGATACATAATGTATCTAAAGAGATACATAAAGGTAGCTAGAGAGATACACATTGTATTTAGAGAGATACATAAAGGTAGCTAGAGAGATACATAAAAGTATCTAGAGAGATACATAAAAGTATCTAGAGAGATACATAAAAGTATCTAGAGAGATACATAAAGGTAGCTAGAGAGATACATAAAAGTATCTAGAGAGATACATAAAAGTATCTAGAGAGATACATTAAAGTATCTAGAGAGATACATAAAAGTATCTAGAGAGATACATAAAAGTATCTAGAGAGATACATAAAAGTAGCTAGAGAGATACATAAAGTAGATAGAGAGATACATAAAAGTAGCTAGAGAGATACATAAAAGTAGATAGAGAAATAAACAATGGATCTAGAGAGATACATAAAAGTAGCTAGAGACATACATAAAAGTAGCTAGAGACATACATAATTTATCTAGAGAGATACATAAAATTAGCTTGAGAAATACATAAACGTAGCTAGAGAGATAAATAAAAGTAGCTAGAGAGATACATAAAGGTAGCTAGAGAGATTCATAAAAGTAGCTAGAGAGATACATAAAAGTAGATAGAGAGATACACAATGTATCTAGAGAGATACATAAAAGTAGCTAGAGACATACATAAAAGTAGCTAGAGACATACATAATGTAGCTAGAGAGATACATAAAATTAGCTTGAGAAATACATAAACGTAGCTAGAGAAATACATAAACGTAGCTAGAGAGATAAATAAATGTAGCTAGAGAGATACATAAAGGTAGCTAGAGAGATACATAAAAGTAGCTAGAGAGATACATGAAATTATCTAGAGAGATACATAATGTATCTAGAGAGATACATAATGTATCTAGAGAGATACATAAAATTAGCTTGAGAAATACATAAACGTAGCTAGAGAGATAAATAAAAGATGCTAGAGAGATACATAAAGGTAGCTAGAGAGATACATAAAGGTAGCTAGAGAGATACATAAAAGTAGCTAGAGAGATACATAAAATTATCTAGAGAGATACATAATGTATCTAGAGAGATACATAAAATTAGCTTGAGAAATACATAAACGTAGCTAGAGAGATACATAAAAGATGCTAGAGAGATACATAAAATTATCTAGAGAGATAGAAGAGGAATATCAACCTATCTCACATATTCAATGTTATCTCACATGGTCACATTCATTCATTCAAATGAGGTTGTACATTTAAACAGAATAGAATGTAAAAACAGATAAAACTGTCTTGGATTTCTATGATACTCGGATTGCCCTATTTTCTCCCAACAGAGGTAGCTCCGTTATAAATTCCTTTACAACCTCTGTCTTAATTCGAAGGTTTCGTGTGCACGAAATGTAGAACGCTGATTGGATGCAATCAAAGTTAGTTGTGCAATGAGCGACGCCGTTTCAAAAGTTATCATTCAAATCGCCTTCGTTACTTCCGGAAGCTTTACAAAAGCTAAACTTTATTTGAATTTGCACCTTGCACTTTTATTCGTCTATACAGAACACATACACCTCATTTTGCGACTGCGCCATTGCATAGGCCTATGTGACAACAAATATGTTATTCATGCATTCGGTGTTTTCATTGGCTGAAATATTGCCAGGTAGTTAAAGTTGAAATATACACAAAGAAAAAAGTCAAGCACCCCCTGAAATTTTTGATGATATCATTTCGAGCATATTTTAAATAGTTAAGCAAGGTTCATTTATGAGAAGAGAAGTGTTTGTGCGATACGTTGCAACCAGTGATGCGTGACAGTCGCGCCTGCACGTTCGGGCCATGCACGTGCAACATGCTACGCTCAAGGATCACAAAAAGCAGTATGGCCCAACTGCATTTAGTGGTATGTAACGTTGCTTTCCATATCCATTCAAGCATATCTATTGAACATGGCACGAAGACGATTGTCAATGGATCTCAGAAATCAAATTATTGGTATGCACTCTGCAGGAATGTCCTTTAAGGCGATAGGACGAAATCTGGGGTACCATTACACTGTTGTTAGTCGTTTAGTCCGGAAGCATGCACAGACAGGAAGTGCAATGGACCTTCCAAGGTCTGGAAGACCTACTGTCACTACACCTCGTGAAGACCGGCACCTTCTTCGACATGTCCGCCGAGAACCCTTCCTGACAAGTCCTCAGCTGAAACGTCTGTGGTTGCCAAACCGAAACATCAGCACCAGAACAGTCAGAAATCGCCTCAAATCGGCAGGACTAAAGGCAAGAAGGGTAGTTAAAAGTCCCTTATTGAGAAATCGTCATAAACGTGCACGTTTGGCATGGTGTTTGAACAGACAACACTGGAATCTGAGGACCTGGCGGAAAATCCATTGGTCTGACGAGAGTCGATTCTTGCTCCATGTTACTGATGGCCGTGCACGTGTTTGGAGGCAGAAGAATACAGCTTATACCCCAAGGAACATCCAGCCAACTGTTGCGTATGGAGGTGGCTCTGTTATGGTATGGGGATGCCTGTCTCATGACTGCAAGCTGGATTTGGTCACCATCAGGGGCAACTTGACGGGAGCTCAGTACATCCGGGACGTGCTACAGCCGGTCGTTGTTCCTCATATCGATAACCATCCACTTGCTACAGGACCACAGTACATGGACGACAACGCCCGGCCTCACCGATCACGCGCCGTTGTCAATTACATGCGAGCCAACGCAATAACAACTTTACCCTGGCCAGCAGTAAGCCCAGATCTGAACCCTCTGGAGCATGTGTGGGATCTTCTAGGGCGGCGAATCCAAGCTCGGAACCCTCCAGTACAGAATTTACATGAGTTAGAGGCAGTTCTGCATGCGGAGTGGATGATATTGACACAAGAACAGATCCGACGTCTGACTGGAGGCATGAGACGTAGGGTGCAGTGTGTCATCCGTGTACGTGGCGGTCCTACCAGATACTGAGTATTCTCATTGAACATGTACACTAGGGTCTACAAAGAACATTTAGAGGTGACAATACCAACGCGAATGTGTTTTGTTTCACTTGCAGCTCCATACTTTTGTGGACATTGTTTCATGGTAAAAACAGTACCTGTGTAAACATGACGCCATCTCTATTAAATAATGATAGCAGCTACATATTGTTGCGTTTCTGTCTTGCCAGATGGCTCTTCTTTCTGAGAAAAAAATAATCTCAGACTAATTTAGGGTAATAGCGGAGATAACTTGTTTCTGAAATTCAGCTACATGAAAATGTCACGGGATGCCCGAGAAACCTTCGAATTCACACAGAGGTTGTATGGGAATTTAAGACGGAGCTACCTCTGTTGGGAGAGAATGGGATTGCCCCTCCTCCGGTTTGTATACGTAGGCTTGGTTTCCGAAAGGCAACACCGGTAGGGAGATACATGTACACATCTAAGCTAGATAGATACATTTACATTACGAAAGGGTATTGACTTCTCACTATTTTGGAACTAAGACAGCTTCGAAAATTTAGACGTAGGAAACTTTAGTTCTGATATCTGTGAATAATGTTCAACTGTCAGACGTTAGTTAAGCCATTTGCAATGCATGGTTCATTTTTCTTTGATTTTATTCTTTGAACTATTTACAGTCCCTAAATTAGTGAAAAATTGATTTTTCCAAACCCCTCCATGTGTTTCCAAGATCCCTATCTAAACCATATATATGTGTTTCCCTAAACACACCCGTACCTTCTAAACTTTGCATGCTGATATCGCGTTCACACATCCTTTAGTTATCATGTTTTTATGGTTTCACTGGGAACATACCTGAGTAAATTCAAGGGCCGTGGTTTGTAAACCGCAAGGGCCAATAGGAGATGGTTAAAGAGGGGAAAAGTTAAAATGGTTTTTCCTGCATGTAAAAGCAATAAGGAAGTAAGGTCAATGAATGAAATACTTTGACAACCCCGCCTCGATGAGTGTACCGAACTAGTCATTACTCGTGGGAACTTTACCAGGTGTAGAAGGTAAATATAAAATGTGGGTTTTTTTACTTATCATCATATTTTTCAAATTGCCAGTTTTTTAAACCAACCAATTCAGACAAATTTATTTTTTTAATTTACAAAAGTTAGCTTCAACATTAATTTTCAAATTAACTTTACAGAGTTAAGATATACAAGTTAGTTACTAGTATTTATTTTGAGATTTGAATCGGTTACCTTGCGAGTCTGAAAGAGAAATAAGAAAAGTATCAACATCAAGGACGATAACCGTTTTTTATATACCGAGGTATGTAAATATAAGGTAAATACTAAATAGTCGGTATTGTTATATGCTCATATGTACCAGGAGATCTCTTATAGGTGAGCACAGAGCTATTCAATTGTTCAATGAACTAAACTGACCACTAAACATTACGCTTTAAATAAAGTGATTTTAAAAATCTTGTAAATGGTCCTAAACACTCAGAGTGTTCAAAACAACATGTACAAGTCGTAATTTACACGTTGGTTAAGACTGAATAAATATCAATGCAGCTTTAACATGACGTGACATCAGATCACAGTTACGTGTAGGATAACGTGTTTTGGATGTTCAGACACTTGAACTGAGTATACAAAATGTACACGACCCCTACTGATATTTTGGATGTTCAGACACTTGAACTGAGTATACAAAATGTACACGACCCCTACTGATATTTTGGATGTTCAGACACTTGAACTGAGTATACAAAATGTACACGACCCCTACTGATATTTTGGATGTTCAGACACTTGAACTGAGTATACAAAATGTACACGACCCCTACTGATATTTTGGATGTTCAGACACTTGAACTGAGTATACAAAATGTACACGACCCCTACTGATATTTTGGATGTTCAGACACTTGAACTGAGTATACAAAATGTACACGACCCCTACTGATATTTTTCTTTAACACAAAAAAATATGTAAGTGGTTCAGTGTTGTATTAAATTATCTTTACAAAAAATGTCTCATTTATTTTTTCGTTTGTTTCCATTTATGGTACTTTAATGTATCTTAATTTCAGCAGGCATGTCATCTATACGTGCGTGGTACATCATAAGTGTTGCTGCTGTTTTCCTTGGTGGGACCTCACAAGGTATCGTAATATATGCATTAATATGATTAACCAAATATTTTTTCCAAATATAAGTGTTTAACATAAAACCATACGCTTTTTCAGTTCATTTAAAAGAATTCATGTCATCTTAACTTAGGCACTGCCGATATCGTAAGATATCTTTGTCGTGAATTTCGTGAACTTACAAATCTACTATTCATTTACTTCGGCTGATCATATCCAAAGTTTACGAAAGAGAAAATAAAAAAATCTTTGCCCTTGTACAGAATATTGGCGACAGACGGACGGACAGAAACACCGATGGACCGGGAGACACATACGTTATGCATATAGGTCGTTACTTTAATCCATGGATCGGTTAAGACAATTATCTTTTTTTAATCTAGATGTATTGTTCCTCGCCCCAGCAATTGCACGTGAAGGTGATCAGGTTATCTCTGTGTGTCTTGCCCTGAATACCAGCAGAATTGGAATAGAATTTGGAGGAAGGCTAATTTGTGGGATTTCGGAGGAGAAACAAATTATCAACGAAGACAAGTACAGATGTTTCACGGACATCCGGGAAAACGAGGCCAGACTTGTCTTGGTGATAACAAATGTCACACTTAACGATGGTGGGCTTTATACCTGCGGTGGCCCAGAAAGGCTTGAAAACGCTAGTTTTTTGGTCGAAGTCGAAGGTAAGAGGTTACTGACACAACGAGATAAATTATACTTTTAAAAAGATTTTGTAGAGAAACATAAAAATAACTGTTTTCGAAATTTTGACCCCTGGTCACTTCAGTGACCTGCCAAAAACTATTATATTTAACTGTTGGGTATGGCATACGCTGTAGGTAGATTTTTTTAGGATTTTACCGCTTCTGAAAGGAAGATTAAAAAGGAAAGTAAAGTTACGAAGCGATTATTTACCCCCTTACTCAGACGCGTTTTTATCTCTCTTTCCGTGTATAAAAATTTAACTGCAATGGTATTTTGATGTGCGGACAAATCGCCAAACATTTGGCAAACCTCTAACATTTGCCGTTAAGAGTTAGTTTCGTCTGAAGATAATGCACGAAAACAAGCACGAACCAAATCAATACATCCTGCTACATCACCGTATTTGAATCCGCACAGCACCTTCAATACCTTATATCTATCAGGCCACATGCCGCATATCACTTTTCTTACCCAAACGGGCATGCATATACCGGGTATTAAAGTTTTCATGGTCAAGGGAATTACAGTTTTTCCAAAAATAACTCGAGATCTGATTGGCTGAGAGAACTATTTTCTACTCAGTCGTTCTGTGAGTCAAGTATACACGTGTTAACGAAACTTAAAAACAAACAAGCTTTTCATTTCGTATGGAATAACATGAGCCGTAGAGTGTTTATATGTTTTTGTTTTAACTATTTAGCTTATAAAGGATTGTCTTGCTTAATATATGATCCATAAAATTCTCATGAATTGTTGGGACTTTTAACTGCGCATTTGAAAACCATGACATAATCGTTGTTCGTCGCGCATGAATACAATGACCGAGCCTACTTGCAACATGCCGTCACGAAGTGTTTTCAAAAGTACCGTAAATATTCTCAGATTTGACTTGGGTAAGAAAAAGAATAATCAACTCGAAGCTTGGAATTACGGTTGATCTATCCTTCGTAATTATTGTCATAAATTCCTCGCTAAAGCTCTGACTTATCACAATAATCCAATCAGGACAGATAAACCGTAATTGCTCGCTTCTTGTTGATTATTCTTATAGTATAAACTCGCCTCTATCTTGGTTCAACTCGAATGACAAATCCTTTGAGTTCAAGAAGCTCCTTGTATAATAACATTTCATTTGTTGGAAAAATTACACGCTACGCATAGTCAGGAATAACCTGCAGCCGTGACCGATACGATGCTTTTGGTCCAACAGATATCAGGTCACTGAATGGCATGGTCTCTGCGGATTCCGATACGCTGAAGTTGCAGGATGTTATTTATACGTAAGAAATTAATAATCTTGCAAGTAAATATTAATCTGCATGATGTGTATAGAAGCTGTGGATAGGGGGTGGTCGGAATGGAGTAAATGGATTTCTGACCCATGTCCCGTAAGCAGTGGATGGGCTGAAGTGCAGAGGCGTCGAACCCGTGAGTGCAATAACTCCTTTCCGTGGAACGTAGGTTCAACTTGCTCTGAGGAATCTGTCGAGTCACACAATGTCATATGTGGCCCGGAACGTTGTTCGGGTAAGTGGTATTGTTGAATTAGAATTTCATTTCAAGTAGTCTTTTTGAAATCGACCCTGTATCGAGGTATAAAAGTTTCAGAATTTGCCTCAATCGGACAAACTCGATCAGTCAATTCACAACGGTCTTAGAACAGCCTGCGTAGACACATGTTTTGACTTAACTTCACCTTTATGTACATATAGACATTCGACTACAATTAAAAAATTGTCGGTGTCAGAAACTAGGCGGAAATAACTCCTTCGAACAATTGTTACCACGTGATCACCGCTGTTTTTCTTTCAAACGCAAATATATTGCCGACGTAGAGGCAAATTTTTAAAGACTTATTCTTTTATCAAGGCCAATTTTATACTAACTGGATTCAATCAAAGAAGTTGGAATTAATCAGTCAAATAAGTTTATCTATGAACCGACAATAGATAAGGAAAATTGAAAATAGTTTTGTCACATTACGGCTTTTTGAACGAGAGAATGGAATAAGTGAATAATTCAAAAGTTTTTTTCTGATAAAAGAGAATGTGAATGTTTTTTTAAAAAAAGGTTTTCATTTTCTGAACAAAATACATTGATGATCAGATTAATGAATTTATTGATATTTAGATGTATGTATATATGGGTAGTTAGATTAATGAATACATTAATATTCAGATTTATGCATATATGGGTAGTCAGATTGATGAATACATTGATCTTCAGATGAATGGACACATGGACGATCGGTCTGATAAAAGAAAGTATGAGTGGTCTAATGAATGAATGAACTGAATTTGAGATGAATAAAAACAACAATTGTCAGCTGAATAAATATATTGGTCGTTCAATGAATGAATAAATGGATCCTCGGATAAATGAATGTATTGATAATAAGGGAAAGAACTAAATTGAAAGTCAAAGGAATGTACATATGGATCGTAAGAAAATTGCAAATTATCAAAAATGTAAATTTGAGGGGAAAAAACCGCAATATGTAAACATACGAGTGAGACGCAATTAAAAATTTAAATAATGACAGCTGGCTGAGTGCATATCAGTGATAACTATCGAATGTTCAGCGGGATGTTTACGTATAATAGATATTCAAAGGATCGAGCTTATCATTTCAGTGGTCATCATTTCAACCATACCTATCTATTGTTGCAGAGTGCCCGAATAGTGTGCTGATCATTGTGTTGTCTGCGGGGACTGGTGTGGTCATCACATCATGGTGTGGCCTGGGTATCGTGACTTTAAGGTACCTATTTCCTCTATAACGACACCCCTTTTATCCGACACTCTCTGGTCAGACACTCTCTCTGATCCGACACTCTCTCTTTCTCTACCCCGGCACTCTCTCTCTGAACTGACTCTCGCTCATATCCGACACACACTCTCTCTCTGATCTGAAATTCTCTCTGATCTGAAATTCCCTTTATCCGACGTTCTCTCTGTGATCCGACACTCTCTCTTATCTGACAATCTCTCTGATCCGACATTCTCTCTTATCCTACTCTCTCTCTCTCTCTCTCTCTCTCTCTCTCTCTCTCTCTCTCTCTCTCTCTCTCTCTCTCTCTCTCTCTCTCTCTCTCTCTCTCTCTCTCTCTCTCTCTCTCTCTCTCTCTCTCTCTCTCTCTCTCTCCCTCTCTCTCTCTCTCTCTCTCTCTCTCTCTCTCTCTCTCTCTCTCTCTCTCTGATCCGACACTCTCTCATATCCGACGCTCTCTCTCTCTGGTCCGACACTCTCTGTCTCTCTGATCCGACATTCTTTCTTATCCGACGCTCTCTCTCTAATCCGACATTCTCTCTCTGATCTGACATTCTTTCTTATCCGACGCTCTCTCTCTAATCCGACATCCTCTCTCTGATCCGACATTCTCTCTTATCCGACGCTCTCTCTCTGATCCGACATTCTCTATTATTAGACATGTTAATATTTTGGTCCTGAATGTTAAATGTACCATGGTTAGTTTATATACTTGCTAAAATTGTCAAAGGAATAGGCACATGTGATAAAATCCTTTGTTGATACTAATTTTTCTATTTCCAGTAAATTTAAGATAACAAAGAAGTGGTATAACATACTCAGGCTTAAATACTTACATACGTTACATATCTAAGCTTACATACTTGTTTATATTTCTATAGCATCAACATACAATGTTTTCTGCTATTTAAGATAGTGTGCCACAAGAGGGCTAATTCTACAATCATATGTACGTTACTGGAAGCTACTGCCGTGGTTCATATTCTAATTGCCATTCCATCTTTAATAAAAATAATCTTACCTCCATGATGTTTGAATGAATCGAGATGTAAACCTTACCCTTTCAGTCCTATGAAAATAGTTTATATTTAGAATTTAGAAGTTAAATAGTACCTTTAAAAGAACTCTATTAGAATACGAGCAATGAAAAATAAACAAAAGTAACTTCACGTTATTCTAAATAGGAAAAGTTCTTATACTTCTTTGGGCCTTGTGGGTTTATACCAACATGAAACAATTTACCCCCTCGGCCACTGAGACCTCGACTCATCGAGACTATATTGTTGGACAGTTTGTGCATGCAATTGGTGACTGAAAGAACTCAGAAAGGTGAAAGTAATTCTACCATTTTACGCAGTGTGCTCCCTTATGTACTAATTTTACATTCATATATATGCTCTTCATTAGACGCTGTCGCCGTGATGAAAAGATAAGAAAAAGACAACTGGAGGATAGAAGGAGAGAAGAAGAAAGACGTGAAAGAAGAATAAGGGAATCGGAGCCCAGAAGAATTCCACCTCCAGCTAACGGGAGAGTTTAGAACTTCGAAACCTTCTTTTTCGAAATATATTTTAATTTTATTTGTAATACATTCACACAAAAAGAGTAGAAATAGGAGAAAAAACTGTGGTTACCGAATAAAAACGGTTTTTTTTCATAATCGAGTTTAGGACAGAATCTAAAGCTATATGACGTAAAAAGAAATAAAAAGTGATTTTGGTGTCTAGGAACCACAGAAAATACTTCGTTCCTTTGAATTTTCTAAAAAATACAATCTCCATAAAATCTCAGAGCTCAGAAAAATAACTATTATAGACTTTTTTTTAGCAACTCCATACATTGTTTCAATTGAGAACACGAACTCGAGGACAAATTTAATTGCTCCCTAAGATACATATAGCGTAACCACTCGCATATCTTGAAGCTTAACGCCATGTAAGTTATATGAACTATTTGTAGCGATAGATTTGTTCTGACGTGCAGAGGAAATACTTCATTAAGAGTAAGTCAGTGGCGATGAGTGTATACGTTTGAGGAAATAAATTAATTACATCTTTACGTTTCAAAGTTTTTAAAAAGTCCTTATGAACAAGTTGAGTGTTTCATCGACTTTTAGAACACCAGTGAAACCATTGACACATTTTCGAAATCAATTTAAATAAACTAATTTGTATGGTCAGCTGTTATGAGGACAAGTGCACCACTGACCGCTGGTTTAGAGGCGCCTATTATACCTATTCAAAAATTAATTCTTGAAAGAAGGACCCCTTTTGACAATGATAATTTTGATCTTATAACCATGAATATTTTTATTGTAGAATATTCATCTCTGTTCATTCTCTAAGAACTAGATATAAGACACGCTTATGTATTGTGTATCCTTTGTGTCGGAAGAACCAAGATTCGAAAGACCGTTTGTACGATAATAAGATATATATGTCTCAACAATAAAGAAGATGTAATCCAAAATGCTATATTTTTTTACTATGCGTTAAGAAAGTAAAGCTTCTTTAAAGGTTCTATTATCAACACACCAAAATTACACCTACGACAAATTAATTTGGACAGTTTCCTACCAATAGATGAGGTTTTGCACTTATACAATAGACGATCAGGGTTAGGGTGTAGATCGTATAATACCAAATTACATAATATATCGGGGTTTGAATGAAGACCGTTTGTCACCAATAGACGAAAACATAGGAATTGAATGTAGATCGTTTATTGAGAGTAGACGAAATAGATCAGCACTTGAAAGTAGATTAATGAATATCAATAAACGATATAAATCAGGGTTTGTATGCAGACCATCTAATACCAATAGACAGAATAGACCAGGGTTTAAATGTAG
The DNA here is from genome assembly GCA_921293015.1 of Phorcus lineatus. NCBI lineage: Eukaryota > Metazoa > Mollusca > Gastropoda > Trochida > Trochidae > Phorcus > Phorcus lineatus. Next base: position 1,574,376 of record OV121096.1, on the reverse strand, counting down.
ATAATTTGATGCCAATAGATTAAAAAGATTAGGGTTTGCATGTAGAAAGTTAAATATGAATGAACGAAATAGATCAGGAATTGAAACAACTGTTTGAGACAATAAATTAGAATAGATCCGATTTTGAATGTAGACGCTATAATGCAATATGATGAAACTATTCCAGATTCTAAGCTGTAATAACTATTGACATTATTAAAAAATCACGTGATCCATGCCTCGGTGACATTAAAACTATTATTCATAAAATAACCCTTTTTTTCAAAAATTATATTTTATAAAAAAAAGTTGCAATTTATTTGGCATGATATCACATAGTGAGCTTTGTAAATTAAATATGAAGACTGTAAAAAGATCCCGTACACTATGTTTTTTTAAAACTCAAAGATATATTGGATTATGCGCATTACTGCACACGGTACCTTATTGGGGGAATGAACAGGCTTTCACACTGCACGAAAAATTCCGCAATCTCAACACAGTACCCTTGTATACCCAAGGTATGAAGATACAAATAATAATCATACCCAAATGTACGTACGTGTTTGATATGGACTATGTCGAAGTGTAAGCCAAACTTTATGATGTACAAGAAAGTAGTTGTATTAAAAGTCTTTGATTATTAGGGGATACCCGCTAATAAGGTATAGAGAACACCTTACAAGATTTTCTTCTGATATAAATCATAACCCTCCTTGATTGAAGAAATAAATGTCCATGATTTGTCAAGGATATTTTACTTTAAGCAACCGATGCTATTAATGGTAATGTAACTGCAATATGGCGATTTGATTTTAGCGATGTCTATTGTTAAGATAATATATACTGTGATATGTAACGTGAATCCAATTTTGGATGAAAATTCTTTCCCCCTTTCTTTCATTTAGTAGTGAAATTACAATAGAATAAACAATGTATCATTCAGCAGTGATCTAGCATCCAATATTTCAGTCCTAGCAGTGAAGATATAGCGTATCGTCACGAGAATGTAGCCGGAACATCTTTCAATTTGATGTCATTGTGGAATAATAGTTCTGTATATTTTACTAAAGTGATATCATTTACAGAAAATTAAAGCTTTGTAACTGCTACTCGTGAAATTACAACACTACTAATGTAATTCAATGGTAAAGACCAAGAGTTGTTTAAATTGTCTTTATACGGGTACTAGTCACTAATCATATCAGGTTATAGCAATGTCATATATAGAGAGTATTACCCGAGGAGGTGTGTCATATGAGTTTTACGAAACGAGTGGGAATTTTTGTATTGCCCGAGCGAGAGCGAGGGATATACACAAATTAGCATGAGTTTCGTAAAACTCATATGACACACTTCCGAGGGTAATAATTTCTTTATTACCGATTCTATTTATTTTCAAACGCATGGAAATATTCAGAAAACGGTCTTCTTCCCTTGCGACGGCCCGCTACAAGGACGTCATTAACAATGGTTTTATGACGTCACAGACGACTAAATATGGTCACTCGCGCTGAAACAATCGTTGCTAGGCAAAAGTGATATGTGCACATGTGCTCATATTGAAAAACCATATGGGTAATAAATAAAAATAAGATAAACAGAATAAAAAATTACAAGCTCCATGTACTTACGTTGATTATTTATTCATAAGTTATATCTAATACTTTTATCACTAATCGAATCTTCCATCACAAATCTGTCTTTGGCTGCTTAGTTGAATAAAATAACACCATTGATAACGTTGATTTCAACAATATTTTATGTCATTTTGAAATATTTAAACAGTTAATAGTCGTAATGTTTCACCCGAATTCATTGTACAAAGTCTCTTTTCGTATGGACAAATTTCCATGTAAATTCTAAGAATTTACTCGAAACAACAGGGACTGCTGTTTCATTTGCTGCCTCATTTGATATTCACTTTGCTAGATATTAATGAAACAGGTTTGATCGTTTGTAAACGATGTAAGAGAGCGCTCAACCTCCGCCTAATGAGCGCCATCTATTCTGAACAAACCACTGGCTAACAAGTTGGAATGTTGACAACCTTCGATGCTCTGAATATCCTGTTAAACCATTCCGACCTGACCTGTAATTGCGTTTTAAAACCTGCTTTCATTTTTTAACTAAGGTATTTGACAACTATTTGAGTTCGACGTGTATTAATTTTCTCTATGAAGTTCTTCCAAAGCAAAGATTTGTCATGGATGCCAAACTCTTAACATTTACACGATGGAGAACATGCTTTCCTTGGCCTGTCATTAAGAAAAGTCTGTGAGGCAGGTACACGTTCCTCTACTTGCCTTCCTTCATTTACATCTTGTGTAATAGGAGATTCAGGCTATATGGAATATACAGACAAACACTGCAAGTGAATGTGCCTGACTTCTGTACTTTGCATACAAGGTATGTAAGGTAATATAAATGTGAGATTACGAATATGGCATTATCATAAATGTATGATTTTATTTTTTAAAATATTTTTTTTTGACAATAGTATATTGACTCAAAGGATTTAAAAGTCTGAAGGTAATTATTAGATATAGAACAGTTTGTGATACGACTCAATTGCTGTCATTTGAAGCAAAAGGTTCAATATCGTAAAGTAACGTATTTAGTTACAAATTATGAAAATGATTAATATTCATGTACCATATATGGAAACGTATATATTATCGAATGTAATTAACATGTATGCGAATGTTGTGAATGTTGACATCTATGCAATATGTTAATAGTGAGTTTAACACTCTTAAACTTATAACATTCATCCCGTACACTAATTGTACAATAAGATATGAGATTTAGTCATTTTGTGTGTAAATAAGTATGTGAGGGTTTATTATTTGGAAAATATGGAACAGAATAGTAACCCTATTTCGTGCATGTTAACTGACTTCATGAAAAATATGCATTTCTGTATAAATATTCGCCGTTTTTTGTGTAAATAAGTACGGTGAGGATTTATTCAATGTTCTATATTTGGAAAATATGAAACATGATAGAAACCCTATTTCATGCATCCTGTTACTAGTAACTGACTGTATCATGAAATATATGCATTTCTGTATAAATATTCGCCGTTTTTGTGTGTTGATAAGTACGTTGATGGTTCAGTGTTCAATATATGTAAAGCAAGGTCGTATACATGTGCTTAATAACGTACAAAGTGAAGATGAGGAATATAAAATAACATCCTTTAAATGTCCTTCAAGTGAAAGAATTATAAAGGAGTATTAACAGTTATTTCAATTTTAACGGCTAATTACTTTCCTCTATTCGAAAGATTAAATGTTTGACCCAAATTGGCCGATTTAAAAAAGAAATGAAAATGAATATATAAACATGTATAAGGTTAAGCGAGTTAGCACAGCAACAGTGTCGCTGTTCGAGGTGTTCAAGGGTGACCTTTAAAACAAAAAGAGTGTAGTTCCATGTTTATACACGACCCTCGCACAATCCTTTTGGCATTCTACCTCGGAAGAGCATTAACATTGTTTGACGAGGCCTCGAGAGTTAAGTCCAGTTTATGAAACTTGAAAGTTAGCAGGGTTTGTTATTCTAAGAACATACCATAAACGACCTGTTAAGGTAGCATGTGACATGAAACGTTGCGAAACGTTGCAGAATTTACTGAATGTTAGCATAAGAGCTGTCTTTCTGTAGTAAAGGTGACTTGTGAAACTCTTTTCAACAGCTTTTATTTTTCGAGGGTTAAGTCTCAAAGATACGAGAGGTAAGAAGCGTCTCATTGTTATCATAGATCTCAGTCGATACTTATCGTGACGATGATTGTTGCGATGGTGGTGATGACGACGATGACAATAACGACGATGAATACAATGATAAGGCCATATATGATTGTGACAATAGTCATGCGGTGACCATACGAGTTGACGATAAAATGACGGTGATATTGAATGTTGTGACGACGACAAAAATGAAGATGGCGATGATAAAGTGATTATATTGAATATCATTGTAGTCATACGGTTATCATATGATATAGGAAACGATCGATAATGTTTACAGTTATATTAAATGAGACGACTGAAATGGGACGATGTTGAAGTGGTTATATTAAACATAACATATCACATCATGATAATATGATATGGTAGACAATATAAATGACTGTGATTTTCAATGTTGTGAAGACGACACTTGAATCAATGATAAAATGATTATATGGATTAGCATGTGTTCACCAAATAACGATTTTCATAATCCATATAATGGATATGATGTGATAGAGTAAACGTTAATCTGTCTACTTTCTTAAAGCGACGACAAAGACAATGATGGCGATGGTGATAGAGTGATGACATGGATTATGAAAATCGTCATATGGTGAAGATGAAATACGATTATTTTGATTGTAAAATTTAATGTTATGTCGACGACGACGATGATGTTTCAAATCGTGGTTTCGATGATGTGTATGATGATAATGGTAATATAGACAATGACAGCATGATAATCATGACAATATTGACGAGATACAGACACTATTATGGATGACAACTTCTTTCTTTCTTTATCTATTTTTTTGTATTTATTTTTTTGCACATGGCAAAGGGGCAAGAAGTAGCCCGGAAACGTTGTGAAAAATATATAAAGAAGTTGTCATCCATAATATTGTCTGTATCACTACACCAACTTGACGAGGCTAGTGTTGGTGATGTTGAAACTCCTGCCAAACCGCTTTCGATAATGACTTCAATTCGAAAAAAAAAATCTGTTTAAGGGTTTTAATGTCTTAAAGCTATTAAACAGTTATAATATTAAAAGAATTCGGCCAGAATGAATAACGTGCAGGGTCATGTCGTATTCTGATTATGTCATGAGGTACATTCTGAGGATATTGAGTGAATGTGACCATGACGTACTTTGTTGACGACACGACTACCTAAATATTAGTAATTCCTGAGCGAGAGTCCATAGTCTTGGCCGTTGGTGTTCTGTTTATTACCGAAGTCGCGAAATCAAAGAAAATATTTAGAATCAGACTAAAAGCATAGGCGGATTACCCGCCGTCGTCACATTTGGAACGCAAAGTCATGGTCAAACTGGGACGTCAAAGCATTGTATAGAACGTGACGTCTTTATGAAATAGAGGATGTTTGACATTTCTCATCGAATACCATGGATATCTCATCGAGTGAAGTAGAAATTTATATTTTCACGAGTGGCGTAGCCACGAGTGTAAATATATGATTTTCTACTTCACGAGATGAGATATTCATGGTATTCGACGAAAAATGTCAAATGTTCTATTTATTATGTTTCCCAAAACCCTGTAAATGACCCTAACTATATGAATGGAGAAGCTAAAACGCTTCTCTAGCGCCGCTGTTGCATGACGTCATGAAATTGTTTCATGACGTCACAGACGACGTCATATGATTGTTGCATCATTTCACTGAGTAGAATACCATTTTTATTTCACTCAGTGAGAATACGGGTTTTATTTTCACCGATAAATGGCATATTTCACGATTCGAAATATAATAAGAAGAGATATTTTGGCTAGGTCATCGTATGAAAAAAATGAACCCCAGTATGAGTGCCCTTGTAGGTGATGGAAATAAAAAAGTCATGAGAGTAACTGATTTTTGTCCAACTCTAATTTCAGACTTAAAGTTACAAAGGAAGAAAGGGTGATATGTTGGCGTTTCTGATGGTAGCGCTCCTTTGTGCAGGGGAAAGCATCGGAGAGCGTGAGTACTTTACTTCTCTTGTGTGTTCACAATATTCTGAAATGTAACATTTACCATATCTTCACTTGTTTTAGAAATATTGTTAACTCTTAAATATTGTTATTTCTTAATCTTAAGTCTTTAATAAATTTTGACAGAATGTTGATGACCCAATTTAGCTAATTTAAAATCATATTTACTTTAAACCACTGCTATGTGTAACTTCATGGCCTATTGTTGAGGGTATGTTTCATTTTTGTAAACATAACATCAGTATATTTTTTTATACCAATCCAAGTACGTCTTTATCAGTTTTGCTTTGTTACCTGTCGAAAATATCAGCGGTTATGTTTTAAAAGGAAGCAAGATAATAACAGTAAAGACAATTTCCATTTACCATTTTCATTAATCATGTTTTCCGTTTCAGTCCAGACATGCAATTACGAATCCACTGACGTCTACATTGTGTTCGAAGCTTCTGAGTACTCGACGGAGTACCTCGGAGGTATTGACACTTACCTGGAGCAGGTTCAGGACATTGCGAGGGACGCGGTGACGTCCAGCCCTTCCTCGAGGGTCAGCCTGACCGCCTTCACGGCCCAAGGACCTCGAGAGTACGTGGCCATCAACACCGGACTCACCTCCTCCGAGATTTCGTCCACAGTCCAGGCCGTCTCCACCACCCAACTTGGAGGGAACATCTCTGATGCACTGTCTTTCATCAACAGCAAGAAATTGAAATCGTCATCGAACGGAAACAAGGTAGTCGTTGCCGTTATCTTTACAAGTTCCCTGACAAACCGCCGTGAAGTCAGAAGGTCACTTAACAGCCTCACTTCCATACCGGAAGTAGATGTGCAAGTATTTCCGGTCGGAATACTAGCCTATAACTCGGCTTCCGGTCTGCCGTTTGTCCAGAATGTCATAACGAATATTGATGATTTCGGTCAGAAAATTAGTGACGTCATCTTCCAATGTGAAGGTAAGTTTCTTATTTCTTTGATAAAATTGTTTTTGAATGATTATTGAAAAAGCTTTGCGGTTAAGATGCGTCATCATTGAAATTATCATGTTCAATAATCAATTTGATTTCATTAGCCCAAAAGCCTAATAAGCTTGTAGCCTTTAAATAATGTTTTAGCAATAATTGCTTCAATGACAATAAAGCTAAGAATAATAAGGGTTAAGAGTTGATAACGGTTAAAATCTTTAAAAAACAAACACATGTGCACACTCCTATTTGATGGCTATAGATTCCTACAATCATAAACAAATAAGCAATCGAAGGAAATACATCAAATTTGAAGGAAAACAGTGCCTAATAGAAGGAAAAGCTTCCAGAATGGAAGGTAACGCAGCTTAATCACGAAACAAATGCATGGTATCGTCTAACATTTTGTTTTAGGGTTTTGATGTATAACTGTAAGATGTGAGTTTATTTGTTCATGCTTGAATGTTTAATTGATCATGAGTATTGTTGTTAAAGAAATAGAATGCACAATGAACGCATTTGATTTTTTTTACTATTACATAAATTTTCTTGTTAATATTTATAAGACAAATTGTTGATCTAGAGCTCAGACAGCCCACGAGGAGGAGCCCCTACACCCCAAGGCCAACTCAAGCCCCACCCCTCACAGCTCGTTCTCGCCGGACAACGCCCTCTAATGACCCGGACTCTCAGTGTAGCGGATGGCACGGGGGTGAGGCAGGCTTGTTCCCTTTCCCTGGCCGCTGTGACAAGTTCTACCAGTGCAGCTATAGCAAGGCCTTCGAGATGCAGTGTCCGTTTGGTCAGTTGTTTAACAAGGGGAAGATGGTGTGTGACCACCCCCACCTCGTGCTTCAGTCCTACACTAGTGGCTGCGGTGAGTCGGCGAATGCTCTATTGCTTTCATTTGCACAGTCAATCTTTTCCTTTCGGATTTCATTTCGCACTATTTTCTCCTGATTAAATCCGACGGATCTTCTTCAAGTGGTTGTCCACTACACGGGCTATGGTGAATTTGTTCATGGTATATTGGCATATTGTACTTTGGTATATAACACACAGTTATCTAAACATTTTGACCCTGGGTGTCTCAATTAGACGTTGTAAGATAATTTCCAGTAGATTTCGACAAGAGACCAATCTTAAATAATATTGCAAATGTTTTGTGGTCAGATCATAGAACTATATTATCAAAAAACAACAAAATGAGGTATAAAATTGTATGCTTTTACATATAAATTCGTCTTCGATATGGCTTGCACTTTCAAAGTTTCAAAAAGTTTCAAATAGTTTGCCGTGTTGGCTCTTCCTCGGCCTTTCACGTTTGTCCAGACTATACGGACAATACCTGAACATACGATCATGCTATTTTACGAGACATTTTCATCTTTCTCCATTCCTTCTTAGTCACTGCCATGGGTCTCCCTCGTCCGATTGTCCATTCGTTGAGTTTCGATTGTTACTAAGAAAATTTGTTTTGAATGGATGGAGTAAAAGAATGCATTTAATTATAAAATCAACACCTTTATATGGGTGAATCTAATCAGGAACATAATTAATTATGGCCTTTCGGAATCTTTATTCACAGACTATTGCCAGGCTTCTGAGTCGGCGGTGTACCCCTTCTCTGACTCCTGTGAGATTTACTACCAGTGCGGCACGGATAAACACGGCGTGACGGTGCTGCCTAAGTGCTGTCCCGCCAACCAGGCGTTTGTTGAAGGAGTTGGCTGCCAGGCAAGTGTTCATAACGTTTTTCATAATCAGACAAAATGAAAATAATAGAAAATTTCAATATTCAAGGAATCTACTGGGCAATTTGCAAAATTCATTTTAGTTAGATAGAACCAATCACGTGTAGATCGTTGCTTTTCTGGTCTGAGTAAACGTAATGCTTCGTAGCGGTGGTGTCTGATATCCTTGTCCGAGACCCTTCTGCTTCAAAAAAAAGGCGCGCTAAAAATCAAACCATACATCAAATGGCTCTCTTATTCTCATCGCTGATTGGTTCGAGTGCAAAGGTCACCCGACCGGAGCACTATGGAGCAGTACTCAGATCAAAAACACTGAGTTCCGAGGTCCCTGTTCAGCTATTTACAATTACCAGGGTAGTATGATGAGAAAGGTTGAGTATATGCTTACTGCTTTAATGCATATCATGCTAATCATATTTTAATGACATTATCCGATATAATGATGAATAATGAAATAGATGAATTAAGACTTTTAAGTCAAACGGCCTTACGACTGGATTGGTCCTGATTCCATATGAGTGATGCGATTACATTGTTGGTGAACTTTTAAATAGGTCGAGGACACTATTACAGCATCATGTAATAACTTCCATTTCAATTCAACATCTTTTAAATACATGGTTAAAAGTTATACGAAAAATTATGCATTTTGCGTTTTATCACTGACCTTTACAGTGTATAGGGTTAGAAAGTAAATGTTAAACTCTTGTATAAAAGAACAAGCTCTATCATTTATACAATTTAACATATCTTTGCATATATGCTCACAGTCAATAATGTTGTTTCTTGGCTCAAGATCGTAGACGGCTCCTAGTTTCCATATCCGTGTAGAAGAGAGATCCAAGATTGCTGACTTTTTGTTGTACCTTCTTTATATGTTTTGGTGCTATGGTTATGATATTCTTGTCTAAATATCGATATATACCCCTCTCTCGTTAAGAGGATACATATATTCAGGCACTCATGTGGACAAAAATATATGACACGGATTCTCAAAACTATCCTCTTACTAACCTCATCTACTGGTTTGCTCAGCGAGGTCGCCCTTGCGCACGTCAGAACTACACACACCATGGGTCTTGCCGGAACTACTTGCAATGTGTAGACGGAGAACTGACCGTCCAGTGCTGTCCAGAGGGTCAAGCATTCGACCAGCAACTTGGGTACTGCTCCTCTGGGGTCCCTGACTGCTACATACCTTGTGAAGGCGAGAAACCAGGTGATTACAATGCTATCAACTCGTGAAAGCAAGGTGTTAATTAACAGAACACTTTTTCATCTTAGAAAGCAGTTGATAATAAACCCCATCTATTTTGCTGCACTACATTACACGAACTACGTAGCATAGATTGATATCTTAAGTTATTGAGATTGGTCCATACTCATGCCGATTGTCATTGGCCATAGTTATATGTCAGTGGGGCAGTTTGTAAACGATTAGTGCCTGGTTTCATTGGAGACATGCTGGATTATAACCTTACTTGTCAGCTGATTTCTCATTGTTGTTGATCTCCCGACTATGTTGTGAACCTACGTGCAGTGTGTGGACACAGGCCGCACCCCGACTCGATCTGCCGGTACCTGAGTCTGGCCCACGGCAGAGAGATACCCCGGATGTGCCCGGACAGACACGCCTGGGACCAGTCGATCTGCGACTGTAGCGCCTCGGTTGAAGCGGCAGAGAACTGCGGGGTTCAACCCGAGCGTAAGCAATCATTTCCCCTTTCTTTTACCATTATCCGTCGCGGATATTTTCTAACATTATCAGCGCTGAGGGAGTTTTTTAATTATAGAAGAATGGTTGTCTTTTCTCTACTTGCTTATTACACAATTTTCCAAGGATGTATTTCTTAACTTTCAATGATGAGAAAAGCTAAATATAGAATGCTCTATCACAACACAGCCTAGAAGATCTTTTCGAATAAGGTAATAAACCTAATAAAAAGATTTGTGACGATAATACTGATTGAAAAGGTGATGTCAAAAGTCTGCTTTAAAGCATGCTCAAAAGGCCTATGGGTAATTCAATCCGTCCCAAAGATTCTCTGGGTATGTCAGGATCCCCTAACACCTCCACTTTCGTTCTGGAAAGCTTCCGTATTGTTTGCTTGCTACACTTAGCAAAAGGCTTCATTTTAGATATCTTATATGAGATTCTGCCAATTATGATCTACCAGACATGATCCAATGATTGTATAAAGTCATAAGATGATCTTAACCCTCTAATATAACCTTAGTGATAATTTTTGTTCTTGGAAAGCTCAAGTATTTGAATATCAAGTCTTTGCTCGCTTCAAAGATAACACCACACTGTAATAATTATTTTATTTCATGTGAAAAACAAAGGCGGTCATTCAGAGAAAAAGGTGTTTGTCAACTTCTTTCTATTGTTTGATTATTTCGTTAAGAATATGCAATGAAACAATTATAATCATAAATGAAAACAGGAAGCAAGCTGGAAAATTTCCTATAAATTAATTATTCTTGTTTTCAATTCTTCTTCAGCTTGTGAACCAGATTTCATCACCGACATGGACATCGGGGGAGATTGGGGCTTCGCAGACGACTCGCCAACCAGGAAGTACATCGGTAACAATGGCGTCCAGTTCCCCGGAGACTGCGGAGTCTTCTCCGACGGTGCATATTTGACTGTTTACCATTTCCAGAACATCAACTGGCCAAAACCAGTCTGGGCAAGAGTCGATTTCCAATACAGCGCAGACTCAACGGAAATGGAAGTGTTGCTAAGCAACGGTTGCTACAACGACGATCCAGGCCAAGCGTCCCTGGCGATGTATATTGACCCCACTCGCAGAACATTCAGCGCAGGTATCAAGACCAACGAGACCAAGGTGTTAGCATCTGTAGAGTGGATTTTCAACGTGAGTTGCTGAAACGTGTGGGTGGTTGTTTAAAGTAGGTGGGTGGTTCTTTACCACTGTTGACAGACTGAATTCGTTAGCTTGATTCTAGGTTCAAGTCCATGGACGACGGGCTGATACAGATGATGGTCCACTACAGAATATCTGCCCTGCGGGCTGATATATACAGGGTGCTTCGTGAAGGGTCTATCAAAAATGCAGAATGTCTGTATGAGAAAATGAGAAATGCCTTTTTTGCATTCGTGTCGTCGAAAATATCCGTATTGCAAATAGCTTGAGTGGACGTTCAATCTATAGCATAAATAAGTTTCGGAAAGAAGCAAGGTCAACACCCCTAACCTCTTTGAAAACTATTTTCGAAAAGTCATCTCCATATATATTCCTTTTGAAATAATACGATATATTTACACTAACACTTTCCCTTCACGTTAGCCATTCGTAGCAAAAACCCGGACGAGCACTCTTTCGTCCAGAATTTTCAAAGTCGAAATATTGCGCCAATCAGACAGCTAAGCAATATGTCCAGCCGCACCCGGAAAGTTCAACTTTAAAAGCATCGTACAATAACATGAGCTTTATCGCTTGTTCACTTCTGGATCGCTAGTGATTGAAATGTTGAATGCGTATAATTTGCTCTGCAATGTATATTGTAGACATCCCCGGACACATGGCTCCAAGGTACGATGCGCTATGACGGATACAACCTCGATATCAACCTGAGGGACCGGGATGATCGGTCAAACAGCGTCAGTGAAAGTGTCCCCGCTTCCGGTCGTAAGTCATATCATAATTTGGTGAAGGGAGGAAATCTTTTTATTTTCTTGATGTACATACATCTGCTTTCTTTATTTTTTCATCCATCATTTCATCTTTTTCTTTAAGATACTCTTTGAAATGTTGAGGCGAATTCCAGGTGAAAATGAATTGAAAATGTGCATTATTAGTAAAATTCATACGACATGCATTCTATCACGTCAATCATATTCAGCGGTAAGCTAGTTTCCCTTTGTTGGAACTTGTATTCAAAGCAACCGAGATGGCATTCAACCTTCAATACCTGCAGATAGAAGTCATCAATTGCTTATTTTAGTCTTTCTGCTTAGGGCCAAACCGTGCTCTGACTGCAGCGCTATCAGATGAATTTTCTTTTAACTATCGAGATCTGTCACAATTGCCCTGAGAGACAGGGAGAAAGACCCGGTGCGTCCGTGTAATGACATGCATGGTACCCGACTGTTCGTCTGTACATCTTTCGCTTGTTTGGGCTCATCAACCATCACACTGACCCTTGAAATCTGATAAGTTATCAACCGACTTTTGAGGATTGTTATCTATAGGTTTGGTACCAAATAAGAGCCACAGATACCACGCCTGTTAATGATATTCGTCTTCTTCTTTAAGAAAGAATCTCACCAAAGCTCAAATTTTGTGAAGAATCAAAAATCGTATGACAGCTCCGACAGAGTTCTGTTTTGTATAAATAATACATGAGCATTGCAGAAATGAAATCTTCCCTTAGGTAACAAGAACACACCGAATATTTAGTTTTAATCAGGAGGCGGGGAAAGCGCAGTGGTTATCGCGTTCGGCTTCGGATCAGGAGGTCCGTGGTTCGAATCCCGCCAGGGTCTCGGCAACTTCGTCTGCAGTAGAGAACTGTTCTACACGCAGTCAGGTTTGGGTGTAATGCTACCCTGAAATTCAGCGCAGTACCACCCATGGTTCGCTAGTTCCAGCCGATGCTCGCAGGTTTCACCGCAATGCATAGCCACAGTAGTGTTGCAGGCTTTCTCCCTGCAATAATACTAGCAGCCGCGATATAAGTGAAATACTCTTGAAAGCGGCGTTAAACACCAACTCACCTGACCTCACCTAGTTTCAATCAACGTTGGTGATCGCACAACTAACTTTGAATGCCTTGAAGCAGTATTCTGTATTTCTATTTGAGTATTGACTCCTCTTGCAACGGAAGCAACGTGAGAAGAAATCTCCGTGCGAATATTTTTAAGGAGCAACTTTCGACTTTCTCACAAACATCAGATTTGCAGACCCATCACATAGATAAACATGACAAAATATGATGTGCTTTTCGTTGTAGAATAACTAGGGAGTTGATACATTTCTGAATTTGTTTATTCTCACAAATTTTTATTCATTAAGTCCTTCATTTATATACCATCCATATACTCCTTTATCCATTTTAAACAAAGTTTAAACTTTTTCTTTCACTGTTTTTTATTCAATGCCTCACTCACGCTCGCACTCATATATTTATTCAATTATTTTTTAGTAGTCATTTATTTACATGTCTTTCATTTCGATCTCAACGAGTTTGTCAAATGTTCGATTTACTAGTGAATACCTTCTTTCTTATATACATTCATTCATGTATCACCTTTATTATTCACTCATTGATGCAAGATTTTAAATGGGTTTATCCAATTTCTCTTTAAATATTTGGCGATATTTAATGAATAAATCACCAAAGACTTAAGGACTCCTTTTCATGTTTTATTTTAACTATTTCTTCAGTTCAGAAATTCACGTATTCATTTAATTCCATGTATTCAAATCACAAAAGTCACTCTTCTTTCACCCACTTGCATGTACTCATTCATTCATGTGTTGTCAGAGATTCAACAAAGCCCGTGTGCTATGAGGGTCGGTCGAGGGAACTATGGAGAACCCTCATTCAACGGGAACATTGATGAGGTAAGTCAGTTATCATTATAACCGGCACATATAGACAGTCGCAACTCTAGATCATAAATCTGGATATTTGATAAGTAGGCCTCATGGCCCCTCTCAGTCAAATCATTACTGAAATAGAAGTGATATTGAATAATTTAACATGTGGGTTAAGCGATGATTTGTTCATGATCCCGTATCATTTTTTCCTTTTTATTCGGCCTTATTGTTGGTTTTCCTTTGATAATGAACATATTTTCCTTAAGGTTTCTTAGCTCAAAGTAGAAAAGATTTTCACGTTTGCTCTGTTTTCTAGGCAAAAGGAAAGTAAAATATTTCAGTCTATTTCAGTGGCTCTCAACAGAAGTTTAAATAATTGACTTTATCGAGACGCGAACTCGTTCTGTCTGGGGCTTCCTCTTAATACGGTCTGACCACAGCCACACGTGGCGCACATTCCAACAACAATTTAGTGCAGACAAAGCCTAGTCATTAGCGGAACAATCACAGCAACGCGTTTGTAAGAAAGGAAGGTGGCGACCGAGTTACCGAATTATTCACGGGAGTTACCTACCCCTTGTTACTGATACCAAATGCAATTGCCGTAGGCATTGTGATTGGATAGCTGAGTTAAAGAGGAGAAGTAACGCATGAATTTGATTATTACAAATTAGTATCTGTATTCGCTTCACTTATATCAATCAATAGAGCCAAAAAATTTGAAAATATACGCTTTAATTCGACTACTAGGAGACCTTTTATACCCCTGTTTTGGATAGCCGCCTAATGAGACTGGCGAACACAAAATACACAAAATCACCGAAGCATGACTCGAAGCCACGCCCAGTGTGTGACGTGCTAGTGGGCAGCTGAAAGACCAGCCCTTTGATTTTCTCTGTATTTTTAAGCTAATTCAACAGCAAAATAGAGGCAATAGCATGACCGAAAGAATTCCAAAATACGATGTATAACGGCTTCATGATATCAACTTTCCCTCTCAGTCGTCAAATCCATCTTAATTAGACTGTGACAATCCTTGGACGCGGTTTTCTTGGGTGGGTTTATATCAAAAAGGTAAAGAACTTGGTCGGTGAGAGATCCAATTACAATGGGATATCACGTAGTGTTACAACATGTATTTATCGATATGAAGTTATAAATTGTCTCGAAAAAAATGAAGGTTTTTGTAAAAAACGGGAGACAATGTGGAAATTTTTTTAATGACTATAGAACAAATAATTTTGTTTCACTTCACTTTCATGACAACTTAGTACTTATTGGAATATTCGTTTGTATTTAACTAACACATATCATATTCTTATCTAGTATAACATCTCACACCGTGTTGCAATATCTCTGTCTTTGAATTTAACATTAAATGACATGAAAACATACCTGACGCAAGCGTTAGAAACATCCTTTGTAATCCTAAAGAATGTTGGGTCCCGTTATTCACGATGTACTTTTTTAAATGTGTGTCATCGTCCTTAGAGGTGCATGAGCCAAATCTCCTTCTCTTAATTTATTGGTTGAATATATATTCTACAAGTTCATTGGTACAAAATGACTGGACGCCGTGACAATAAACTAAGTACCAGTCGAATGCCAAGAGTTACGCCATTATGACAGGACATATATTCCGCTTGGCGGGTCCAAGGCGTTAAAATTCAAAAGGTATAATTAGAGACCATTAAATCAAGAATTGAAATTGAATGCGATAGGATTACATAACGGCCACCTGTGTGTCATAAAAAAACAAACAAACTAGTTAAACCAATTTGATTGTTGTGAAAACATTTGGCAGACGTCGTAATTGATGAACGACTTAAGGCTACCTTAGAGTTTTGTGCAACGGGACCAAGGAAATTATCTTTGGATGTACATTTATGATGTATGACCTACAAATGTGATAGGATTTGACTTCCACTTAGCTATTCTTACGACGATATCAACAATAATGTCTCACTCACCATACACTACATGCCTACATTACATTTACAAAATTGTGTGAACGCCAAAATACATAAAAATATGGATATCATATTCAAATAATCCATGGTCAATAATACATTCAATTTTATTTTTATTATTTCTGTTGACTGAAAAAATATATAAATATAATGGAGAATTGTTTTTTAAGATAATCAGTCCAATGCAATTTAGCATTAATAGTAAATTCTGAGTTTTGTTGTAATGGCATAAAAATTAAATTGAAAATGCCAAAAAAAATTAAAACACAAAAAAATCGTCTCTTCTGTTTCTGTGCCACTCGAACTTTCATTTGGCTCATATAAGTAAGGAAAAGTATCGTCCCCGTCAATTGAAATTAGCGATTCTGAACATGATGAGACACACTCCATAGATAATGATATCTCGCTTTCTGAATAGCTGGTGGACATTATGCGTTAATACTTAATAAAGGTTATATTTTTATGGGAATAAGGATGCCGGTGCATCCCTCAATATAATGTCCAATAAGTGAGCATAGTTCATGTAAGAAATACTTCCGGGATCTCACGCGTTAGCGCAATCTTATAACTATGACAACATGGCGCAGGGTCGTGACTTTGAAAAACATTCCGTAGGAAAGTGCACACAGCATCGTATTTAATCAGGGTCTTGCGCTTGCAAAAATAGAAATATCCAGACAATGAATTAAACAATAGATTCCTTTAAGGTTTGAGTTGTTTGGATAACGTTTAGTAGGTAAAACCGACAGTTAAACTGTGAGATTTACTATCGGCTAGTGTTGTTTTACATAACGAGCGAATGATGATATGCCAACTAGCACGTCACGAAAGATTCACGCTTCAGTGACCACAGGGCCTTTCAGGTTCTGCTCGCCGGTCGTAATTAGGCAATTAAATTACAAAGCTGTAATTATGTTGTTTAGCGGCCGATTTCAGAAATTTAAAGTTGAGTCCACGTCAAATTGTAATCCCTTTTAACGAATTCCGAAATCGACCATAGGGCATTTCACCCGATCTTTAACGTCAGACAGTGCGGCACGTGTCGCTGCGGTCAGACCATGTTATAAGGAAAGTCAAAACGAGTTCGAATCTCAATCAATATTTGAAACTTCTATTCCACGTAACACGTTCGATTTTATTAAAACAAATTTTTTCTTCAATTTATTAAAGAACGAAATTGAACTCTTTTTTAATTTGATAATTTGCTGTACGAGAAAAAACCCCAGGTACTTTTAAATAATGATTTTAATAATAACTAGTTATATTACGTGTATGCAAAATAACCTCATTTACAAATTTCATCGATATTATGTTTTTAAAATTTCTGCTTTTGTTTTCAGATTATTATCTACACCACGTGCTCCTACCCGGACCCTGTAGACTATTGAGAGATTCAGCTCATTTGTCAGATTATTGTTAAGATAATTAAGGAACAATAATTGTTGATTGTTCTGCCACTTAAATACAGAGATTATCATTTATTTACTTTTGTTTCAATTTAAGCGTAAACTCAATTTCGTAATACTTTACGGGGTTCATAATCGTCAACACTTGTTTGGGCATAAGAAATTTAACTGGTTGTAAAGTTTGCTCCACGTGGATTTGAGGTAAATTTTAAGGACGCTTCGGATAGACTAACCTTCGCTTAAAGAAACCATTAAAACTCGAACATCTGTAACTCCATCTCCTTTATCATTCAAATCTCAATAAAACAAATTCTGATCGAACAATCGAATATCACTAACACTTACAAAACAACCAGTGAGAAACCAGACAAGAGGTCGTTGAACATTCTATAAATATGCACATCGATCTTCAAGGAAACAAGTATGAATTGCCTTAGTCTAAGAAAAGGCCACAGTTACGACCCTTGTCGAACAGACTTTTACAGACGTAGTTAAATGGTACATGGTACATAACGCAAAATCCTGTGCACATCATTGACACGTACCCTAAACTTAATAGACACAAAAATAATTAAAACCTGGTAAGACACTTATACTGGGCAAAAGTTAAAACTTGACACCCGGAAGTTTTTGGATTACTTTTGTAATATTAGGTTTAAGGCAATTATGTTAGTTTTATGGTGTACACAGAAGACCTAGATATCAACAGAAATCAAGAATACGTCTAATTAAAAGATTTTACGTTGTTAATGTTCATGACGTCACAGTACCCTCAAAAACAAAGTTCACAGACAATCGGGATGAAGTGTTCATTAGCGGTTGTGGCCTCCTCCAGCGTCTCCTCTTGGATCTCAGAACGTCAAAAAACAGTATCAGAGGAAGATGTCGCCATAGCTCAGCAAGAGAACGTTGAAGATCTTGCAAAGCTGGTCCCAGATGTGCTCGATAGGATTGAGGAGGGATATTCAAGGACTTAGACGCCTGCGGTACACTCGGGACCTGGCGTCGGCAAATCTCAAAATGAATCGAAATAAGACACTGAAAACAATCAAATTCCACTGTCTTTGCGGAAACCATAGTTATGTTGTGGCTCTTGCAACAGTAACCACAGACTGACCAACACAGAGCCTCCCAACAGTACGTTGATGTTTCATATGGTAGACGCAGTATTTTCTAACAAATATCAACATTGAAATTCAATTCGTTTCTCAGCAAACACGCACCGAATGACTTAATGAGTTTGTGTTTGCACTGCATTTGATTTTTTTTCATCAATATATGTTACAAAGTCAATGGATGCACGTGATTTTACAATTTAAGGAAATAATTCTGTTTACTATAGTTAGAAATTCATTTTCAAAAATTTATTTGACCGGATAAAAAACTGTTGAGATTCATCAGTGTCAAGTTTTTATTTTGCTCGGTATATAACTTTATATGAAAGGATGACTTGACAAACAGATGACTTAGTATGATTGTTGAAAATATTATAAAAACAAAACAGCGACTAAAACAAATACGACAATTTATTAGCTGACAAATATTTATCATATAAAAAGCCATCAATAACAAGGTCTTAGCGATACGCAGTACGTGGTGTGATATAAAAGCAGGGTATTGTACGATATGAATACGCTGACCTAGTAATATGATAAGCTGGGTCTAACATGCTATTAAATATGCAAGCACAGAAATGTACATAGTTGTAATCAAACAGGCTAGAAGGCAATACACTGATGATGATATTGTCATGAAGCGTTTTATCATATTTATCGTAAATAATAACTCGAAAATGTTCAAAATTGTTATCTTCTCTGAGATTTGTAGGGAAAATCATACACTTAAATTTAGACCTCTAATCATTTATTCAAATTATATGTTTCCTTTTGTAAAAGCCACATGTGGATCATCATTCTTTGTTTATAGGTAGCCTTTCCAATCAGTTATTTTTCTGTACCTTTTATAAAATCAAATTTGAACTCTTATATAAGTATAAACTTATCTTATATGCACAAACTAACCTATCGAAAGAATTTTAAACGCTGTCAAGCGATATATAAACCGAAAACAAGTGGGAAATTAAAATTGCAATGACATATTTGACTGTTACCATTAGGTATCATTTTTTATGTAAACTAAAGATCAAGACGTGTTGTCACCCTCCAAGACGAAATTGCGAAACATTATAAGATAAATGTAGACCAGGGTAAAACGTAAATACCCTCACTACATTTAAATCCCCTTTATATAACCCACTTAACGTTACGCGCTATGACCTATGATCGAGCCAATCAAACAGTCCAATCGCGACGGTTCACGATAAAATTTAGCCAACTACAGAGAGTCTCCTATACCACATTTGGCGTTCGCACTTCCGCTACATGGTAACGTCATTAGACGAACTAGATAAAATCAAATGATACTAGCATTAAATTGGTAAATGCTTTAGAACATTCCCCTGAGAACCTGTAAAACTTCCACCAAAAGAAAAGCAGGCGGAAACCTTCCAACAAGGCGGTGCAATCTTGATTTTGCCGAGTTGCATATCAAGCGTTGCTGTTGGTTTACTATTTTTAGATAGTTCACAGGTCATGGATCACAGTACGTAATGTTTAGTGGGGTTATAACCCAGGGTAATTAAGTTAGTTACTTGATTTGTTATGATTGACATTTTAACAGTGTGTCAATAAATCTTTTTAACATGATATCAACATTAAGAAATAACCTTGGGTATTTTTGTCCAACATATTATGTTAGATATGATTCCAAGGTAAATTTCTTTAGCCGTTAGGTAACAAATTGCATTCTTCAGCTTCAAAGACTAAAGATTCAAACAAGAAAAAGAAAATGCGAATTTCTTACAAACTTTGGTAAAAAAGCTCATCGTTATCTAAAACTACGATGATATCAGAAAGAAATTCGATGTCAATGACGTTACCATAATACGAATATTGTGAGAATGAGGTTCCGATCGTATTATGTACTTTACTACAACTACTTGCACGAATATCACACGTTGGCAACATGATATCGTATTGAGAGTCCGATTTTATGAGATGATGTCAACATCACTTGGCCTCCTGAGAGTTTAAAACGGATGAATTATGCATTGTTCATCGTACAATGATTTATTTTGAAAAGCCAAGGTCGACATTCAGTGAAACCCAGGTAAAGGGAGAGGGTTATTGCCTGATGAAAATGAATAAATGTTAAACGAATAGCAATCAGAAAAATAATTATAGCTTAAAGCTGTATAAATAATTTATTTTATGGAAAATGAACTTTTCTGCTGCGATCTACTTGAACCGTCTGAGAACTCACCCTTAGAGTGCAATCAAATATTGACACTAACTGAGATGTGGAGTATTTCTTTAGTGCTCAGACAAATATTGATACAAAATTGCGTCTGTTAGCCAGGTTGCGCGATGAATGCTAATAGCTCAATAACGGCTTCTTCATATTTAAGGGTTTTTCTACAACAAGTTTTCGCCCAGTAAACTAAAACTCTTCGTTTGCTTTCAGGGCTGAACCCTGGGTTTATGTCTGTGGCTGTGATGGCGAACAGTAGATGCAGTGCAATATGTGTCGTTTAAGATATTGTACACGTGCATAATTTGATGTGAATGAAATAGAAATATTCGACTATTGGTGTCGTATTGAAGCGATAGAGCCCGTCAACTGTCACCTGTATGTCTCGGGAGCTCCTGTACTATCGTAGGTTATCTACGTTAACCCTTTCGATACATTGGGCAACTTTTATCTAAGACAAGCTTATGGAGGCAAGATACAATAACAAAGAAATTTGATTTACAGTAAAATGATGAAAAAGAAGCTGTATGAATTAATGTGATTTATGTCACCAATGAATATGTATGAACATACACTATATAATATTTATGTCTGACTTGTGAAAATTTGGCTCGGCGATGATATGTTGAATGCAACAGAGTAATTCAAAATCAACTGCTATCCTATGCTTCTTCATTAAGTAAATGTGGTTTCCAAGTCTAGCTAAGGTTATATTTCTCTTTTAACAATAGACAGCAAATGAGATTTTAATAAATTGGAATAACCCACTTGTGAAATCTTTAGACACGCAGTCTTTAGCGGAGTGACACTCAGCAGTTCCGTCGGGGCACGAGATGCGATTGTGATCCAATTATCTGCATACAATGCCCACGTTATATGGCTTTCATCAAATAATGCGATTTGTTATAAATGTGGAAAAGCATGAGATTACAAGAAAACGATAAATTTCTAGTACCGTTCAATTATTTACCAATGCTGTCCCAAAATGTAACTGCCTTCGTGCCATTTATTTATGTAATACTATATTTTCAAACAACGACTGAAGGATTTTGCATTGTAAACCTTGCAGAACGAGATTACTTCCTCCTACTCAGACACTATTCACATGTACAGTTTAACTACGAACTTCAACTGGCTACATAACATAACATACCTTAGATACAAGCGCCTGCTTTAATGAAATGTGGTAACTCCAATAGCAACTTTATAGTTAACATAACCAGATTAAAGATAGATGCCCCATCTCCAAACTGTCTGTGCCCTCTGCACTGTGCACTTTTCTAGCATTAATTTTAGAGGAAGGTAACATTTCAAATTAGAAACATGAAATAAAAAATATGAGCATTTCAACTGTTTCAAAAGCTCTACAGCATCTCTCGAAAATAAAAAATTAAAGTTGCTACAATAACCATTTTGATTCATTTTAATATATGAAACAATAATGCGTTCCTGAAAATGTAGCCAAGCTGGTTTGCAGAGAAACAAACATTAAAAATGTCAATAATGCTTACAGGATAAACCGCAGTTACTTGTTGAAGGCCATCAACTGTATCTACGTATCACCCTGCAGCCTATTTGTATCCTCCTACCATACCCTGATATCTATCAAGGGAAATGTCTCTTTTGGCCCGCTATAAAAGCAATGAAATGACTTCCATCTAGCAAGATTTGCAATTGTTTAAGATATTTATTTGAATCAGGCTCCTTCAACTGATAGTTCATTGACCGAAACATTTCATGACATAATTAGCTATATATTGTAGCAGCAGTTTTGTTTTGTACATAGTTTCTTTTTATTTATTACTGTATTTGGAGTATTTTATTTCACGCTTCAGTGACTTTCTGTTTGGGGCAAATGTCCAAGCAGACTATACTACTTTATTTCAAGGGTGGGCAGCTTAATTCATTCTTGTCCTATTGTTCTCTGTCCAGAACAATAGCCTTTGCTTTCTCTCTTAACTATCTTACATAACCGTAGGTCTCTTTCTACCTTTTGCATGCTCTTTTCAAACACACTGCCTACAACTCTGCACTGATATGGTCACAGACTGGACTGTGGTACATGAATCTATCAGGTTAGTTAATTATGTTATTTGGATTATTCTCTTAAATATTGCCTAATCCTAATGTTAAAGTTAATATCTAAAAGCGTATAGGTAATCTGTAATTCTTAAACTAAAAGATATCATTTCTTATTTAAAGTATATTTGCTCTATTGAGGTTGTGATTGTGTGAGAGAATGTGTGATTTAAATGTTTGAGTGAAGCTCATCATTTCTAATATATATTTCTGTAATGGCCATGATTTATTATATGTGGCAAGGCATTAGTTTTTATCTTTTATTCTATTCTTTCTAGGAAACGTTCCTAGATAATCAGTGGCGTGATTGAACACCTCTGTGTCACCCACAGGGTATGTATCATGTACTAAATATGTATTTTATATCTATAATGTATTGTATATATATGACCAGTGCCTTATGTTTATATATACATCTGGTGTAATTGAGCACTGTGAATTTATTATCTAATGTAAGATGTGGTTGATATATCTTGAGTATTGAACTTTAAGTTACATTATTAACCACAATGTACAGGTAATTATCTTGTACAAGTCTTGTATTTATCTCTTTAATTAAGAGGTATGAACTAGTATGTTTTATGACGCAATATGACATATTTTATGGTTAACATGTATTTATTATTGTTCTACTGTTTTACAGGGTTTATGTGTTATCTATGTCATGGAATAAACTCCAACATCCTTGAACACACGCAGTTTGTCGTATATTGACAAGGACCTCTGCAACAATGGAGCCCCCAGTGAGGATGTTGGAACCTTTTCACCGCCACCTACAGTCAAGCTTCTAGGACTGATTCTGATTCTAGTGAGTCTGTGACATTCCCCCTACTTGTTATGTTATCGTGCATAGTGATGCAGTGATATAGAGACACTTGATTGTCACGTGACTGTGACTGTGCTCTACCTTATAAATGCCTTGGACACTTTCACTTTTGTGATGAGATACATGTTTATGTATTGGACTCTCCATGCTACCTTGTGTGTTCCCTCATAAACTGTTGTCCATTTTGATTGATAATCTATGATGTAACTTTATTTTTTTTATGTTAACTGATTTGTAAACCATGTAAAATATCATATATTCCCGTGTGTCATACCATAAATAACTTTGTAATATATCCTTTACATATTCATATCATGTGATTATAATATGTAACATACTATACACTAGTTCATACCCTTTTGTATATTAATATGTAATATTATCTCCATTTCATAATCATATTCATCATATTTGCCATGTAATATATTATATATTTATCCATACATATTCATGATACATACATTGTAGTTGTGTATTATTGCATTGCTTATACCATGTAACTTCAAATTTTCATAGCCTTGTGTTAATTTAATAGTTATTCAATAAAGTTTAAATTAATTGTTTACATAAGTGAATATTGCCTTAGCCCATTTAGATTTTGCTTTGTAAATAACATACCTATTCAATTTGCATTTTGATTATTTCATCTGCTTGATTACGGTAATTAGATATGGCGCCTTAGTATACTTGTTTACTTATTGCACTTAGCTACCACTTGGTTTCTTAGGTCTTGTGTTTCAATTTATTTTGTGTGTTTGCTTGTGTGCTTGCATAAACATTAATTAGTCATAACTAATCGCTCTATTAAAATAAATAGTTATATCTAAATAGGTTTAATTCAATTAGCTTACATAGTTTATCATGTAGGTTTGAGGTGTTTCATGTTCATTTCTTTGACTGAGTGACGCTTGACTTAGCACTTATCATATTCACATTTGCACACATTTCACTTTTTCTTCTATGCCTTTTCATCATGTAGATTCTTTTGGCTAAGTTTATTGGTTTTGGTACACATTGTCCTGATCTAATTGGTCAGCCTGTTAATATTTTTCATTCATTACGTTTTTTTTCAATATGCCTTAGTTTAATTAGTTCTGTTCCTGGATTTAGTCTCCAAAATATATATATTTTGGTGCATCCCCAATCCCATCGCCGATTTTCATTTTCAGACTTCAACATTTAAATTTCAGGTTTTCAAGATGCATTTAATTTGATTTCATATTTGTTTCTTGGTTCATTACTGTTAAGTACATATTGCTTATTACTTCATTACACTTCATCAATGTGAAACCTTCTTTATGATACATTCAATCATCACATTATTTGTTAATCACCTTGTGATTCCTTCTTAATTACAAAGTGATACATTCATCCCAAATACTATTCTTTATCATTCTGTGATTTCAATTTAATCACAATGTGATATATTTCCCAAATAATACATTCATCCTCCCATACCTTTTTCATTAACATAATACTGCAGCCAAACATCTTGTTTGTCTGACTTTGTTTATCTCTTATTGTTTGTAAAATGTCCCCTTTCCCCTTTGAGTAAATATATATCCATTTTTGTTGGTTTTCTACTTCTTTATACGTTTAAAAAACTTGGTTACATTTTCGTTCAATTCACTGTCTCATTTCAAATGGTCGAAGCCATTTGATGTTGCACTTGCTAATTTAGCATTCAAATACTTTTCTTAAATTTTTATTATTATTTTGCACCCAAATATGGACATCACTAAGGAAGAAATGGACCACACATTGGCGGCATTCAAGAAGATGGGTATATCACCACCCGAGGGATCCCCTGAAGAATTTCAGAAGTGGATGAAAAATTTGACCCAGGCACAGCCACAGCCACAGCAGGAACAAGAACAGAGTTCTCCCAGGCATGAGAAGGATGTACATGGTGCCAAGTCACCTGGAGAAGGATCTTATTCTTATTTCCCAAAACTTCCTTTCTTCAGTGGTGAAGCAGGAAAAGACACGGACTACGATCACTGGATCTATGAAGTGGAGTGTCTCCTTGCAGCCAAGACCCACCGCCCTGATGTCATCTTACAAGCTATTAGGAAATCTTTGAAGGGAGAGGCAGCCATAATATCCATGAAGCTTGGACCCCATGCAGATCTAAGAGATCTTCTACATCGCCTCAAGAGTGCTTTTGGAACATTGAGACGGAGCTCGGCTTTGATGTCGGAGTTTTACAGCACTTATCAGGGAGAGGACGAAGATGTGGCCACATGGAGTTGTCGCCTTGACAGACTTATGTTTCAGTTAGCCAAGCAGAAGTCTTTTTCATCGATGGAACAGGACGATATGCTTCGCATTAGATTATGGGATGGACTTAACCCAACATTAAAGACACTTGCAGGATATAAATTTGAGCAGATGTCTACGTTTGATGAACTTCGTCTATGTCTGAGGGAGATGGAGTTTGAACTGAGACGAGGCAAGAAAGAGACAACAGAAAGACAAAAGACAAAGGCGAAGACAGCCACAGTGAACATGGCAACTACCTCAGACCTTAAGGAGAACAAGGGCGAGTTGTCGGAACTGAAGAACCTTGTTAAGGAGCTACACACTGGAATGACGGAACTACAGAACCAGCAACAGCAACTATCAGCACAAGTGTTTCAACAGCAGGCACAATTCTCCTCTTTCCAGCACACCCAGGGCTTCGGACGTCACAGAAGAGGAAGATCTCGCGACCGAGGCAGAGATTACTTCACTAACCCTCTTGCACCTGGACAAGCCCCAGTCACTCCTCAGGTCCCGAATGGATCAGATCCAACACAGTATGGACCGCCGCCTACTCAGTTGGGACCGCCGCCTTCTCACTTTGGACCGCCGCCTACACAGTTTGGACCTCAGCAACCAGATGACCTTCAACAAGGACCTTGGACACAGTATGGGAATCAGCCATTGCAAGCGCCCCAGATGCCTGTATGCTGGAGATGTGGATATCCTGGTCATCTATCCTATGGATGCAGAGTGAGAACTGACCACATCAGACAGCCTTTAAACTGTCCCAGGCCTATGGGGAGGGGCTACCATTAGGCCATAACCCATGTCCCAGAGGAAGAAATGTTCCAGAAGACTTAGTGGGCAGTTCGACAGAAGTCACAATTTGGATTGACAAGATACCAGTACAGACACTCCTTGATACAGGCGCAACAGTCTCAGTGATGTCTGAGAATTTTTACAGGAACCATCTTAGCCATATTCCACTGAATTCACTAGGTGATATCCTCAATATAGAGTGTGCCAGCGGTGATCAGCTACCATACCTGGGTTTCATTCAAGTTGGTCTTCAAACAGATGGAAGTGGCAATGACAACAATGAAGAATTACCATGTTTATTTTTAGTAGTCCCTGATACTCAGTACAACAGACGTGTGCCAACTCTACTTGGAACCAACGTACTCTCTAAGCTGCTGAACAGTTGTCAAGACACCGTTGGAGTACAGTTCTTACAGAGAGCAAGGCTTCATACACCTTGGTATCTTGCCTACCGCACCATGGTTCTCCGGGAGAGACAACTAGCCAGACATGGGAAACTTGGACTTGTAAAATCATCAGAGTTATGTCACACCATCATTCCAGGTAACAGCACAGCCACTATCAGAGGACGCCTAGCCAGGGGGATTGTTTACCCACAGGTATGTGCTTTACTCCAAGCCACAATCGACTCTGCTATACCAAGTGACCTTGACATTGCTCCCACTATTATAACCTATGAGTGTGACAAGCCAACAGAGATTGAGGTACATATCTCCAATGTGACAACACAGACGGTAGTGATACCATCAAAGGCCATCATATGTGAACTACAGCCTGTCACAGTTCAAGATTTGCCCCTTGGAAACCCAGTGGACTCTGATATTATCCTGATATTATAAGTGGATATCAACACTGACGGACTCACAAAAGAACAGATTGCTGAAGGAGTTGACATTATCCTCAAGTATCAGGACATTTTCTCCAAGAGAGATGATGATCTCGGGAACTGTTCTTTAGTAAAGCACAGAATAGACATGTATGATGAGACACCATTCAAGCAGCGCCATCGGAGGATTCCCCCAGGCATGTACGATGAAGTCAGGACTCACCTTCAAGAACTTCTGTCAGCTGGAGTCATCAGAACATCTCACAGTCCATGGGCCTCCAATGTCGTTCTAGCCAAGAAGAAAGATGGTCGTCTCCGCATGTGTATAGATTTTCGCGAGACTAACCGGCGAACCATTAAAGATTCATATGCTCTCCCCAGAATCGAAGAACTTCTAGATTGTCTCGGAGGAAACACCTTCTTTTCAGTGTTGGATATGAAAAGTGGATATCACCAAGTGGAAATGGAAGAGGAGCACAAAGAAAGAACAGCATTCACAGTAGGTCCACTAGGATTTTATGAGTTCAATCGGATGCCTTTTGGACTCTCCAACGCTCCTGCAACCTACCAGCGACTGATGGAAGAAATCCTTGAAGGATTGCACTTGAAGATCTGCTTAATCTACCTGGACGATCTGATAATATTCTCAAGGTCATATGAAGAACATGTTGATAGGTTGGGACTTGTTTTCCGTCGACTGCAGGAGTGTGGACTTAAACTAGCACCAAAGAAATGTAAGTTTTTCCAGAGAAAAGTCCGCTATGTTGGATATATCGTTTCAGCAGATGGCATTGAAGCTGACCCAGCTAAGGTTGAGAAGATTACACAATGGCCAACACCAACCAATCCAGAAGCTGTGAGGAAGTTCCTAGGTTTTGCTGGCTATTATAGGAATTTTGTGAAGAACTTCTCCAAGATTGCCAGACCATTATCGGAACTGATGCCAAAGTCAGCGGCGAAGAAGACAAAATCCAAGCAGCATACTAATAGCTCAGGATGGAAGTGGGGAAAGGAGCAACAACAGGCATTTGATGAACTGAAGATTCGTCTCTCCTCACCACCTGTCCTTGGATATGTGGACTTCTCCAAACCTTTCGAGCTGCATGTAGACGCTAGTGCACACGGCCTAGGAGCGGTTCTATACCAGGAGCAAGGGGGACAACTGCGGGTCATTGCTTATGCAAGTCGCGGCTTGAACAAATCAGAGAGAAACTATTCGGCACATAAACTGGAGTTTCTGTGTTTAAAGTGGGCTATCTCTGAAAAGTTCAATGACTACTTGTATGGGCATGATTTCGTCGTTGTCACAGACAACAACCCACTCACCTACGTGTTAACCACAGCCCGACTGGACGCCACTGGTCATCGTTGGCTGGCTGCCATATCAACGTACAACTTCAGCATCAAGTACAGACCAGGAAAGAACAACATAGACGCTGATGTTTTATCTAGGATGCCCGACAAGTTGCCTCTAGAAGAACTCTCCAGAGATTCTGTGAATGCCATCTGCAAAGCCACTCAAGTGGACAACCTTGTTGAGAGTTTTTGCATGTCAGCTCAAGTAGTAGCAGAAGATGACGTTGATATTTCAGGTCACAAGTGTGAAGATAATGCCAAGGACTGGAAAAGAGCACAGATGAGAGATCCAGCCATAGCAGTCATTATGGACTACCTTGAGAATGGAACTTCACCAGACAGACATCAACATCTTGGAGACAGTGATGTTCTCGCCCTGACATTTCCACAGATGAAATTGCGCCAAGGAGTCCTGTACCGATCATTGAGGACAGATCAAGGTGAACAATTACAGCTTGTCTTGCCTAAAAGGTGTCAGGGTGCAGTTCTGCACAGTTTGCATGATCATGTTGGTCATCCAGGTAGGGACCGAACACTCTCTCTGGTGAGAGAACGATTCTTTTGGCCTGGAATGACCAAAGATGTTGAAATGCATGTGCAGTCCTGTGATCGTTGCATCAAGCGCAAGACAGCTACAGCACGAGCACCTCTAGTGAATATCACAACGACACAGCCACTTGAACTAGTTTGTATGGACTTTCTGTCTCTAGAGACATCCAAAGGAGGCCAGCAATATGTTCTTGTGGTCACTGATCACTTCACTAGGTATGCCCAAGCTTATCCTTGTAAGAACACCACAGCGAAGACGACGGCTGAGCTATTCTTCAACAACTTTGATATACACTACGGCTTGCCTAAACGAATCCACTCAGATAAAGGAGCCAACTTTGTCGGAACACTTATGACTGAGCTTTGCCACCTGTTAAAGATTGAGAAATCCACTACTACCCCTTACCATCCCATGGGCAATGGAATGTGCGAGCGCTTTAATAGAACGTTATGCAACATGTTGGGAACCTTGGATCCACACATCAAAAGAGACTGGAAGACACATGTTGGCCCTCTTGTGCATGCCTACAATTGCACTAGGCATGAATCTACGGGCCAGTCTCCCTTCTTTCTGATGTTTGGTAGGCATCCAAGGCTTCCAGTTGACTTAGCGTTCGGCCTCGACATTGAGCCATCCAAACCCCTGTCCATTCTCAAATATACCAAATCTTTGCAGGGCAGGTTAAAGCAGGCCTACGAACTGGCAGCAGAGACGTCAACCAAAGCTCAGGACCGGCAGAAGACCCACTACGACAACAGGGCAAGAGCAGCTGTAATAGAGCCTGGAGACAGAGTCTTAGTAAAGATTGTTGCATATGATGGTCGCCACAAGATTGCAGACAAGTGGGAAAACGATGTCTATACAGTGTTGGACAAACCAAATCCTTCCGTACCAGTTTATGTAGTGGCGAAGGAAAACGGAGATGGAAGAAAGAGAACACTGCATAGGAATCTGCTTCTTCCCATTGGAGCCATCACCAACAAGTTCAACGTCAACCCAGATCCTCCAGCAAGACCAGTTCCAGCTCCAAGAAGGCCAGCCACAAGAGCATCAGTCCAGAAGAAACCTGAGTCCGAAGACAGCGAGAGTGAAGAGGAATCAGTAATGATCCCCATCAAGACATCTCGATCCTCAGCTTCAACTGCCGGAGCAGTTGATAGGCCAGCGGAGGAGGAAGAGAGAGAAGAAGAGATCTCAGAAGATGTTGAGGATGAAGAGGACGCTGATTCCCAGGAAACTGTTCAGGAGTCTGAGCAGCAGGCAGATACCTCGCTGGAACAAGACTCAGGAGAGGAGACGTTGGCAACTTCACCTGCTGTTCCAGGATCAGCACTGAGGCAGCTTACAGAAGAACCGGCGCTCCAAAGACGAGACTCAGAAGAGGAGACATCATTAAAGGAAGTCCATCCTGATCTAGTTACTGAGCAGGAAGACAGGGACGAACCAGAGGATGCTCCACCTGAACCACCACCTCGAAGATCTACTAGACCAAGACAACAGCCAGAGTGGATGAGAAGCAATGAGTATGTGATGTCAGCTAATGCTAAACCAGAATGGATGACAAGAGCTAACTACCTCAGCTCACTTCTAGCTGAGGGCATGTTGGATATCTCACAAGATAAAGCTCAGGACACACTTCTCAACATCATTGCTGGCAAATGATGAGGACATCATTTCCCCGGGGGAGGAAGTATGTAGCAGCAGTTTTGTTTTGTACATAGTTTCTTTTTATTTATTACTGTATTTGGAGTATTTTATTTCACGCTTCAGTGACTTTCTGTTTGGGGCAAATGTCCAAGCAGACTATACTACTTTATTTCAAGGGTGGGCAGCTTAATTCATTCTTGTCCTATTGTTCTCTGTCCAGAACAATAGCCTTTGCTTTCTCTCTTAACTATCTTACATAACCGTAGGTCTCTTTCTACCTTTTGCATGCTCTTTTCAAACACACTGCCTACAACTCTGCACTGATATGGTCACAGACTGGACTGTGGTACATGAATCTATCAGGTTAGTTAATTATGTTATTTGGATTATTCTCTTAAATATTGCCTAATCCTAATGTTAAAGTTAATATCTAAAAGCGTATAGGTAATCTGTAATTCTTAAACTAAAAGATATCATTTCTTATTTAAAGTATATTTGCTCTATTGAGGTTGTGATTGTGTGAGAGAATGTGTGATTTAAATGTTTGAGTGAAGCTCATCATTTCTAATATATATTTCTGTAATGGCCATGATTTATTATATGTGGCAAGGCATTAGTTTTTATCTTTTATTCTATTCTTTCTAGGAAACGTTCCTAGATAATCAGTGGCGTGATTGAACACCTCTGTGTCACCCACAGGGTATGTATCATGTACTAAATATGTATTTTATATCTATAATGTATTGTATATATATGACCAGTGCCTTATGTTTATATATACATCTGGTGTAATTGAGCACTGTGAATTTATTATCTAATGTAAGATGTGGTTGATATATCTTGAGTATTGAACTTTAAGTTACATTATTAACCACAATGTACAGGTAATTATCTTGTACAAGTCTTGTATTTATCTCTTTAATTAAGAGGTATGAACTAGTATGTTTTATGACGCAATATGACATATTTTATGGTTAACATGTATTTATTATTGTTCTACTGTTTTACAGGGTTTATGTGTTATCTATGTCATGGAATAAACTCCAACATCCTTGAACACACGCAGTTTGTCGTATATTGACAAGGACCTCTGCAACAATATTACCACCTGTCGGTGTTTAGAGGCATTTCGGTAGAAAATTTCAGGATATTGTAGGAACTGCGTGGATACGGATACGATGATATGTGTGTGTGTGTGTGTGTGTGTGTGTGTGTGTGTGTGTGTGTGTGTGTGTGTATATATATATATATATATATTCACAATATTCTTCTGATGATTTACATTAAATAAGAGAGTATATTGTAATTTGAAAATGCAAAACTATTACGATAGAAAGTTGAGGGGATGATAAAGACATTTGCAAACAATTTGAGGCATAGTTTTGAACACAATATTGATACTACCAGAGATAATAAATGCTCATATTTTGTTTATCAAAAATTCATTTTTTTTTAAATCGTCCATAAGAGTATTTTTGGCATCAGCTCTCAACTTCTTTTTTGTTTAGAGTTCTTGTTCAGGTAAGAAAAGCAAATATTGCACGTTATGCATTTGAGAAATATATTTAAAAACAGTTCAAATTGAGAACATATAAGAAAATTAAAAAATGAGTAGCCATGATATGAAACGTTTCAAATAACTCAAGATTAAACGCACTAGTGCACACCAATATTTCTTTAACACAAGGAATGCATAGCTACTGCATATCTCTCGATATTATTCAAGATTCTCACTCAAGTAATCTACCTCGTAAGTTATTTAACGAATATTTACGTATTCAGGTAGTAAAGTTGATGTATTTTATGTTACGTTACAATAAATCCGCATGAACTGCGATATCGGAAATATTAAGATTTTGCTTAAAACCAAAATAGCGGAAACGGCAGCCGCTTTGGTCAATCTAATAGCAATGCTACTGCTGTGTTATTAAATCAGTTTATTTACAACATTGCTTTCATAAAACATAATTCATTATTTGTTCTCAGTTCAGAGTTTAGGTAAATTCAACAGCTGCACATAATAATAGTTCAGACGCTTTCAACTGTCTATTATTTATCCGTTTTGTGCACAGCAAACCTTAGATTTGTTAAATGTACAAGCCGACAGCGGCTGTCTAATTTTTTTCCTGGTTGATTGCAGGTCAATTGTAAAGAATTTTAAGTATTTCATTGCATCGATAAAAAGCTTAAGTGATTGCATAAGTCCTCTTAAACCTTAAAATAGCCAATTTAAACCGTAAAAGCGTGCACTAGTGCCTTTAAGTTGCAAAACTTCATTAAATTAAATTTTGACACAGTTTGAGAAGAATTTCAGAACAACGGGAGGATAAAGACTTTAACACTGAGGAAATAATTCAAGAAGAATTTGACGTCACATTCGGTAAAATATAAAGACAGATGTCAAAATGAGTTCCGCGCAGTAATATTAGAAAGTTGAGAAGACAATGTAAACTGTCATTGATGACCTTGGAATACAAAGAAACCAATTTAAGAATAAGGCACACGATAAACCGAGAACGGTAGATTAGAAGGAACAAGAAGAAATTTTTTAATTTTCCAATTTTCAAATTTTTAACTTGAAAAGACCTCTATATCTTATAGTTAAAGGATAGTTTGTTTCTCGCCGACGTCACTAAGTCCCACTTACAGCCATACCACGATGAATTACAGGTTGTTATAGATACAATGAAACGTATTAGTGTCCATCCCATACCATTAGGCTTGTGTACTCACGTTGCAGATAGCAAACTCACACCCTCGTCAAAACTCTCTTCAAATATTCCAAATGCCCATCACTTTCAAGGCCGTCAACTGAACAAGCAAAACTTTCTTCTCTCTTGTGAGGGATAAAATACAGTCTCTGGAGTATATCTGTGATGAAGGTCAATATTATAATAGGGATTCCCTTCCATTAAATGTTTCTACTTTATACGTGTAGAATCTGATCGGTCTTATACTTATAGAGTTCTGATGTCAATTAAAGGGTTATTCTTTGCACCTACTGGGTAAAAGAACACGAGATAATTTTATCAAAGCTCCGAGCTTTTAATGTCGTTCGTTGGTACTTTTTTAAAATGAAATTGACGTTATTTATTCTAACATGATGTCACGTTTTGTCTTTAACATTTCATTCTTCAAATAACGACATCAGGTATACATTCAAACGTTAGTATATGTTCACGAACTTTTTCACGAAAATATTTCACGAGCTCTAAATGAGAACTAGCTTGGACTTACTCGAGCAAATCGATATTCTCGTGTAGCCAACAACCGACCTACCAGTTATGAGTGTAGATGTATAAGAAATGTAGGTGCGAATAGTGAAGGTGTATCGGATTACACACCTTTAATTCTGTCCAAAAAAAGCAAGGAGACCGGAAATTGCACGTTTCATCCTAATAACATGTAAAATACTTCAATTCAGACATTCCCTGTAACCCTAATTGAATGTACACAAATAAAACTATTATCCGCTACCACGGTATTACTCAAAATCCTCGCCAGAAGTGACCTCGCACACAATATCACAAGTTTGATTCTTATTCGTTGTCCTTTACACTTACTACATTTAATTATTTCAATAACTTCATTGTGATTGTGATTTTAATATACAACATCGCAGGCGAAAGATATTTATAAATAACTATAAATTAGTTTTGGTTTTCTCATTAAGAATATACCAAACACTTAAACGCACTAGTGCACACCAATATTTCTTTAACACAACGAATGCACAGATACTGCATATCTCTCGATATCATTCAAGAACCTCACTCAAATAATCTACCTCGTAAGTTATTTAACGAATATTTACGTATTCAGGTAGTAAGGTTGATTTTTAAAGACCGGAAGTATTTAATGTTACGGTACAATAAATCCGCATGAACTACGATATCGGAAATATTAAGATTTTGCTTATAACCAAAAAAGCGGAAACGGCAGCCGCTTTGGTCAATCTAATAGCGATGCTAAAGCTGTGTTATTAAGTCGGTTTATTTACAACATTGCTTTCATAAAACATAATCCATTATTTGTTCTCAGTTCAGAGTTTAGGTAAATTAAACAGCTGCACATAATAAGTGTTCAGCCGCTTTCAAATGTCTTTAATTTATCCGTTTTGTGCACAACTAACCTTAGATTTGTTATATGTCCAAGCCGACAGCGGCTGTCTAAATTTTTTCATTGTTGATTGCAGGTCAATTGTGAAGAATTTTAAGTATTTCATTGCATCGATAGAAAGCTTAAGTGATTGTATAAGTCCTCTTAAACCTTAAAATAGCCAATTTAAACCGTAAAAGCGTGCACTAGTGCCTTTAAGTATGTGAGTTTCATTTTTGAGACAAAATCCACACACTATGCCCGGTATGCCGCACAGGCCCTCGGATCATTAAAAAAAGATATATAAAATTTTAAATTTTTTTTTGAGAACACCCCCTGAATAAAATTGTTCCTCTGTTAGTAGTATATGGAAAGGCCAGACACTCCATTCGCCCCCACCCGCTTTCTTGACCGAATGCTACAATAAATACGCACGCAATCAATATAAAATCTATGCAGACATGATGTCAAATGATTTGTCTCTCTACTCCAACTCACTTAAACAAATAAATCTTTGGGGTTATTTAATGAGGACGGCCGAAAGACGATTTCCACGCCCAACTTAAAGCTGATGGGACAAATGGCCGCCCGTCACCTTGACCTTACGGGGTGTGTGGCCGCAGCGAAAGATCTCATTGGTTTGATGCAAAGTTAGGAACCGATAACTCTAATTCTCCGTTCTTGCAACCAATGAGATCTGTCGCTGCGGCCACACACCCCGTAAGGTCAAGGTGACGGGCGGCCATTTGTCCCATCAGCATTAAGTTGGGCGTGGAAATCGTCTTTCGGCCGTCCTCATTAAATAACCCCAAAGATTTATTTGTTTAAGTGAGTTGGAGTAGAAAGGCAAATCATTTGACATCATGTCTGCATAGATTTTATATTGATTGCGTGCGTATTTATTGTAGCATTCGGTCAAGAAAGCGGGTGGGG
Source organism: Phorcus lineatus (assembly GCA_921293015.1). Classification (NCBI taxonomy): domain Eukaryota; kingdom Metazoa; phylum Mollusca; class Gastropoda; order Trochida; family Trochidae; genus Phorcus; species Phorcus lineatus. The sequence continues at coordinate 1,538,317 of OV121096.1, read as the reverse complement.
GCGAATGGAGTGTCTGGCCTTTCCATATACTATTAACAGAGGAACAATTTTATTCAGGGGGTGTTCTCAAAACATTTTTTAAATTTTTTAATATTTTTTTAATGATCCGAGGGCCTGTGATATGCCGCCCCGAGAAAGCTAGTCTCGACAACTCATCCTTCTTTTTTGTGAGGTCCTTCTCTGCACTACATTAATCGATAATGAATAAGGTGGTTTCATTTTTGAATTTTTGATTTAAATGTTTAAACCTTTTCAAACGATCCCTAGGTAGAATCGTATATACTCCTGGATCTGTATTTATCCACATTCTAGATTTATATGTTTCATTATCCTTTATAGTTATATACTTCATAGTACTTTGTGTTCAAATTTTCATAGTAGGTGAGGTTAGGTGATGTGGGCCGCTTTCAAGAGTATTTCACTTCTATCGCGGCCGCTTGTATTATTGCAGGGAGAAAGACCGCAACACAATTGGACCTATGCATTGCGGTGAAACCTGCGAGCTTGCGAACTAGCGAACCATGGGTAGTACTGTACTGAAATTCAGTGTAGCATTGCACCAAAACCTGACTGCGCGTAGAACAGTTCTCTACTTCAGACAAAGTTGCCGAGGCCCTGGCGAGATTCGAACCATGTATCCGAAGCCGAACGCGCTAACACCTGCGCTATCCCGCCCCTTTTGCATAGTAATAGCTCTCGGTTAAATCTAGCACAAATCTTTTACCTCAGACGAAGGTTAGCTATTTGCTCTGTTTTCTGTTACTATCTATTTCTCAACTACTGCATGACTCTATAAAACTTCATCTTCATCTTCACATTTTTATTTCTATTGTTCTTAGATTAACATTTATTTGATGTTCTTCTAAACTCGGTAATTAGTCTTTACTTTTTTTCAACTTATTTCAAAACGATCTCTTAACGAACGAACTCTTAAATTTATTCACATCTTATAATTGGAAAGTCATAAAAATAAAATAGTCGAAGTAAAAAGTAAACGGACCTTGAAACAAGAACGATACGTAGGTTTACTCATGACCCCGATACCTAATGTCATGCTAACACGTTTTGATATGTTCGAAGCCTTGTGGTCGACAATACGAAATTGTCACTTATGTTTAAAAGCCTTTTGAACAAGGTAACATCCAATTGTTGGAATAAAATAGTTATGAATAATTAAATTTGAAATTCGCTGTGCGAAGTTTATAAGTTGGCGTGTCAAGTTGAATAAATGTAGAAAATATAAACTTTACAGAATGTAAAAATATATTTGGGAAAACATGAATGAACATCCCAGTATGAAAATACGACATGAATACGAAACAGGAACAATGATCCTACTTTAATGCAAAATACATTAGCAATCGATTATACCGAAACATGAATACTAATATCAAGACTTTGATATAAATACCAATATGACAAAGCCAATAAAAATACCAATAATAAAATTCAATCCACTTTAAGTTTCAAATGTGAATTTAGAATAGGAAAACCTCCCCAATCAAATAATTGAAAATGGTTATAACATTTTCATCACTAAAAATGATTTCTAAAGTTACAAAGTTACAGTTAGACCAAAACAAAATGGTAATGCCATATGAAACGAGTGACAGTAGGTTTGCTTGAAATATTCACAAAAGTCATTGGTCAAATAGCAGTTGACAAGACGAGTCGTGTTTTAATGAATCTGGATGGTCAATCAAAAAGGTGAGAACAATGCAGCAGAATGACCGATAAGTAGTATGTAGATAACCAGAAAGCCATTTTTGTGAATTCTTTCCAACAGCTGGCCTTTATATAAAGATTATTATGCTTCCAGGTGTTTTCATTTCCAGAAATATATATCTCAAAGCAGCAAGAAATGCATTGATAGGAGAAAACGTTCTTGAAAGAAAATTCTAGACATGGGACAATACGACCAAGTTTGCCTACATAATAAAAAACAAACGTGTGACCCATTGACAAGTATAACTAAGTTACAAAATGTAAATTGTAAACACACGCATTTCATAACAAAAGGTGGAACAGCATTGATATGATATGAACATTTGAATTATAGGTAAACATTGAAACATAAAAAGATGTAAAAATGACTCAAGTAGGAAATCGCATTTAAAGTTCAACGATTTGACGTCATAAAAAATTCAATATGTTAAAATCAACTTGAAAATTAAAAACGAAACGCCCATTAGAAAATGGAGACAGGAGATGCTCAGATACCGCTTCATTCACACTACTTGTGGTATTCATAGACCATACTATGGTACATGTTTATCCACATAACAGGGATATCTTATCATTTTTGTGTACTTATCCACTAAAGAGTAAGCTTTCAAAATATATTGTGAACTTTGTAAATGTCACAGTAACGATTAGGAGTGTCATTACATTATAAACTGTGCATGGAACATATATTATAACAGAAATTTGTTCGTTCCATTCTTTTTGGTCTTTTTTTATGTTGATTTGTACATACAAATTGAATTACTAATTGGAAGATGAAATTCTGTGTCTTTTCTGAATAAGTGACCAAACATATGAAATATCATTGAAATGTATGATAATGAATACCTGTACTCCATTCTCTCCTTGTATATTTGAACCATTTTTTGTATTGGCCTTGTACATATATTTTCCATGTTACTATTATCTGATCTAAATGTATAATGATTGAATCTGGAGGAAATAAAAATATTAATTCATTCATTCAAATACCATAAAAAAATCGGCAAATATGTAGGTAAAATACCATTGCTTTCGTATAAAATTTTGAATTATATATGTTTGAATATTAAAACATAAAAAGATATGAAATGGCATGAGTAAGTATGTCATGAAGACTTGATTAAAAAAACGAAAGGCGTAGAAGTAATGCAGATTTATAAAAAGGAATTAAAGAAAGGGTTATGTCGGTTTGAGGCCGCCATCATGGTTGAAGGAAAAACAGATACTTGTTTTCTTCTGTGTAATTGTCAAATCAAAGGCAACAAAACTATCACCCCTTTTTTATTCTAGACAAAAATAGAATAAGCAAAATTGAACATTTGAAATAGATATATTATAGATTTATATATATTGAATAGATATTGAAAACTGGTAAAATATCTATCACAAAACGTCGAATATCCTTTAGTTATTTTGTCAAATATATGTGGAATAATAATTCTCCCACGAATATCCTAAAATAATAAATAGTAATACACCCGTCTCTCCACTCCCAGTTCCATCACAACCCTGGTACTCGGCTGCCACCAAGAGCTCGTGTCTTCACAGCAAACACGGAACACAGACATCGGTGACCTATATGTGTGGTCAGGTCGCTCTCTCATCTCTATTGGTGCAAATATTTGCAATACAATGTAAATACACCAAGTTTTACAACACACCGAAAATTAGTTTATCTCATATCCAAGATAATGTGGCCAGTAGTCTAGTTCTGGACGTTGGCCTAATAGAGATACTTCAAACTCTGCCTACGTAAAGAGTTTATCAACGCCCATGCTTCATCCTACTTACGATAGTTCATTATGATAATTGAGTACAGAGATTTAACTCAAACGGATTAATTTTCATGGTTCATATTAAGATCCCGTTTTGTAACTATAAACTATTCTATTTAAAGAATAAGGCGTGTCTGTGATGTCACGGGTGCTGACGTCATCAACTGAAAAAACATACCTGCCCAAGTCTGCTTTATATTTCTTTTTAAAAAAATCAAGAATTTAGAAAAAAAATTATCATAAAGCAAAGAGTAACTGAAACACATTCATATTTGCACGACTTTCATACTTACATTATAAAACACACTGAATCTTATGCCCTTAGCAGAGTCAACTTTGTTGCGTCTGGTGTGTATTGTTATTCAAAGAAATGAATACGAATGACCACCAAATAATGAAAGAAGATGAAATCACGGAAGAACAAACTTCTGAGTCTTTCTGAGCACAAAACAGGGATATTGATAAAATAACAGTTGTTGTGTAGATTGTACAGGTGTAAAACATTAGAAGACTGGGATTCATACACCGTGATTTCGTAAAAATGATGATATGATTTTTTAGTTTTGTCAGAATTAAAAAAAAATGATTAGGAATAACTACTAGGAAAAAATATTGTCATGAAAATATCGAGTTGTGCTAGAGATTCTTTAGTCTAACAATTAGACTCAGAAATTAAAATGTAGCAGTTAATGAAAATTTAAACAAAATATTAAATGAAATGAAAAGGAGACTGAAGTCGTTTTATAGACTTGCTTAGGCTTCTTACCTATTTCAGGGTCAGGTCTACAGACTAGAGATTCGTATATTTCTTAATTGAACGAGTTTCTTTGATCAATTTCTTTTTCTGTAAAAAGTTACAAAACAGGGGTTTGATTAAAAAAATGATAACAGTCTTCGAAAACATTTTGGAAACATTTTAATTATTATTCATTAGTATTTATGGATCATAGAGACTATTCATTGAAATCGAAATCACATAGATGATAATTCATCAATAAGCCTTTGAAGTTACATAATCTATCACTTTTGAAAAATAAATTGGCAAATTCAAAACAGGTCTCGCCCATTAAAGCATAGAAATGGAATTTTCAATTGAAATCGCATTTGAAAACATGTTTAAGTGTGTTTTTCGTGGAAGAAAAAGTGTAAAGATATGGACACTTCAGCTTATTTCTCTATTTCAAAATGAAAGGATAGTAAATATAGGTATATCGGAGGATGGCATTGTTTCTCTTAACAGACACAGTATCAGCATGCGTAACTAAACATCGCCCCCGAGATACAGGCTCTGTTGTACAGTATTTACCAAAGGACCAGCCCTTTACCGTTAGCGACGTGTTTGCCTATCTTTCAATTCTGAAACCTCTGTATCAAATTGGAATAGAATACTGTAGTCTTTTCATGGACTCCCCCTGAAGCCTTTTATTCATCACAATGAGCCGGACTTCATTACGAAGGAGCTCGCTTATGTCAATTAAAAAGTTCAGAAGGTTTATGGTATGCTGGGTGCGTTCTTGCCTCGCATGTTATTTAACTTAGCTGCACAGTTGTGTATTTCATTTAGGATACAGTCGTCAGACCTCACTTTACATTTAGGGGTGGGAAAGTTTCTACCCTTCACTGAGGAAAATTATTTACAGTGGTAAGTATGTTTAAGTCTTTCATATTTTACTCATTTTATGAAACGTTAGATTTTGAAAAACTTACTAGATAAAATGATTTATTGAATTTAAGTTGGAACATGGCTTTGGCAAGAAGTCACAGTTAACCTCTATCAAAGTATTACAATTGATGTTTTTGGTGTGTACAGAATTAGCATTAGTATTAAAATGATGTATGAAATAGGCTAAATTAACATTTTTTACATACGAAATAACAACAATAGTTTCAGCAGTTACGAAATTTTCACACAGACGCCCACTGGAAATGACAACACTTTCTGAATTGTTATAACGCTTAAACAGCAAAGAGCAAAAAAAGAAAAAAAAAAGAAACAAAACAAAAACATTCGGTTAATCTAAGTAACCAGTAAGGGCCGTAACCAGTAAGGGCCGTAATTTACTGCGGCATATTTCGTTCAAGTTTCAATCTTTCTGCTTGAGGCCCCCGAGAGAGTAGTCAGGGTGTCAGACTCGACTCGGACCCCGGTATCTGAAATTCTTACCTTAACAGAAGACGTGATGTAATTGTTATTCATCCCAGATGTAACACACTTATACGATATCGACTTATACATAATCTTATAATACGGTATATTTTTTTATTTAATTTCTTGACATGATGATCATCCTATTTCTCACAAAGGCAAACAGTCTAAAATTACTTAAATAATATGAAATACCCTTTCCGAATCTTCGAGTCCGCGAGATTGGACTCGCGTCAAGCTGGATCCGACTCGGGGTCGAGTACTCGGGTAGCCGTGGAAGCCCTGAATTCATAATGCTATATGTACTGATTTGTAAGCATTTATTTCATTAAACTGGGTAACTGATTTTCACACCAAACAGACTTATAGCTTTTATCGTGTCATTCACGGACCCGCAAGGATCTACCTTTATGCATTATTCCACCTTTAACGCATCTTCATTTTATCAAACTTTAAGATAATGGCCCAAAAGAACTTACCGAATTCCTTTAAACGCCAAGCCATAATTCTTGTACCCAAAAAAATCCTCTTTTTTCTCTCCATATGCTTCCAAAGCCAAGCCAGAATTCCAAAATTTAAATTCAAATTCTAAGCCCAAAATTGTCAATCATGCGCTTCTAAAGGAAAGTCAAAATTCAAATACCACACTCCAAATTGTCAACCATGGGCTTCTAAAGCCAAGTCAAATTGTAGATAGATGTCCTTCTGTCAATACATGCGCTTTCTCAGTCAACCCAAATTTTGGAACCACTCCCCTTTTTGTCAACCATGCGCTTTCAACCACTCCCCTTTTTGTCAACCATGCGCTTTCAACCACCCAACTATTTTGTCAACCATGCGCTTTCAACCACTCCCCTTTTTGTCAACCATACGCTTTCAACCACCCAACTATTTTGTCAAACATGCGCTTTCAACCACTCCCATCTTTTGTCAACCATGCGCTTTCAACCACTCCACTTTTTTTGTCGGCCATGTACTCTCAACAACTGCCATTTTGTGACTCCCCACACACAGAAAACATCCCGCCACCAACATTCTCTATATCATCAATTTTACCATGGCAGTATTTGTTCACAGCCAGCTCAATCCTCTGACCACATCAACAAGTACTTTGAGCCGCTCTCCCGTCATAACACAACATCTTGTTGTGGAAAAGATCCTCATAGTAATTTGCTACCTTGACTCCATTTGTAGGTCACAAAATAGGTCATTAAATTACTAAGGTCAAAGCGAAGCTTTGAATTTTTCGGCATGGAAGCGTCCTGTTAGTCTTAGAGCGAAACCCTGACTGTGTACAATTCAATATTTTAAAGTTAAAATGGAATATAGAAAAGTAAATATGAATTGAAATTAAACTTGATCATGCTTCTGAAATCATAGTTTCCTCCACCGCTCTCGATTCTACTAATTTTTTGATGTATGCTATATTCATATTCACTCCCTGAAAAAATAATTCTCAAAAACTATTTTATGATAAAATATAGAAAAGGAGCCTCAGAGAAATATGTCTTTCTAGACTTGACTTCAATTGGGTTCAAAATACTATTTCTAAAGTCTGGATGTTAAAATAGACCTAAGTGAAGATGTAACTTGTTATTCCTGTTTTAAGTCATGTGCTTGTTCATTGTTTAATTTTACCGATGTTCTAATTTGCAGCTATTTTTCTGTTAAAGAATTATTTTCTTTAAAAATGGTGTTAGTTTGTTGTAATCGATACGTTTACAGGTAAACAAAAGACGCCAAAATGAAGCTGCTGGCTTCCCTGCTCTGTATTTCCATCCTACAAGGACCTACCAAGATGGCCACTGGGCAACTTGTCGGATGTAAGTTACATTACATTAAAAACCTCGAGGGCACTACTTATCGACATAATCTTTTCATATCACACGTGACGTGACGTCATAAGAATGTTATTACGTCAGGTTTTCAATTGATGGCTAACCTGAAGCTTGGAAGTTTATCCTTTGCTTAATTTCTTTCTTGACGCTGGTAATACGATAAACGTTCTACTGTTACTTTATGATCACTGAATATCGAAATAAAGCCTCAGAAACAATTATATTCAGGCTCATTCGTTGTTACCATAAATATCCTCTATGTATTTTCCCCTTTTAAGGGGGCACAGAGTATGATGTCTATGTCAAAGGTTGTAAGTGCTCTTATCCTATCAATTGTATATTACCATTTGAGGGGCTTATTGGTTCAGCATTGTGACAAACAAATTTGGCCGAGTCTTTCTTAAAAAATGTAACTGGACAATGACATGCGCCAAAAAGTAAAAAGTTATTTTGGAAAGGTTTCTTAAGTAGACAAAATGAATAATATTGTTTGGTAACGTTGAATAGGCCACGTAACTAGTGTATATATAGTTTGGATGTAGAATTTTTAGATTCTGAACATTATAAGAGTCATTTGGTGGAGGTACACTAACACATGAAATGGTCTTTTTCGCCTCTTTGGGGTGGGAATGCCGGTTAAGCGGTTTGATTCGAACTTAAATTAGGACGTAAGATATCTGAGCACGTGACATAACCAATTACATTTAATGAAAGATACTCTTTGTCACTTCAAATATATACTTGTATCACAAAACTAATGTGTACTGAAATAACACAACACTATTGTGTCCTTTATTTGTTGCGTCAATGGACGATGGGAGACCACTCGAATTTCGTTCTCTGACATTTTTAACAATTTTCATATAATTTTCCAGCTTGTTCAAACTTCTTAGACGTGATAGTCGTTGCTGACGCTTCGGCGAGTGTTGCAACTGAGTTCGAGAGGGTCAGAGAAGCTGTTCGGGCTTTCGTTACGACGGTGATGACGAACAACCCAAACATAAGAATTGGACTGGTATTCTACAGTGACACAATTCTGACCCAGCAAATCACCAGGACAAGGGGCATTTTAGAGGACTTTATCGACAACCAAAATGGCGGCTCTGGGGGCACCAGAACTGACCGGGGTATCCAGGCAGCTATAGATATGCTACAGGACAGGACAGACGTCTTGCCAGCTAACATAATCGTCATCACTGATGCCATATCTCAGGTTCCTACTCTCACGGCTGGCGTCTCGCAAACAGCAAGAGAATCAGGTTACACCGTGTACGCTGTTGGAGTCAATGTGGATGATGCGTTCTTCTCAGAACTTATCGACATGACCGAAGACGTCAACAGAATATACCAGCTAGACAGCACATTCGAGATAGCCCAGACAGTCACTGACCTCGCCAACTCAATCTGCGCATGGACAGGTACGTAGCCGTAACCTAGCAACGAGTGTTCAGGTACCACACATGTCGATACCATAGCTGCTGAAAAAGGGTTCATTGTGAAAGAATTCTCATTATTCGAAAAATTTAATTAGTAATAATAACTAAGCCATATTCTTCACAGTCAATATTTTTAGATCATTTGGTGGTGGGATCGTTGTTAAACTACATATACATATACAAGGGATAGATACTTGGTATTCCATAAACAATGCTGGCATTCAACAGAAGTGGCATGGAGTAAAAATGAGAAAATTGAGAATTTCTAATTTCTGCATTATAAATCCACAGATCTGTTCCTGAAGTACTAAGAGTAGTATCTTTAGGTATAAGAATATGTTTTTTTTTCGTCGTCTCAAAAGATTGAATTTTTGTATCAATGTTGTTAGAATAATTCATCTTTAGTTAATACAGTTTTACAGCATATTTGCACTAAGTTTGAAATTAATGAGAAAATCATTTGTAAGCTGTAAAGGCTTGGATTATAATAATCATCTTAGGACCTAGTTTAACAAAGATCACTTACTCTTGTATTATAATAATCATCTTAGGACCTAGTTTAACAAAGATCACTTACTCTTGGATTATAATAATCATCTTAGGACCTAGTTTAACAAAGATCACTTACTCTTGGATTATAATAATCATCTTAGGACCTAGTTTAACAAAGATCACTTACTCTTGGATTATAATAACCATCTTAGGACCTAGTTTAACGAAGATCACTTTCTCTTGGGATGTCTTTAACCTATAGTGATGTTATAGTGATTATAATCGGTTAAAAAGTTGAAGTTGACAAACACCGCTATTTATATATTTTCTTAAAACCATGTATGCGCCATAGAACACATTATGAAATATATTTCTTACAACGATTTGTAATCGAGAGAGAACTGTGTATATATAGTCCTCGGTCGTTTACAGAGGGTGAGATAAGACCTTTACATTATACATTGGGAAGTCATCGAAGTCATTAAGAGCCGGCAAGAAAACAGGAAATGTGTCATAACCGTTAAGTTTAGTTCGACATCAAAGCTGTTGGTTTATCATGCAGACTAAAACACAATTTAGATTACCCCTTTGCAACCAAGTCAACATGCATGTTGGTACAGGAAATAAAGATTTTTTTTGTGTTCCCTTGCAGTCTGCAGTTCGTGTTCTGTTTCTTATGGCACAAAACACGTGCCCCATCCAACTCGATGTGACAAATACTACCAGTGTGAGAAGCGAGACAAGGTGAACGCCTACGAGATGAACTGCCCCGTGGGATTACTTTGGCACAAGACAAAGATGACATGCGTGAAGGCTAGAGACGCCCTGAGGGACGAAAACGCTGGATGTGGTAAGGGGAAATTAGGATAATGCACTTGCACGTCACTTCATTAACATTGCACTCAGTTCACCCCGCTGAACATATGGGTTCCTGAACACAGGAAGAGTACGGACCCATGCGGTCGCGAGAAGAACTTAAAAGGTAGTGTCGAAATTATAATTCTTACAGGGCATTACTGCAATTTAGTGCGCCTTGAAAATGTTTTGCCATGAACAAATTTGTAAGTAATTATAAGTAGATAAGTATGCTATTATCATAATTATTATTGATATCATTATAAGTGAGATAATTGACTATTATCGATCAAAAGATGAACTCTCTCTGCAAGGAATAAATCACGCCAGTCTAAATCACTGATTTCTTCACTTAACTTTCCTGTGCTAACTCTCTGGCCTATTCATACGAACTTAAGTTTCCCTTCTATTTCCTCGGTTTCATCTTAAAGCCGAAGCTCCTAACAGGCTACGAATACAGAGATTACGTATTTGTTCATCTGTATTAACGCTAGTTATAGTAGAACTCGGAAAACACCGACAAATTGGGAATAATGCACTCAAGGGAGCTTACCCTTACCTTACCTCCCTCTTACCCGGGTAAGTATTTTTCCGTCCTGCGTCAGCATTCTAGATACATTTTGAAGCTATATAAAACTTGAAATCGGAATTTCTAGGATTGTCTACGTCTTCACCGTTGCTTGACAACCAGTGTATCCATGCTACATGATACGAAGGATACATGTATAGAGGGCAAACGATATGCCACGATAACACTCTCGTCACAAGCACGGGAAACATTCAATCATTTTTAACAAGGCTTTTCACGAAGGCATTTTAATCTCCGATATATATGATGTTATAAACATACTCATAAATTGACATCGGTAAGTATCACTTGTAACGTATTCATAAATGACCAACCTCCAGTTTAAAAGTGGAATTACGTCTATGTCACCTTCATTATTAGAGCTAAGGTTTTTTTAATTATTTAAAGGCGAGTGTTATGACGTCATCGCAAGACGGGTGTACCCATATCAAGGTTTGACAGCTTCTTCCAATATGCAACCTCCCTTGTCATTGGTCCATTTCGAGATGCACATGTTCCGCTTTGACATTTGCATTTTTTGTGTTTTCGAAACGGACCAATGACTATGGAGGTACTTGTGGCTCTTGTCACGACTCTTTATGTTTGCAGTTTCTGGTAGATAGCCGCTTTTATGTTATATGGTATATATAGACTGTGTCATGTGACTTGCCAATCTGCCTTTTATCCAACAGGTTATTGTCAAGGTACTACTGGAACAACTCCAAATTACGCCGCCGGCGACAACTGTGAAATATACTACACGTGCGCGGAAGAAGCCCTAGGATGGAACCTAGAAGTCAATTGCTGTCCTTCTGGCCAGAGTTTTGACCTGTCCACTTCCTCATGCCAAACCTCTGGAGTCTGCAGTTCCAGTCTCTACAGAGACTCGTCCTCATGCAGACGTTACTTCCAGTGTAACGGTGCTAGAGACTTGGAGCAAGGATGCTGTGACTCCGGGCAGTTCTTTAATGAGACCTCGGGTGGCTGCGAGGACAGCTCGTCGTGTAGGGGAAGCTGTCAAAGCGCTACCTACCTTAGTAAGTAGCTACATTTATTGAATTACCGAAACTCGAAATGATTACCGGGAACTAACCATTCGCGTGAGATATTTGAAGGTGGTTTGGTAATGTGCTCAGACTTGGTTACGTAATTATTGACAATTGCGAGTCCTTTTGGATTGGGGTTGATGTTTTTGAAGTTGGGATTCGGGGTTTTACCCCCTTTCCGTTTTTAATTTTTAAAAATCATCTGACATATAAAGAGTGAACCCTCACTTTTATATAGGTTAGGAGGATTGGACAGGGAGCTATGGAGATTAAGGGTTACGAGGGAGGAAGCTATGGGGATAAAGGGAGATAAATCAGGGAGTTATGAGGGCAAAGGGTAATTATCAAGAAACAAACAATTTGACCGTACAAACTATGCAATGTCTCTAAGGAAATCCTTTTCTCGTTCAGATTGCGATTACCATCAGGAACATCCAGATGACAAATGCCGTTTCATAGTGCAATTCGGGGGTACGACCTGGGATCGACCCTGTCCCTCGGGCACCAGCTTCAGCAAGCCGGACTGCAGATGTGTTGTCGATGCCGACTGTCTGAAAACCGTTAGTCAAGGCAAGAACATATCTTTCTAGCTCTTTAAAATACAAAATCTTTAAAATTATCTCAAAAAGCCATGAGGGAAAATAACCCGGACTATTTCTGTGATCTGAATATTTATATATCATCTTGTTACATTTTCGTTATCAAGTTATACATACAGTGACATTGAGATACAGCAATGCCACTTTTAGTGACTTTAACATTTCTATGAGTGACCATACTTGGAAGGGGTATCTAATAACCAATGCACACTCAAGACAAATCAGTAAAAAGAATGTTCTATAAATTGTTTTTATTTGGTATATCATTCCCCAATGACTTCTTTACGGGATTCGAACCCAAACCTTCAGACTAAGCAATCACTGACGATACCAACACACTTACTAACTCGCCTACTACAATGTGTAGGCCTGCACTATTTGGGGTTATGAGATCTTAAATATACACCTGGAAAAAGGTATTGCAACACTTATTTATACCGATTTAAATAATCTTAAAGTGATTTTGCTAGGTTTAAAAAACTCTGAAGATATGAAAATAAAAAAACTGTTGAGTAATTATCGCGTTTGACTTAAAACAATAGAAGTAACCCTTGTTACAGTCAAACTATTTGAGTCGAAATGTTTTTCCGTTACAACACTGTTCGATAAGTAGAAGTGGAGTTTGATTGTATATGATTTCGCCCCATCACTGAAGATATGAATGAAAGCCAGTTTTTGGTGATAAACCCATTGACACGTTTTGTTGTCTTTAAAGAGACTGGCCTATCGGCTACTGTCCGCCATGTTGTTTTGATTTTGGTTTTGTAATTTTACAACATTCTAGAAATAAACTATATAGATGGATAGAATACCCACACATTCATAAATGATTTATATTAAGAATACTCAACAGTGCCTTTTTATGACCTCTTCCCAATTTTTGTTTTATGTTTCTGAATATGGTCACTCATATATCTAGTTCCAAAATCTGAACTAACAAATATTTACACCCAGTGACATGTTCTGATAGGGTTATGTTACAATCCAGTACAAATAACATACTTGCATAAACGGAAATGTCCCCTTAAATTCCGTTTCCACAAAAATACCACTAAAAATACCCTCTGAACTGTCTCTGTGACCCCATTCCGTTGTGATAATGCACTGGTCTACAGAGTTAAACAAATACCTTGAATATAACGATGGACAGAAATCGAGAAGTTGGTTTTATAATTTTGTTTGCAGGTGTATATAACAACGTACTCATAATCTGTATGTAGACATGCAAAATACCGCAGCGATACTGCTGCATACCGAAAGTTTGTTCACTTACCACTGAATCGTAGTGCAAATATCATATAATTGGGTTTCGTTTCAACGTCAATAGAATAACTTCAGCAAAACTGACAATGGATCACCCACTGTCCATGTGTGAAATAGCCATTCTTGAACTCATTTTGGGATCGTCTGCTCTCTAGAGTAAAAATTCGAATTTTAGCATATTATCAAAGAAAGTAGGGGTCACATTTTCAAAATTTCGATTTCGATAAATGTCAAATCAAATGTTCAACTTCGACTCTCTGAGATTAAAACCAACATAATCACTTTCCATTGTGCTAGGGAACAAACGTGACACATTTTTAAAGAGGTTGCTAACTTATAAAGGATTTTATGGAGAAATTTGTTTTTAGTGTTTTTGAAATTTTGACCCCTGGTCACTTCAATGGCCTGCCAAAACTGTTACGGGTAATTGTGGAGTACGATAAACTTTTGCCTTAAAGAAGAATGGATCTGCATATGTGTATTGGTAATTCAATATCATAGTCTCTTTTTCGCAACGCTACGATACCTCAAAGGCATCTCGAATTACATGATATCTGCAATAGTGGATTCAGGTATGTGAACAAACTTTTGGCATGCAGCTATAATTAGATTGAATCATTTGGAAATTAGCATTGATTTAAAAAAAATAACCCTGACAATTGTAAAAATATTGCTATTGCAGAATGCAAACCGGATATCTTGGTAACGTTCAATGAAGCACATGAGAATAACGAGGGTTTCACTGAGAGCGGCCGACAGCGCTGGATCGACGCGAAAGACGTTGTGTACGACGAATCGACGGGCTCGGCGTACCTCAATGGGACAACACGGCTGAAGATCCCCTTCTACTCCAACAACGAACAGGCTTTTGAGGAAGCACTCTTCTTCAGGGTATCTGTGAAGGACGATTTCGTAGGTGGTAACCCAAGGCGAAGTGCTATGGCTGTCTTGACGAACCGTGGATGCGGCCTCTCCGACGTCGGTGTCGAGTCGTCGGTGTCGATCAGCATGAACCCGTATATCAGGGACGATGGAGCGGACAAGATAGGGGAGGTCACCTTTACTGCGCGAACAACAGGAGGACCCGCGTCCGTGGTCGTTGAGTATGTATCGGTAAGTGCATGTTATCTTAAATATTAATCAGATAATCAACGACAAAAGGTAGAAAGATGCCCGTCCCTATAATTTTCCCGATGTCCTGTACGTGGAATAATCACTGTGGGCGTTAATTAAGCTGTATAGGATTGTTGACCATTTTTACGTGTGGTTCATATAAAACAAATCAACATATGTCGTATCTTTCATCTTTTTACATGTATAAAACAAATCAAGCATGGCTGAATCAAAGACACTATTTAAAAAAAAAATCTCCAACTATAAAAACACTTAAATTAAAAATAATTCGTAGGTAAAGTAATACATAGATGTATATTTTATCATTATCGTTTTACATGTATTAATCAAGTACATTTGATGTTGATTAGAAGAAATTCTAAAAGTAAAGACAGAAAGAAGTGTTTTTGTGTTGATAAGCTCATTTAAGAAAATAACCACTCCAATGCAAATGTTATTATTTTAGGAATTGTTGATTTTTAAACGCAAAGGGATTATTCGTTTTATATGGTGTTTACCGGTACATATAAGTGACCCGACAATTTAGCCTAGATTTGTTTGACACCTTCGTGCATGTTGTAGGGCGACCCTAATGAGTGGAAGGAACTGACTCTCCGCGTCTCACCCACCGGCCTAGAGGGTCGAGTGGAGCGTTATGAACGTGATGTGTCGGGCAACAGGATCAACGTGGTCGAAACTAGCGGTGTTGCCGATTTACCCGCCGGCAGTAAGTATATGTTACTGTTGATATTTAAGTTAAAAGGATGAAGGTACAACAGTGTGAAATCTTACCTAAAAGAAAAATGTGATATTTGTTTTCAACGTACACTTCGGGCGAAATTATATGTCAGGTAATGTTGACACCGTATCGTAGTGTGAAAAAGTAATAATAAGCCGAAAAAAACTTGTACCTTTTGTCCTTAATGGGAGATACCTTACCTATTGATTTGATAGTTATTATTGATAGTTATAGAAGTGTCAAAAAGTAGCTTTACAAGGAAGATTGCATGACCATTTGAGCGTAACAAGAATTTATGGCATAAGTATTTGTAAATTGTTAGCACAAGATTAAAAATTTTTAAAAAAGGACGATACTTATGAATAAAATAATACTAAATACTAATAATAGACTTAACCTTTTATCAAAATGAGGTATGGTACCTGTCGGGGTTACGTGTACATGCATGTAGGATAAAAGTTATGGATATCGTGGTGTGAAGAAGTATATATATGAAGAAGGACTCTTCAACATCCCCTCTCAGTGAGAAACAACGGCTTTCTTGACGTTTACTAATACCGGGTAAAAAGTAACTACAGGCACCGTCACAACTTACCTTAACTACCTTAAATATCTTTGTTATTTAAGTGTGTTAAGTTGTTTAGCTTGTCGATGGTCACGTTATCACCATTTACAATTCATTAATTATGGGTATCGATCCTCCCGTAATCGATATTCGAATGAATCGGATTTTATTTCTTTTCCAGAGGTGCTAACTAGTGACTGTGGTTTGAGAATTGGTCAAGACGGTTCTTCTTTCTTCAGGGGTCTCGTGGAATACGTAAGTACTTCTCTTATCTTATATCTTATGCATTCACATCAGCCAGTGAATGACACTGGCGCGAATTATCTCTTTCTCATATTGATATTATCTCTCTTCAGTTGTTAACTTTATTGATTTTATATAACACCCTGTCCAGTCCAGTTTTTGTCATTAATCACGACCTTATTGTCACTTTACTGAACTGATTAGCAACAGAATGGTCATTTTCAGAAACATCAACTAGGCCTACTTCTCAAAGAAATCATGAAGTTTGACATATCTGACTAAAAACATACTCTCTACTTATATATAATTAATACTTTCCTTTAAGTCATAATTCTATTATTTCTTCCCATGGGAAGTTATAGCTCCATTTCTAGCATTGTTTCGGTAAAGATTAAAGGCGCCGCATACCCTATATTCTGCAAAACAATAGTCATCAACAATAGCCTCATGACTTCACTAGCTGTGGTCCTAATAGAGCATTTTCAGTTCACGACAAAATTGGAATACTTACATTAATGTTTATTTTGGCTGAATATAATTTGCACGGGTTAAAATCGATATTCTAGAAAAGAAATAGAATAGCCTCAACCTTCAAGAGATTTGCAATAGAATTACAGCTTTGCCCTGAACTATTGTTAGCGTCAAACCCCTTAGCCTTCGGCCTCGTGCTGATTTGTACTAGTTCAAGGCAAAACTGTACAACACATGTACTGCCAAAAATAGGGCTAATCTATATCTTAAAGAAATGTCCAGATTATTTTCTTAAAGTTAGATTATCCCCTTTAACATAGGTTAAGTTTTTCAAGATGTTTTCTCTTCATTCTCTCACCACGGTTTAAATAGGCTTTTAAAGTTTTCTTCTTCTTACGTAAACCGGCTGTGAAGGTTTGAGATCAATATGACATATGATATTAATCTTCAATATTTCTAGATTAACAATGATGACTTTCAGAGATTGAATTTTCTATTGCAGATTTTGTTCTACACCACTTGCAAACAGGATGTGCCTCTTGTTGGAGCTTCCAATCCCAGCGAGATACAGTAAAAGGTTGGAACTTCACGGGTTTCTATTTGATCACTAACTTGACAACTGGCTTGAATGAAAATCATAAAATATTGACCTGTTCTTGTAAAACATTCATCAAAAGTCATGAAAACAGCCACCCGTTGTGTTTGAGTCCATACCTGACAAATCATACGATGTGAAAACATTTAACTTGAATAAATTTCAACTGTTTTCTTTTGTGTCATTGTTTTTTCCCCTTTCATCGTCTCCCGAGTGTGTGACTTTTTTAAGTCAATACAAATGTAACAAAAATATTATTTCGTACGGGTATCTGTACAATTAGAATTCCGATATGACTTCTTTATATCTTACTCTTTATTTGACATTTCGACAACATTTACCGGTTTTAACAGAAAATGATTGCCTCAAAATCCTTTATTTTGTCCAATTAAAATAATGTTTAACACGTTAGAATAATTCTCCATTGAAATAAAAATGTGCGCATCGTTGCCAACTCGACTGGTGATAAGGATAGTTTCTTGAGCAATGGGCCCTTGATTTGAGGGTCTACATCATTGCGAGGGTCATTAAGAGCCACCTAGTGATTATGACAGGGCATGCGGTAATCATATCTTGTTCAATAAGCACCTGGAGGTCCTACGGACAATACGAGCCACTGGGTGATTAGTACAGGACAAATATATATATGCATCTATTCCAATAAGCGTCAACACGAGCCACCGAGTAAACAATAAACGTTTCTCTTTATATTGTTTGTACATCATCTATATTGTTTCAATATTCTGGCTATTGCTTTTAAAAGTCTTCTATTTGAATCAATTTGTCTAGTAAACCAGAAAAATAATGGGAAATACAATCATTACATTCATGTCACAACGCAAACGGCATATCATCCTTCTGTTGCCGGACTGAAGGTCCAGATATAAATCCCATTGAACATCTATGTTACATTTTTATTTCTTTTGATATAAGAAGTAGGGTTCCTGCAGGACTTGCAAGTGCGGGGTTCTCCAAAATGCTCGCAACGGTGGAAATTTGGAACTCAATTCCATGCAGGGGATATGATTGCTATATACTTAAATAGCAAGTTATCAATGAATAAATTGATTCAGTGGATTAAATTTCATTTAAAAATTGGTAAAATATTTTCAACCATCTCATCATTAAAGCCGATCTCAATTTCGTGTCACTTCCCTATTGTTTTTTGGGTTACTCAAATAAACTGTGTTTTTTTGTTTTTTTTGTTTATCGGAATAGAACATTAACTAGTCAAAATAACTTAAGGACCTTATAGTTTTGCAATATAGAAGTATGATGTAATTCACTTGATCCATATGATGCTAAAACATGCAATATTGACGTTTATTTCTATAATGAGTAATATAAACTGGATAGGGCAGAAAACTTTGTATCATTGCAAGGACAATAAACATTAAAAAGATACAGAGTACTAGAAGCTGTTGGGATCAAATATCTAGAATGTAAATAATGTTGTTTAATGGCCAATGAACACCGACTGTATCTGGGTAACTTTGGTCAAGCATACATGAGGTTACAATTAAACGATGTTTAACATGATAAGTATTTCTAAACCACTTACAATGATACGCATCATTGAATCAAACGTAACTTTTTCTTTTAGCATTTTGGGATAGGTAAACGAATCAAGTTAGTTGTTTATAACTTAATCCAGTAGACATGATAGTTTGGCAAAACCAAATGATATTATTGAAAGCTTCTCTGTGTTACTTAAATACATAAATACAAAGTCACCAGTAGTGAAAAACAAGACCTTTATACATAGAACACATTGATACAGGTATGAATGTACGAATATTTAATGAAATACCGTTTTTCCTCTCATAAGCGCCCGGTCGCTTTTTTTAAAATTGAAAATTGATTTGAAAACCCCACAAAATTGATGATGTTAACTAAAAGAGCCCGGCAATCTTTTTTTCAAATATTCTGTAGATCCGACCCTTAAGGGACACAGAGTATTTTGTGTACTGGTCAAATTTGTAAAACTTAATGAATAATCTACTAATGAAAGTAGGGCTTGTTTTCTGAAAATTAACATCTCAATCATATGGCACAGTGACAATGAACAAAAAGTCTATTTCTATATTTGATTCCTTTCGCTTGTAAGATGAAATACGCCAAAAAAATCTCAACATTTATATATTCACCTTTATTCATAAATCCATATATGTGAACGAATTACTTTAAATGAAAGTATTAACTGATGAAATGTCAGATAAATTGCGAAGGAGTGATGTTTCAAATATGAGGACTAGCTAAACCGTTACATGGTTGTAAACTTAATTCAGCGAAGCATTTCATGAGCTTTTATGTGTATATATGCGGAAGGTATATCTGTTATTTCAACTTTCGCACATCAATAATACTACGAAGAAAAACATTTTTTCAAGAGTTTCAAATATTATTAAGTATTATTATCAAGAAAAGATAGGAAACTGATGGAAGGTTTAGTAGAATTTAAATACAAAAAAAAATAAAAAAATAAACAACAATAGATAATTTATGACTTTTATCTCCATAGGCCTACTTATGGTAAGTTCAGACGTGCTGACATGTACACAAACGGATCATATTACCAATGCTTCATAATTTATTGGATAGTGAACTATATTTATGCTGCCATGCAGAGGGCTCAAGTATTAAAGTAATAAATATATGTGTCGTGTATGGTAGATGTAGTCATCGGAGATTCAAAAACATAAAAAAGTTAGTTGAGATTCGATGCCCCAATTTGTGCACTTTAAAAGTTTTGTCTGTTAAATCTAACATCAACTTGGTTCTTATGTCACTTCAGATTAGAAATATAGATCTAAGATAGCACTATGTATCTGAGTTTTTTTTATCGGAGTACTGGCCCATATAAGTTCTAAAAATTAGTCGACATCTTTTAATATCAAAGCAGGCATGCCATTGGAAGATAATAGGTCAAATATAAGGTCCATTTACGTAAAGTGTTAACGCTTGAATAAATGCATAGCGATAGGATATTTTGAAATGTTAAATATATCATATTAGCACTAAGAAACCTAAAATTTCCAGTAGAAAGAATAGATTTGTCAAATGGGAAATCCAAAATCTTTACAAGCACAGAGCCAGGTACATATAGGTCAGGGACGTATAGAATAAAAAAAGGTCAAGAGTACCCTCTACACAATGAAACAAGAAACAATAAGAATTTCACCTAACGATAGTTTTAATTATATCAAAACCATATACTCATATTCATTGTGTGTATATATTAACTTTTTTAAGCGATAACATTTGGGGTTCTCATTTCTTAGTTTCTATAGTAGTGGATGTTTCAATTAAAAATAACTACATTTATGATAATGACCATCAAATACATGCATGCATTATTTTTTAAAAACTCTGAATCCTTGTGTCCGACCATTCCTCGCTTCCTGCTGACAACTTGTCACCTCCACATCCTGAGATATTCCGAACCGGAAGTGGAGTTTCCCTTCGACTGGCCAAACTACTCTGCCGGGAGACCGTGTGTCGCTGGGAGTTATGCAGACGTCCCTTGGGATTTTAGGTAGATCATCGTACAGTTTCACACTAGCATCATCAAAACGTCCACGGGGTCGATACTGTTTGTTCATTACGTCAGAAAGGAGAGTAGCGATATCGTTCTGGACGACCTTGAGAAAAGTGCCGGTTGTAAGGTCAACGACACGAACAAGCACAGTCCCGCGGAGGTTCACCTTTGCGGTGAAGGTGAAGATCTTCTCCTCCTCCCTGATCTTGAGCACGGCCTCGGTGGTGTCTCCAGCTCCCACCGTCACGGTCGAGTTGACCTTCCACTTGAGGGCGTGGTTGACCTTGCTCTCCTCCTCCTCCTTCACCTGAAATATCCATGACGTCATTTCCGGGATTATCAGTGTCCCCAATTATATATGACAGCAAACTAAAGCTTGGTTGTATTGTATCTATTAAAAAAAAGCTCCTCCCACAGGTGTAGCTCAAGTAATAAAATCCTACACTAAACTTCCTTGCATGGAAAGCTTGTTAGAGCCCCATTCCATTATCTAGGAGCTAATTATGCGACAGTTTTCTGTCAAAAAGACTCAGAGTGCAAAGTGCACAGTCGAATAATTCTGAATTAAGTTATGTAGTTTTTCCAGAAGAATAGGGCAAAAACAGACACCTTTAGAATTATCACATTTGAAACGGCGTCGCTAATCGCACGTATA
Source organism: Phorcus lineatus (assembly GCA_921293015.1). Lineage (NCBI taxonomy): Eukaryota > Metazoa > Mollusca > Gastropoda > Trochida > Trochidae > Phorcus > Phorcus lineatus. The sequence goes on along the minus strand of OV121096.1, from coordinate 1,516,655 downwards.
ACCTTTAATGGCTTGTCCATTTCTAGCCCTAGATATTCTCGTATTGAAACAGGAAAGCGAAGGACTTTCATTTGTGAGCTACCTTTGTAAGGTTAGAATCAATGACACGTTAAACGTATGTCGCAATATTTCGCCACCAGGAAACTGCCGGAAGCTCGAGAAGAGGCCGTTTTACAAGAGAGATTGTGTAGGAATAATGCATGACGGAGCTACCTGTATGGGGAGAGAATGACTTCTTGCTTAAAAGCCGGAAACCAAGTACCTCAATCACAGCTCCAAACCCCCCGGTGACGTTGGTGATCTGTTCGGGGACGTCCAAGGTCATGCCGACGTTTCCCGAGCGTGTGAAGCCCTTGCTGACCGACGTGGTGAGAACCCCTGATGTCTCTCGCTCCATCTCGAAGGTGTGTTTCTGCGGAAGGTCACTTGTGTTCTTGAACTTTGACCTGATAATGACGGTTCCGGATTCCTCCTGAAAATAATATTACTAGCTTGTTGAAGATGTCCTTGTCTAAGAACAACAGTGTTCTTTTGTTTGAAAATTTTTTTAAACGTTTTTTTAAACGTTTAGATTTCCCTCAAACTAAATATCATATATCAAGTAACATATAAATATCTATATTTAAGATATAAAAAAAAGCTGAACCTCGTTTTGAGTCCGTCTTGTGTTTGATTGAGTGAACGTTGAACATCCATCGGCATCGTCATTTTCCTGATTATTGACCTCGACCTTGACCTTGTCGTAGACGACCTCGACCCTGTTCTTTTGACCCCTATTTCCTTCAAGAGGCTCTTCAGTAATGTTATGCATGTGCTCCGCCCATCGGAGAATGTGTTTATCGATGTTGATGACGTCCATGTTAGTCTCTGCAACAAGAATTACATTGTCAGTGGACAGGGCAATCGATGTGTCTATAGTTGTTATTTTGTTCTATTTTACGTAGTATTTTACTTTTTAGAATATTACTTTGAAATGATCACCTCTGAGCTCAGCTTTAGGGATATTTGAGTGACCAGCACGTTTTCTACCTAGCTGCTATCCCAGGCTTTGTCGTTCCTTCAAACCAGTTCAATGTTTCAGTAATGTATCGTCTATTGAAATTGGCTGTTACGAATTGCACATCTATGATAAATATACCCACAACGCATGTAGTGACTGAAAGGTTAAAGAGCCACTCCGTGAGTTGTTGGAGTCATATATGCCAAACTTAATCAATAGTGTCATTTGATCGCGAAGTATCGACTGTTACCAAAAATACACATTTTAAAGCTTATTGTTTTTTTCACAATGACAATATGAAGGTAGAAAGTCGCAGTTATGATCGAAAACCGGACAGTGGCGCGCGTCAAATAGTCAAACATAATTTTGAAGAATCAACTAAAACAGCCAGGAGGGCAGTTAGGAGTTGATAGTGTTTGTTAAGTTATATTACTATATAAGATATCTACACCTCTGTGCATTTATAACGCTGTTTTTAGAATTTCATTGAAAACCAGTATTTTTCATATATATGTCTTTTGGACATGAAAAGTTCAGATGTTTTGATTTTATATCACCATATATAAAATTAAGGTTCGTATCAAAGGTAAATAAAATGTTATGAAAATCACGGAATGGCTCTTTAACTAATGCAATATATCGTCAAATTAAACCTTATCTACCAGCCTCGCGAGAAACTGATAAACTGTTCGACTATCTAAAACTTGGCGGAGGTTAGTATAAAAACAGTTCGTATGCCGGAATTACCATGAAACGCAACAGCGGAAGTATCATAAGCGATAGCAAAGGTGAGAGGCTCTGGCATAAATTTGGAATGGAGCCAACGATAATAGACCCCGAAGAAAACTTCACGTCAAAAACGGGAAAATAGTTTATGAGTGTATTAAATAGAGAGGTTTATCATTTTCATTCTTTAAATGGAAAAAAAAATAATTTTCAACAAATTTGAGAAAAACTCCAATCCAGTTAGATAATTTTGTTTCGCGTCTGATGATAGGCAGTGATAGGCTATATGCTGACATGTTGTTTTCGAAGCTCACGTAAAATCACTTGCAGTTGGATTGATGCTAATATTGTTTGAGCGAAATAACCTGTGGTATTCTACCTGTCTCGCGTTTAAAGCATTTAAGGGAAGAAGGAATAATATTTTAACGAGAGGTGCGGCCACGAGTGTAATGATATACATTCTACTTCACGAGAAAGTGCTCAATATAATCATAATACGTTATTTCTTTTCGAAAATGTTAAATTTGTCATCAGCTGAAAAATGTATATAAATAATATAACGCTTTCTCGAACCTCTATTTAAGGAATAGAGTTTACAGTGTGTTTGTTTACAGAATTATACTTGTAGACGGTTTGGGAGGTGCAAGTTTAACTGGTATACATGCCGGAGCATGTCAAACGTTTTTAAAAAAGCCATATCTGGAAACAGCATGTCAGAGCGGTGTCATTACTGCGGTTAATACAGTGTTAAATATCCAAGACGTTCATTTTTACGTAAACGCCAAAACATGGAGAAAATACGTTGCGTCTTTCCGTATCGGGTTTACTAGAATATGACATTAAATCGGTTACAGATCCTCGCCAGAAGGGAGCATATATCTTACAGACACTGTAGCTCGTTTTCTCAGAGAAAGAAACGGATCCAATAAACAGGATAATAAATGTTAACATTTGTATGACAACATTTTCTTATCAATACAATGGTTTCTAAACGAATGTTCAATGTGCGGTTAAGCTCTGCGAGTCTATTTCACAACTCGAAAAATTGTAAGAAATGCTATAAATATCAACTGAAACATCTTGCAATTACTAGTAAACGATATAAAACTTTTTTCCATACTTGTCAGTTTTATGCTAATTAATCAGAGAAATAATCTATTATTTCGTAATTCCTTTTTAGGGAATACGAAAATGCAGATTATTCTAAAATAGAATCATGAATAACAACGCTCTCAAACAAAAATTTAAAAAATAATGTTTTACCAAGTATGGGATATATTCAGTACTTAAATCAAAGATAAATATATCTATATATATAACTATTATGTATATATCTAATCTCAAACACAAAGTATCAACCGATATCTTAAGACAAATAATGATCAAAACTCACCTGTAGAGAGTCAAGTGTTGCTAGATGTGTTCACCTGAGATGAAATTCGCAATGAGCATAAGTTCCGCTCAAAAGTCTATTTAACTCAGGTATTACTACTGATATGCTAATTAACCCTGACGTAATGATTCAAAATATTGTGCTTGCAGTGCCAAATCATTTAAAAGGGGAATCCCCGTCTCAGCTGATCGTTCTGAAGGCGTATTCTAAAAATAGACACACGGCGCTGCGTCGTACACTGTACATGGCGACAACAAATTTCTTTTTTTACTTGATTTGGTTAAAGTTCTCAACACATTTTCATTTTCACTTGTCTCATTAAAGTCTGTAAAGAAGTGTTTGTGCCTTTCCCGTTATAAGTGTATATGTAAGTATATATATTTTTTTATATAAAGTAACTTAATTATGACTTGATAATGTTATTGATTGATAATTCAATTCTTTCCCGTTCGCAATGTATACGTCAAATAGTTATACAGAAAGTGTCTTCTTTTCAAATAATCTTCTTGATTCTGGTCTAATAATCAAACATATGTACATTATGTATATTTGATTTAATAATATAAGTATAAGACAGGTAGATTGATTTTATACATTTGCCTACCTCTCAATCATTATTTATTCTTAACATATGCATGTACAATGTACACATTGATTGAAAATATTTATTATATTCGTCCTCTTGTAACGATTTAATTTGATTTTCACATATATAGTCATTTTTGCTAACACGCACATAAGTATCTTTTTCAATTATTTTGAGTCTGTTAACTCGTGTATAAATGATATTCAAAACAAAATCGATATATTTTCTAAAACACTCATATCGGGTTATCTTAAAGATGTGTCCATTTGAAATCCATTAAGTTTCATTTTTATTAAAATCGTGACGTGGAAAAGCTTTACTGTGTAGTTTCTGTTCCATAGAAAAACTCTATTACTAATATAAGACCTGAAGTGGAAAAGATTCCAAAATTTCGATTCTACTGTCAAAGATGATAAAAACCCAATATGATATGACGTGGGGAATGAGCAACATAAAAGCCCAGTTATTTCGGTATATATATATATACCTAATATTCATCCACTCCGTGACGTGGAGAAATGCCCCGAGTCTCTACCTGAGAAAAATGTCACAGAAATAGAACCATCGTGTCAGCACAGGTAGATAATGCGACATCGATGCACTGCGCATGAGCTGTGGATAGCACTATCGGATGAATCGTATTCCTGATGTAATGGGAAGTTTCCAGGTTTCATAAGTTAGATTTATAGATTTTCTAGTTCTTGTGAAATCGTCACAGTTCCACTCACAGGCAAATAGGCTCCGTATAAAGTAAGTAAATGTTTTTAGTATATAACTTTAAATTCTTTATATGTTATTATTGAACATTTCAATCTCATAATATATATAATGTTTCATCATGTTGTTAACTCAAATTCTTCTTAAAGGGTTTTAGCAAAACATTTACAGTAAAAATACTTGTCATGTTCGTCCCGCGCAAACTAGTTAAAATTTTGAACTATACGACGTTGATATATTGCGGTCAATATGTTTATCTATATGTAAACGTAGTATTTGTTACCTACTTAATACTATACTATACTGAATATCATTAGATAAAATATTGTTCAAAATATCAGTCAATTTCATCATTTTTATAACCCAAATTATTCGTCAAGGATTATCTTCATATTTTACTACACGATACAAATACCTGCAACAAATCTGAACATTTCTTCGTTAAACATAAATAGATCGGGTTTTTTCTAGGATGTCATCATTTAAGTTTAAGATTTGTATAAACGTTAAGTAATGTACTTTTCACACAAAAATTATATATCTGTAAATAAAAAATTCACAATAGTAAGATATAGGTACACTTAGTTTCATTTGAATCTTTTATTTTTTTCAGATCTGACAGAATGGCAGACAAAATTCCAGACCTCGACACGGTGCTCAAGATGTGGGCGTGGACAGCCTACCTGACAGCGAGAGGGGAGAGCCAATATGGGCATGACGACGTCCAGCTGAGGGTCATATGGGATGTCGTTGCTTGCGAAACGAGAAACCCAGAGTTCTCAAACGGGAAGACCAACACTGACCCCAGTCCTCTTGTTCTCAAGACATCCACCTACGAAAATAATTCCGGTGAAAGCCGGGAACACAAGTTCAAGGCTAGCGGACAGACGACTTCGTTTGTAACAACAGACCTGACTAAAGGTATCACATGGTCGGCTGGGTTCAAGATCCAAGTCCCTTCTGAAGTACAAGCTATGCTAGGACAGGAAATGATTCTCAATGAAGATGGGCACGTCACCAGGAAGACCCAAACTTGGAATAGCGAGACCAAGATACAAGTGGCCCCTAAGAAGCAAACTCTCGTGAGGTGTGAGGTTACGCAGAAGAGTTATGAGTGCGACTTTACGTGTGAGCTGCGTCTGAAGGGGAAGGTGAGAGTGAACATCGTCCATCTGGAAACCGGAAGTCTGCTGATGGTGGTTGAGAATGACCTCGCGACGGTCCTGAAGGACATTATTCAGGCTGACGAGGAGTCTGCCGAGTTTCTGGGGGTCCACTTTGACGTTAACACTGCGGTATGGGGCCTGGCAGGTCATGTCCATTTCTTGTATGGTACCGCAGAGAACATAAAGGTTGAGCGTGAGGATTTGCCAAGAAGCATAGACTAGGAAAGCTTTATTTCACTAGCCTGAGGACAGAAGACAACCGACTGAGGAGGACCGTAAGTTGTACCTATAGCAATGAATTCTATAGTACATTAGCGTGAAGGACAATAATATAGAGTCATGTCAAATAGCGATGAAAAGAGAAAGATGAAAGAAAATTATTTCACTAAACTTTTCAAGCCACAATTAAAGGCAATTAATGTCACCTAACTATGTCCATATCTAAAAACTGCTGTTATTATCTGATTATTATATGTGATGTAAAGTAATGAGGTCACCAATCTGTGGGTACACGTCGATTGTCATGAGTTATGCACCCCTTGTTCTGTGACGTCATAGCATGGCAACACATAGCATGGCAACGTCATAAAGACCCCATTATGATCACTGAATTGTGAGAAACCGGTTGGGGATTCAAATCATTTCCAGACTTTTGTTTTTTATCTATATATATATAAATATACATATATAAATACTCGATTACTCCGTTCTCACTTGAAGTAAGAGTATAGTGCTTAACAGCTGTACACAGTAAGAGATATATACGCTTTTATGAACTTTCTGTTTGATACGTGTCTCAAAATTGTCAAGGTTTTAAAAGTGTTTTGGTTATATATTTTATAAAAAACATTTTATTCATCTCGTTGAACTTTTGCAAAGAAATATATATGCATATATATATAGAGAGTTTATTCAATAAATAGGCCACCGGCCGATTAAACATTTCATAACACAAGTCATACATTGTCACGGTTGAGGGCGTTGGAGTTGTTTAGACCTCTTCTTCATGGCGAGATATATGAATTTCGCTAGGAAAAGATACTTCAGGATTGAGCGATGCTAACAACATAGCTAGGGAGCTAGCTTAAGTTTGTTTTTTAGACCTACTGACGATTACAAAATGGCGTGGAGGGACAGGTGAATGCATCTGGGTATCAAACTCATTTGAGTCATTTTTTCAATCTCACTTTTGAATTTGTGTAAAAACTTTTTAGGTCGAGAAATACGGGCCTGATTTCCCGGTATAATTGCCAAGCCGTGTAAATCGATGACACGGCATATTCAAGTATCCGAAATAATAATTCAATGTCAAATTGTTGTATAGAATGAGATAACATGCAATGTTTGAAATTTAGCTACAATGTACATGTGTTTGATGTAATTCTGTTCCATGCTGCAGATCAATCGTACGTTTACCTCCTGATCCTATACGCACAATTAATTAGTGTTTTAAAAAGCGACAAGCCAACTTCTACAGATTTACCTTGCTACTGGGTGACATATTTCTTTTTTGTGAAATACTGGACAAACTTCTGTGTGTCTGAAAATGCACGATGTATCTTTACAATAAAGACGCTGCCAAGAAAAGCCTGTCATTCTTATGTATGCCAGTTCTAAATGCAAATGCAAATGCGCAATACCAGGATTTGAAAATCATTCTGACAAACACGAATGAATCACTAATATTAAGAGTTCTCGAGCATGTCCCATACGGCGACCGGTGGCAATCGTTTTTCTTTCAATCTTAAATCAGGTGATGATGCCATGTTAATCCAACTAAAAAGAATTTTGAGTGTGTGTTTAAAATATTCATTTTTTTCTCTCTGGAGACAAGGAATTATGTAAGTAAAAACGAAAGAAATAGAAACTGCTAATGGTAAAGTTCTATAAAACATTGATGATATTATTAAGAAAGCCTAGGTTTAATGAAGATTTGTATTCATCTAGGGAGCATCGTGTTAAAAATGTAGATTAAAAATAATTTACTGGGTGACCAAGAAATAGCCAAACTAGAAAATCCAGACAGTGTTGAAAGTCCTATAACTAGGGAGGAACTTTTAATTGCACTTAAAAATCCAAAAACTGTAAGAGTCCTGGTTCATATGGTTTTAATTATGAATTTTTCTAAATTTTTGTGCTTGAGTTTGGAGATTTTTTACTTAGATCTTTGAAGTACAGTCTTGAATCTGGTCACATGGGTAATATAACATGCATCCCAAGAGGAGATAAACCAAAACAATTGATTAAAACTGGCGTCCAATTACCCCTTTGAATTCCTCATATAAACTCATATTCTCAGTTCTTGCAGACGGACTTAAGAAAGTTATCAATGAAGACCATACAGATTCATGTCGGATGGATATATTGGACATAATATCCGTGTTACATATGACCTACTTCATCAAACAGAGTCCATGCAAGCACCAGGCATGCGTCTACTTGTAGATTTTGAAAAAAACTTTTGACTCAGTTTCTTGATCTTTTTATTTTTAAAATTATTTTTTTTGTTGGGATTTTGTGTTAAAGTGTATTATTAAATGGGTCTCCATACTAAATCAAGTTTAATCATTAATGGGAAAATGTCGCCCTGGATACCCATCAAAATTTTTATTTTTTTTATTTTTTTTTTTATTCCACTTTTTTTGAAGTACAGCAAATCATATAAAACATTTTTAGCATTGTCACGAAACACTGAACAGCACAGTTGATTCGGAATGGTCAATGAACAAGTTATGACAACTAGACCAGAATTTTACAAATTTGTTAGGGTTACAATTAGAAAAGGCTATAGTTTTTGTTACATTATAGTAATTTGCCAACTCTCTCTGAATGTGCGTAAATGATAATGTCCTCTTATTAAGGTAACTTCTGAAAATAACATCTTTAATCACAAGACATATTGCATTTAATGGATCATTACTTTTTGAAAGAAAACTTAGAAGAACATTTCTCTTAGTGAAGGAGATATTTATTTCCGCCTGCGTATTTATCCAGTTTTCAACTTCATTCCAGAGAGAGTGAGCATGTTCACAATTCCATAATACATGACATATATCAGCATCAGAGCCGTAACAGCTTGTACATAAAGGAGAATTCTTATAGCCTATCTTAAAGAGATATTTACTAACAGGCAGGATTTGGTTAATGATTCTATACTGAAGCCAAGGCAAACCATCAAACATGGTTGCAGACAATATCAACTAAAGCTCTCATTCTCTACATACAATAAATTTTAGAAGGATACCTTAAATGCTTTTGCCAATTCAATTCATTTATTTCGGTTTTGTAGGTCATTGGCTCATGTACAATTGGAATATAATTCACAAAATAAGAGTACTAGTAGCACATACAAGTATAAAACAGTAGTTAAGTTATTACAGAAGACATAGCACGCTTTCTAAGAGCTAGAGCTTCCTTAATATGTTTGCACATTTGATAAATGAATTACTACATTTGCTGCTAAATAATTTAAGTTAATCTTCTATTGTGTTACCCTGTCTACAAGATGTAAAATAATGTTCTCTAATTGAAGAATATGAGTCACATTCAAATAAAAAGTGAAATTCATTTTCAATACAGATTCTATTCACATTAACACCCCGAATATTACATCTCAGGGGAGGTGCATGTAATCTTGATAAACAAATAGTTCTTCGGATAGCTATATGATTAATAGCAGATACATAATATTCAATATCTAACAACGATTTAACTTCTTTGTAATATCTAAGATGTACAGACTCATGTGTTTTACCAAAAATATGTTGTTTATTACAGTTCACAATTCGATTCTTGAAATTAGAAATAAAACATGTGATATCACCAACATCCTGACTGTACCATACAAATCCGAAACCAATGGAACGTAACAGATATTTGACCTATGTTGCCCAAGTTATTCTGCCAACTGAATCTAATTTCCTCATTAGAGGATAAGACTGTTTTGGATAACGATCTTCTGACATCCTTAACAATTTACACCAATAATTAATCCATCTAACGTAATAATCCACTTAAATGCTTAATCTCCCACATTCTGCTAAAATACTGTTACTAGACACCTACTTTCCAACACCAAGTACATATTTACAAACATTAGTATGAAATATTTTAATAGATTTCCTTTCCTCAAATCCCCAAATTTCAGAGCCATATAGTAATACGGGTTTAACCTTACTATCAAATAACTTGAACATCAAATCCAACCGGCATATAAGGGTATCTAATAAATAACCTTTTCAAAGAAAAAAGTGCCTTACTCGCCTTACTAATTATAAATATTTGCCAAATATAGTCATAATGATAGACCAACTACTTATGAAGACTTCCTTCGGGAACCACTCTTGTGTAACAGAAACATATATAACTATCAATGGAAGACCGTTTTACAACAGGAAGTTTCATGAACACAACATTGTTTGTATTTATGGCCTAATGAATGATGAAGGAAACATTATGACACTTGGTCAATTCTGTGAAAAATAGTACAAGATAAATTTTCTAGAGTTTTTCGGAATTGTCAAAGCAATAAGAAATACCTTAACGCTACATGCATAAAAAAAGCCTGAGGTATTATTTGACAATTATAAAGCTAGGTACATGTTTAAAACATCTTCTCTTATGTAAAAAAGGGATCTAAAACATACTATTTCCAAATAACAAAAGGTGATGAAAAATTGAAGATAACTGAAAAATTGGAAGAAGAAACTTTGATTAACGCAAATTGGAATGATATTTTTTTTATAAAACCATTTAATACCACTCCTGATGCTAAATTAAGATGGATTCAACTCAGACTGCTCCACAGAATGTTTCCAGTGAATACACTTTTGTTTAAAATGCATATTGTTGACAACAACCTCTGCACATTTTGTGGAAGGGAGCCTGAGTCTATTCTCCATCTTTCTTGAAATCATACTTTTAAATAAACACTTTTGGCAGAAACTTTCAAAATGGATTGAACTAAACTGTGGGCACACTGGTGATATAAAACTTCAGGTTGATTTGATTCTCTTCGGCTATTCAGCAACATATTAAACTGATGATACTTTTGATCTTCATTTGCTATATGCTAAATATCACATTTATAAATGCAGAATAAACTACCACTATTGTTTCATTTTAAGCGAAAAGGATTGTTTTAGATTTTTTGTGCCTCTTTAGATGTATAACAGCGTAGCGTAGCAACTATATACAAAATTTGTTGCTGTTTTACATCGATAGAGGCACAACAAATGTAAAAAAAAATATCCTTACAATTGCAAAATCAACTCTATTTCCAGAGTTTTACTGAATAATTTTAACAAATATTGAATAATTGTGAACATTACGTTAGTTAGCAGTTTGTTACACACGACTATACATGGTGGAATTCAAATTTGAGAAATTTTCAAAGTTCTTCAGACTGGTAGTTATCAAAAGCAAGAGTTTCGGTGAAGGTAAGTTTCTCTTCGGGGACGAAACTATTATTTGGTTATCAACGCAGGTATGAAGATTATGAGATGCTTACATTTCTTATTTTGCATCAGAAACAACGTAACGCTCTGTTGTCATAATCGGACTAACCATTGCGTCAAATTGTGACGTAATATAGTATAATTTGTAATTTTGAGTGTATAAGGCATTATATAGATTTTTAGCGCCATTTAAGCATTATTCAAATTTAAACATGCGTTTATAGATAGATTGTAGTGACCTGTAACTTGAAAAGTAGGAGAATTGTTTTTTCTTTTTTTGAATTCCTTAGGGGTTTGAAACCTCCTTCAAGCATGTTTCCAAGAGATGGTATAACTCTTCCAAAATAGCTCAATGTAGTTGAATCACATCCGAATTATGGTGATCACTTGCAGATACTAATTTCATTTTCATCAAAATCGCTTCAAAATTGCGACCTGTAGGTCTTTAGACAAAATGGCAGAAAAATAAGCATAGTAAAAAAAACAAAACAATAACAATTAGGGCTTTTGCTTAAAGCAAATAAAGACGCACTAACACTTCTTTGTGATTCTAACGGATGCATTTTGTTAAACTTCTTTTTTTTCATTTTGTATTCAATCACATTAATTCAATAATTCGCTTTGTGTTCAAAAAAACCTTTTTTTAACTTGACTGAACTTATATCAGTGTTCGCGGTAGGTTTTTATACAGTGCGTGCAGAAATGAAATAATAAATGTTCAATTCAAATATTTCGCGTTTTTTGTTAATGGAGTTTTTATTTCAATAAAATAATTACTAGTAAAGGTAATAAATTGTCATAAAATTTAGACATCAAAGTTTAACCTACCATATACGGTTCAGTTTTGATGATAAAACACATGCAGCCACATGCCTGTGTAAGTAACTAGCTGCCGTTCCGAACTTCGTAATATTATACAGCATGAGATTTGATAATAATCACTTGTAAACATCGCTCTGATTGGATGAAACGAACGACTTCCGGGGAACTCCATCGGTAAAGTAACCAATGACAGGGCTTTTAGCAATGGGATTTCCAGGTTTCGGTTTATTTTTGTCAGGACATCGTAATCAGAAAATCAGCTTAGAACGATATTTTTAACATTATGGAAAAATATAAACTTAAGTGTATAATTATATGTGCGTGCAAAACACGCAGTTACAATATATTTTGCGTGTTTATATGATTTTTATGCGTGAAAAACGCAGGTTTATGCGTTAACGCGAACACTGTATATGTGAATCATGTTTACTTAACAACACACAAGCGTCTGTTAAGGTCAGTTGCCTATGTAACGAATTCCAAAGCAGTGGAAAGTCCAGTCTATATCTATCGTTAACAACAAATTCATTTATATGTCTGGGTGGTTTGTACAGAATGATGAAATCACATACTAATGTAACGACCTAAAACGTATCTATTTGCCTCTTTTGACAGAAATAACAACAGTAATGTTATCATGTTCATCCGATTCTTCACTTTCAGAATCATCCTCTTCCTCCTCTTCATCTTCTCCGTCATCATCACTAGACTCTTCCTCATCAGCATCCTTACCGTCTCCATCAGATTCTTCACTGGTCGAATCATCCTCTTCTTCTTCTTCTCCGTCATCATCACTAGACTTTTCCTCCTGAGCACCTTCACCGTCTCCATCAGATTCTTCACTGGTCGAATCATCCTCTTCTTCTTCTTCTCCGTCATCATCACTAGACTTTTCCTCCTGAGCACCTTCACCGTCTCCATCAGATTCTTCACTGGTCGACTCATCCTCTTCCTCCTCTTCATCTTCGTCTTTGTCCAGATCTTCTTGGTAAACACGAACCCTTTGAAACACTCCGTACTGGAAAATTGCATCACCCTTGAAGTTGAATGTTATCTGCTTGTTTTTCAATTGTTCATTACGGTTAAGGTCAATCCAGATTGTTGCTATCTTGTTTTGTACGACCATCGCAACCTGCCTAGAAACGGGATCTGTTATCCGGACAATCACTGTACCTCTCATTGTCATGTGCATCTCAAAGCAGCACTCGAACTGGTGATCAATTATTTCGAGGACAGCAAGAGTTTTCTGTCTTTTTGGTGCTGTGACTGTTGTGTTAACAGCCCATGTAAGTGATTTTTCAATGACGTTCTCTTCTTCGCTATCAAAGGTCAAAGAGGTGCCAAACGCCGAAGTGACTTTTAATATTTCATCCGGGACAGGCAGCTTGATTCCAGCATTCAATCCTCTGGTAAACCCTTTAGTAAGCTTGATGCTAGCTCTTGCTGTCGTAGTCCGACTGGTTTGGAAGTTGTGGCACTGCAAGTGATTTGTCTCGTTGTCAAACGTTGAACTGAACAGAATCTGCGTCTTGATGTTCGGAGTAAATTTTTGTTTAGAGAATTTATGACTTTCTGTCACGATGTGTACTCTGTCCCAAATGACATCAATTTGGGCATTTTCGTAGGTCAAGGTTGTTTTTCCCTGTTTTTCAAAGTTTTTCCAAGCCCATACCTTAAAGATCTCATCAAAGTTGTTGATAGTTCTGTCCATGATGTCAACTCAGTAAAATATATAGTTCAGTAATGGTCAACTGTCAATACATATATGTTGTTTGGTATTTGACGAAAAATGTAAACTGTTTTAGTTATTGTGGTCTATATAGCTGCATACAAGAAATGTTTTTTTATGAAAACTGTACAGATACGATATACCGACAGGCTAATAAATCCTCTTGTCGATAAAGACTTACTGTAGTAATTTTCTCATATGCGTTTCTTTTTTTTCAAGTATATTTCTTTTCACCATATTGAGCGTACATACATGTATACACACACATGAAGAGATTGATTTACCAACACTCTCTCGAATATTTATTATATATATTAATAAAATCTCAATATATGAAATTCTATATTCATTTGAATCCACATATAATGATATATAAAGTAATACTTATCACAGTGGTTCAGAAAACCAACATTAATAGCTCAAATGAATATTTATAATTCAATAACATAGTTACTCAAAACAACTTACAACATCATGCATTATACGAGGATCTTACATTTATATAAAATGGTAAGAATATAAACTTATCAAAATGTATAAAAGAGAAAACATTGTTTAATGACACAAACTAGATATACACAATAAATTACAAAACTACATAGATATACGAATAGAGGATTGCGATGTTTCGGTGTAGATACTAACACCATAATCAAGCATAACGGTGTTAGCATCTACAACGAATCTGCTTGATAACAGTGTTGGTATCTACACCGAAACGTCGCACTCCTGCAATAAAGAAGTTATAAATCCATATAACTTGTTCTCTATTCATCACACCAACTTTTAAATGCCTCTCAAAGAAGTATATAGATAGATCTTTCTCATCAAAACTCTTCTCAACAGCAAGTGATATAGCATCATGAATATGCAAGGTTAGTCACATTTGGATAATCATTTGATAAGGCAAGAATTAAATCATAACATATGAAATTATTGATGAAAAATTCGATTCGACATTTCAATCACATCCTCATTTCTGGCATTGTTTCGGTAAAGTTAAAAGGCGCCGCCTATCCTTAATTATTCCGCAATTACGCAAATTAAGACATGATGAAACGAGGAACCATGACGTCAACAACAATAACATTATGACGTCACTAGTTACAGTGTTCGCGGTAGGTTTTTATACAGTGCGTGCAGAAATGAAATAATAAATGTTCAATTCAAATATTTCGCGTTTTTTGTTAATGGAGTTTTTATTTCAATAAAATAATTACTAGTAAAGGTAATAAATTGTCATAAAATTTAGACATCAAAGTTTAACCTACCATATACGGTTCAGTTTTGATGATAAAACACATGCAGCCACATGCCTGTGTAAGTAACTAGCTGCCGTTCCGAACTTCGTAATATTATACAGCATGAGATTTGATAATAATCACTTGTAAACATCGCTCTGATTGGATGAAACGAACGACTTCCGGGGAACTCCATCGGTAAAGTAACCAATGACAGGGCTTTTAGCAATGGGATTTCCAGGTTTCGGTTTATTTTTGTCAGGACATCGTAATCAGAAAATCAGCTTAGAACGATATTTTTAACATTATGGAAAAATATAAACTTAAGTGTATAATTATATGTGCGTGCAAAACACGCAGTTACAATATATTTTGCGTGTTTATATGATTTTTATGCGTGAAAAACGCAGGTTTATGCGTTAACGCGAACACTGAGTTATGACCCTAAACGAGCATTTCCAATTCGCTGCGAAATACTCACAATTTCATTTACTTTTCAATTTGTCTGAAATATAATCTACACGATTTAGTCGAAATGCTAGAAAAGAAATAGGGTAGCCTCAACCATCATGTGTTTAGCAATAGAGTACAGTTGCCCTGGACTATTATTAGCATCAAACAACTCGTCCTTAGGCCTCGTGATTTAACTATAACAGTTTAGGGCGAAACTTTAACTTATTGCAAAACACATGGTGGTTGAGGATTCTCAATTAACATACACCTGAAAAACAAATAAGAGAAATCAAAAACAGATACTAAGACACATTACCGAAGTCGCTATCGTCAAGGAATAAGCAATAGCGAGACGTCTCCACCCACCAAAAATATTTCCTTGTTGCCGCCCAGGTCGGATGATGAGATCATTCAAGCAAAACTGATGGTTAGACTTGCCGACACCTTTCAATAAAATATTGTCTATCACAAACGATAATTTCTTCATACATGATTGAAATTTTACCATTTTTATTGCATTGTGATTGTCTTGATTCAATTGTTACCTCTTCATACGTTTGATATAATCATGATGACCATATGACGTCATTATAAGGTCATACAATTCTCAAGTTCATAGGATAAGATAGATGTCATTTCTGATGCTTTCATTGGATAGATCCCGCCAAGAGCCTTTTTTTTGATATACCATATGTCTATATTAAGCTTATGTCAAGGGTCATTATTGTCCAAAATGTATTAAGTCACGTGACTTCCTGATTAAACTACCTGTCAACACAAAAATTCCAATTATATCTTTATTTATTGGACGATTTCATCCATTCTTTTTGCAAAGTTATTCTTTTGAGTTCTGCTACGCAAGCCAACCTTTTATTTCCTATTCCAGTTAATATGACGTCATGATGACCTTATACACAACTCATATCCACTGGATGGATCCTGTGAACAGAAAACATCTCATAACTTCTTTAATTATGGGCCGATTTGGAAATTTCTTACTGCATATTTATCCTTGTGATGTCGGCTACGCTTTCATCTAGTCATTACCTATCCCAGTCAATATGACGTCATCATGACATGCGCAGACGCTATTCTCATTGAAGCGAGGGTTGTTAGGCTTGACGCCATTTACGTTTACCGTGACTTTTGCCAGGTTGGCCGTTTTGGAGATTTTAGCCCTTTTGGTACAAATTGATGATCTTATTTTGCCCGAGGTCCCAAGCTAACATCGTATTTTATGGTAAGTATTATTGTTTGGGGATCGTCACTGTCATGATTTCAGGAGATATTGTTACCTTTTGTCAGTAGGCGAAGGTTCTCTTCGATTTCGACATCATATCGGGTTTTCCCTGATTGGCGGTTTGCAAAGCCTTGGATACATTTCGACGATGTTGTTTAACCCTTGGATGCCCTTATAGATTTTGCATTTAAGAGATGTTAAAAAGTACTGTCATTTAAGGTTGATGTCAGTCCTTTTGTGTAAGTATTGCCATATTCTAACTTGATTCGGTGTTTGATTCACGGTGCGACTAGTTTCGATAACTGATAATAGGTTACGATTTAACACATGGACATACCATGATATCCCCATCCCTTTGATTACTTGCATTTTAAACAAATTAAGTTATTGAGGTAGTAATGTAAGCCTGATTCCATCTTGAATAGTTAATATGGCTACTAGTTGTCAGAAGTCACTAAAGAAAAAAATATGATTAGATCTTATAATAAAATTTACCTCAAGGTAAGTTCCAATGAAAATCATCTATATATCTATAAGTGTGTTAACAACATCTTAAATGCATTTCGTAGCGTGCGAATTTAGTTTCATTTACCGTTGAAGTCAATGAAAACATTGACATTATCACTTTCTGACGAAAGTTTCAATTAAACTTTTGCTGATAAACAAGAAAATTACCTCTATTTTCGTCAAAAATGTCTCCTATAAGACGCCTGCGCTTCGCAGGCGCGTGAACTGACTCCGGCAGCCCACACGCTCCAAGGGCCGGTAGTCCACACGCTCCAAAGGTGCTCATATAAACATACACCACGAGAATTTTATGGTTAGGGATTCTAAAGGTGCTTCCTTTATTTAATATTCAGGTTTTGGTGAAACAACGACGTTTGTTTAGGTAAAGATAATGTCATTTTTGAAACCATAAAATCTGAGATTAATTTGTCTCTTCAGAGTTCTTTTGCTTATATTATTCAATTTTAATCTTAGCTTTAATATGTTTAATGAACCACAATTTCAATGATAGAAGGGACGTTTTTATATTTGGCCAAATTTGAAGATAGTCTTAACGCTTGAAAAAGGCATAAAATGAAGTTTAAAAGCGGCATATTACGAGCGAAAATCGCGTCAATGACTTAATTTGATTGGCGCTCGTTCTTGCGGGATTAGCCTCGTTTTGGGTAGCTCATGAATATTCGTGGCGTTATATCAAGAGAGGTCTATAGTATGGAATTAAATTTCAAGTAATGACAATTGGATGGGACATGTTTGTCTGATCTTTGATGATGTTCTGACTGAGTGATATATAAATCATATTTGTAAATTCATAAATAAAAGAATAGCATTGGCAAGCATTTTGACCCATTCTATCGTTCTATTCATATTTAAACAATAAAATAAGGGTTCACGTCGAGATAAATACGTTACCGTGTGTCCACGAGTTTGATATGGAGATATATCATGAGTTCGAGTTAGATATCAAACTTCGTTCTCTCCATATCAAACTCGTGGACACATGGTAACTTATAATATCTATCGCTAGCAACCGAAGGTATTTATATGTCTGGGTGGTTTGTACAGAATAAGGAAATCACATTCAGTATTTCTTTAAAGATATATAACTTAAAGACGTTGTCATGTAGATGATTTTTTTAAAAGAAGAAATATATTGATCTGTTTTAGCATAACAATGTGTCAAATGAGTTTAATTTTGTGACGTTCAACGTCACTTTGTATGTATGTGTGTGTATATGTATGTATTTTTGTATGTTTGTGTGGGTATGTATGAATGTGTGTATGTATGTATGTATGCATGTATATATGCATGTATGCATGTTTGTGTGTATATATGTGAGTATGTGTGTGGTTGTATGTAATAGCGGATGGGCGATTGGTTGATTGCTGTATGTATGTATATTTGTATGTATGTATGTATGTATGTATGTATGTATGTACATGTATATGAAAAAATGATGACAGAGATCTTCCAATTTGAATTTATTAGAACCTTTAGACTCCAGAGGATACAAAATACCGCTGCCAGAATTGTCACAAAGACGCGTGTGAGAGAACACATATCACCAGTACTAAAAACTCTCCACTGGCTTCTGGTCGACAAGATAATAAAATTCAAACTTCTCACACTGGTGTACAAATGTGTTCAAGGTGATGCTCCCTCTTATCTAATTGACTTAGTCAACCTGTATAGTCCAGGAAGATCTCTCAGGTCAAGTGACAAGATATTGCTTGTTGTCCCAAAGTGGCACTTAAAATCTGTTGGTGGCAAATCATTCCAGTGGAATGCAGCAGTCCAGTGGAACTCGCTCCCGCTCAGGGTACGAATGTCTCCGACAATTGAAACTTTAAAGTCCAGACTGAAGGCCTATCTTTTTGAAAATAACTGACATAACCTTACCTCAGAAACTTTTGTTAGCACTTTGAGCATGCTTTATTGCGTGGAGATCAGCGCGATACAAATTGTCTAATTATTATCATTATTATTATATGGTCGAACCACAACCAAACATCCAAAAGATATTCACACATATGAGTTCAGTAATCATCACTAGACTCTTCCTCGTCAGCACCATCACCGTCTCCATCAAAATCTGTCGAATCCTCCTCCTGCTCCTCTTCCCCTTTGTCCAGATTTTCTTGGTAAACACGGACCCTTTGAGACACTCCGTACTGGAAAAATGCATCACCCTTGAATTTGAATGTTAACTGCTTGGTTTTAACTTGTTCTTTACGGTTAAGGTCATTCCAGATTGTTGCTATCTGGTTTTGTACGACCATCGCAATCTGCCCAGAAACGGGATCTGTTATCCTGACAATCACTGTACCTCTCATTGTCACGTGCATCTCAAAGCAGCACTCGAACTGGTGTTCAATTATTTCGAGGTCAGCAAGAGTTCTCTGCCTTTTCGGTGCTGTGACTGTTGTGTTAACTGTCCATGTCAGTGATCTTTCAAGGACGTTGTGTTCTTCGCTATCAATGGTCAAAGAGGTGCCAAACGCCGCAGTGGCTTTAAATACTTCTTCCGGGACTGGCAGCTTGATTCCAGCATTCAATCCTCTGGTAAACCCTTTAGTAAGCTTGATGCTAGCTCTTGCTGTCGTAGTCCGACTGGTTTGGAAGTTGTGTCGCTGCAAGTGATTTGTCTCATTGTCAAACGTTGAACTGAACAGAATCTGCGTCTGGATGTTCGGAGTAAATTTTTGTTTAGAGAATTTATGACTTTCTGTCACGATGTGTACTCTGTCCCAAATGACATCAATTTGGGCAGTTTCGTAGGTCAAGGTTGTTTTCCCCT
The DNA here is from genome assembly GCA_921293015.1 of Phorcus lineatus. Taxonomy (NCBI): domain Eukaryota; kingdom Metazoa; phylum Mollusca; class Gastropoda; order Trochida; family Trochidae; genus Phorcus; species Phorcus lineatus. Next base: position 1,496,821 of record OV121096.1, on the reverse strand, counting down.
GTTTTTCAAAGTTTTTCCAAGCCCATACCTTAAAGATCTCATCAAAGTTGTTGATATTTCTGTCCATGATGTCAACTCTGTAAAATAGTTAAAAAATTTAAGTGTAAAGTGATTGTTGTAAATACAAATATTGGAGAAAAAAACTTGCCAGTTGAAGATACCGCCGTAATCTACAATGTTATTACACATTATGTCTAAACATAGCGTGCTGTTTTACGTAACGTGACGTCACAATCGTTAAGTATTACGTACAATGTTCTCGGCGCTACAGCAACGTCAATCTCGGCGATAAATACCGAACCATTCACTCGTTTCACAAAATTTATTAGACGTGACATCATTTAGTATTCTCTATATCGATGATATGATGCAGTAGGATGACGCAATAACTTCAAGTTAATTCATTATGTTTGCTTTCTTTCAAATAAGCTCTTGATAAACTTTGCGTCTCCCAAATCAAATCAATGTAATTGTTATTACACATATATTTTATAAATGTGTCGTAAATCAAAACAGTGTACTATTGAACGCGTTTTCATGCACTATTCAATTTCTTTCTTAAATAATATTCTGTTTATTTTATGTTTGATAAACGTTTCGTTTTAGAAACTTTGGTGCATTTGCAAAATTAGATATCACATTGTTGAAACAGAAAGCAATATAATGACATTTTCGAACTGCATCCAATACATTTCTAATATCATTACGAAGATCTATTTAGTTATCAATAGTAATGTGAAATATTAATTCATCAACAAAACAATAAGCTAATCTAAAATCAAAATGAAAAGGAAACTCACCAAAATGCCTTGTGTACTGAATACTGAACGCTCGTGAGGAAAGTTGCAGTAACTATAGATCCCTGATCCACTTTCTATATAAGTCAGGTGTCACCCAATGTTATGCTAATTTATATTCACGCGATGTTTAAAACGGGAAACAGCTCATCTGTCTGAAAAACTACTTAATATAGACACACGCAATACTTTTTATTCTACATGTGTTGCACCCTGTATATTGATTCATGTTTGTTACCTTTGGTAGTTCCTCTGCTAGCCAAGTAGTCAACTCATCCTGTTTAACTAACTTATTTGAATAGAAGATTTTATTCCATGTTAGTATATGTTTTAACCAATTTCCTACATTCGGCTTCATTGACGTATTGATGTATTTATGTATTTTTCACAATTCTGAGTGTACATACATGTACATGTATATACACATATGTAGAGATCGATTTACCAACACTCTCCTGTATATTTGTTATATATGTCGATAAAGTCTTTATAAATTACAAATGTTTTCTATCATGTCCACAAAAAAAGTTTATGAAGATTCACAAGATTCAATTTCTGCTAACTCATGTGATAGTCAACTCAATTCTGTCCCACAAAGGTTTTTTCAAAAAGAAGACTGTTTGCCTATGTTTATAAAATGAGTCCAAAAAACCATGTACAGTATATATAATCACCTATGATAACCTTATCGGTATCAATGTATTACACATAATAATAATGATAATAATAATAATAATAATAATGAATATTTATATAGCGCCTGGCCTCGTAATTTGAGCACTAGGAGCTTAACATAATAAAATGAATAGGGAGTACATACACAAACATGAATACATACACATAACAAAGAAGAGATATTGCAAGAGAAAGTGATAGTGCACAGGATATATTCATATATTCGTTATGTCATAAATGTCATATGAATGCGCATAGATTGTTATATATTTTATTAATCAATTAGTCATTAATTTCTTAATCAAAAGAACTGTATCTCTTTAAGATTCGACAGTGAATTTCATGCTGAATACAAGTTACAATGTGTTGCGAAAAGCTTAAATAAGATATGACGTGTAGAATGTTTGAAGTAAATACCCAGTTATTTCGGTTTTTTTTTCGTTTTTTTTTCAACTCCATGACGTGGAGAAACGCCCGAATTTCGACTTATGAGATTGTCTCAAAAATAGAACCGTCGTGTCAGCACAGGTAGATAATGCGACATCGATGCACTGCGCATGAGCTGTGGATAGCACACTCGACTGAATCTCTCAATGACGCAATGGGATGTTTCCAGGTTTAGTCAGAAAGAGAGGATTGATTGATTTTTGTAGAAATAGTAAAATCGTTTAAGACACTTCCACTCTCCGACAAACAGGCACTGTATAAAGTAAGTAAATAGAGGATATTTAATTAAGTTTGTCAAATACGATGTTTATCTAATCGAGTAGTGGGGTTGGAGCTGATATTTTCATGTAAGGCGCAACTACGAGTGAAAATATCAACCCAACCACAAACTTAATAGAATATTCTATTTATTATATAATTTCATTCTAATTTTGTTGATTTTAGTGTTAATGATGTCGATAAACATTTCTTAACCCTAAAAGTAGTCCCGGTATAAAGAGGCCCTGGAAAGTTCACCAGCAGTGACGATATATTATATCGCTATTGTCACCATTTACGATATCTTATATCGCTACAGTGACCACATACAAGGTTTATTTCACTGATAAATCCCAGTATTTCATTTCTTATTATATTATAAATGTTGTATATAGTGTTACATTAAATTTATTTGATTGATTTTTAACATGTCATTCATGATATATAATGTGATATCAAGTGCTATAATAAAATATTTACAGTAATAGTAATTTTCTGATTCTCTTTTAGGTTAATATAATGCGGTCAAAATGTAAAACTAGTATTTGTTACCTACCATATTGACTATACTTAATATCAATAGATAGACTTTGTTTAAAGTATCAGTCACGATAATCATCATTATTATTATCAACCCAAATTAGTCTTCAAGGATTATGACAAAATGTTTAGTCAACACCTTTTTATTTACGTAATGTTGCATGTAGCATATGAGACAAAACTGAAAATGACTTCGCTTAATAACAATCAAGATCGTTTGTTTTTTCTAGGAAGTCATCATTCAAGTTTGAAGTTCATATAAACATTAAATGATGTACTTTTTCACATAAAATTATAACTAAGTATATCAAAACTTTATAATTCGTTACAGACAAAGATGCATTTAGTTTCATTATTTCAGATCTGACAGGATGTCAGACAAAATTCCAGACCTCGACACTGTGCTCAAGATGTGGGCGTGGACAGCCTACCTGACAGCAAGGGGGGAGAGCCAATATGGGCATGACGACGTCCAGCTGAGGGTGATATGGGATGTCGTTGCTAGCGAAACGAGAAACCCAGAGTTCTCAAACGGGAGGACCAACACTGACCCCAGTCCTCTTGTTCTCAAGACATCCACATACGAAAACATTTCCGGTGAAAGCCAGGAACACAAGTTCAAGGCTAGCGGACAGACGACTTCGTTTGTAACATCAGACCTGACCAAAGGTATCACGTGGTCTGCTGGGTTCAAGATCCAACTCCCGTCTGAAGTACAAGCTATGCTAGGACAGGAAATAATTCTCAATGAAGACGGGCACGTCACGAGGAAGACCCAAACTTGGAATAGCGAGACCAAGATACAAGTGGCTCCTAAGAAGCAAACTCTCGTGAGGTTTGAGGTTACACAGAAGAGTTATGAGTGCGACTTTACGTGTGAGCTGCGTCTGAAGGGGAAGGTCCGAGTGAACATCGTCCATCTTGAAACCGGAAGTCTGCTGATGGTTGTGGAGAATGACCTCGCGACGGTCCTGAAGGACATTATTCAGGCTGACGAGGAGTCTGCTGAGTATCTTGGGGTCCACTTTGAAGGTGGCATTGCGGTATGGGCCCTGGCAGGTCATGTGCATTTCTTGTATGGGACCGGAGAGAACATAAAGGTTGAGCGTGAGGATTTGCCAAGAAGTAGAGACTAGATCATATTTTGACTTGGACTGAGGACAGAGGACAGAGAACTGAGGACAAAGGACAGGAACGTTGCTTGTCGTTCGTGCATGAATAATTTTTATACATTGACTAGAACATTGCACGACCTTGCTTACATTATATTTTTAATAGTAATATAATACTTTTAGAAGTTAAACCTTTTTATCGGAAACGTGGAAACTTGGAAACGATATGTTTGATTTGCTAAAGCGCTTCTGAAAGTACAATGCTTTTTAAACTAGTTTTGTATCAGCTTAACTATAAAGTTGATCTAGTGTTATCTCTTTTAACTTCAATAATTATAAAAGGCTATAAGTCATTTTTCGCTTGATCTTCAGTCAACAATCTCCTTTCATGTGACAGACACATCAATGCTCAACGTACATGTGCGTCTATCATATATTTATTCAGAGCACATTGTATTACATTTCATTTTATTTCACAAATGCTTACTCTTTAGTCTTTTTGATAGGTATTTCAGTATAACTGATGTGAAGAAGGAGAACAAAGTTTATGGATAGTCAACTTCTTCTTTCTTGTATGCGACGCTTCGTTACAGATGATAAAACCGCATTTACGTGTTAATTAGTTCCGAATCATCAGCTGATGAAAGCTGAATAAGTTTATTGATTCAGCGTCATATAATAAGCAGGAAACAAGCGTATAGACCTAAGATTTAAAAAAAAAATCAATTTCTCAATTGTGAATATGCAGGGCTTTCCGGAGTAATTGCCTATTCCACCTGGATGTTGATAAAGTATGCTTGTAGCTATATGTTCAAAAATGTTTTCAGAATACTTGTTTTTATATTCGAACATCTAAATCCTTCACATATACGTCCACAGAAACAAAGTCAGATTCAAATTGGAAATAGTTGCAAATCAATCAGACATATAGATGAATCACTGACAACATGTATTCTCTGGCATGTCCTCTCCGCCCGGTGGCGATCATCAGTTATTCAACGTTAAAGTATGGATAAAATGTAAACGTTAAAGCATATAAAATTTAAATGTAAATAAAGCCTAAGGGTCGTGAAAATATTTAAATCATTAAATCAAAAATGAGTAAAAGTTATCTCTACTTACAGCAAAATAATACATTCATCAAAATATTATAATAAGAATGAAGATTAACTTATTGAACTTATAAGAACTGTAACTGTCTTGTTTGAGTTTAGCTGTTGAACTAAAAGTTCTAACAATAATAATAATGTTAAAGGTTACTCACAACCCCTCCCCCTACACACCCACTCCAAGTATTTACACATTTAATAATGTATGTTGCTCATAGTTGTAAATGCTCGGAATAACGAGTGTACCTGTAAAACATTGGTCAACATAAACATTCTTCACGAATTCAATTATTTTGTTTTGCTGATAATGTATATAATATTAATTACATATATCACTTGTTTTTTTTTCATTACTGTTTAATTAATCATCATCAACAATGTACATGTAATTATGGAATTATTAGATAGATATAACGGCGGTGATAATTATAGTATATTATTTCACCTGATTGTACTTGTTGTCATTATAACCACATAACAACGTGCGAGAGTTTTGACAGTTGAGACGAAACGAGAGGGAAGTCCAGTCTATTTTTATCGCTACGTCGATAGAAAGACCAATCGATGCATGTTTATGTCTGAGTAGGCGCGTAAGGCTGAAGGTAAATACAGGTAAAGGTACTATCTGGGTATATATTGTTGAATCAAAAGAAAAGGGGATATTCCTGTCCTGTCATATATTCCATTTCATCGGAGTTGCTTCTAATCGCTACTTAGATTTGAATTATTCAGCGATAATGAATGGCCTAATTACTACCTTGCGGGGGAGTTGCAACGTTTCAAAGTGTAACAATGAATAAAACTTATTATTAGATTTAATCAAACTGTTTATCAAAATTTCTGGAAGCATTTAGGTGATGAGTGGAGGATATTCCCGAAAATGGAAAGTCGAGAATTATTTTAACCACGTGTATATAATATGCCTCTATTTGTAATTTTCAACGCATTTTCGAAAATAAAAAATCACTTTTCAATTCTTCTTAATATTCATTTCATGATTTTTTAATTTACAGGCTTACTGTATAAAGTTCCATAAAACTCAAGGCCTTCCAAATTAGATGCATTGGATGCATTAGCTCATCCAAATGTGTCCCGATGGCGCAATTTTAAACTAAACCTCAGAGTCAGCACAGGGACAGCATCTTAATATCATATATATATATGGGTCATATATATGGTATTTGACCATAAGTAACACCTATAATAAATCTATATATACTTATCTATAACTCATTCTGCATTCAATGGGAACTCCTAAAATGCAGTGTATGCATGGCTGACGTCCTCTAATTCTATCGCATATTGTCGATTCATTAACAAGGCAATTGCTTTCTGAGAATAGACCTTGAGAAATATGAAAATTGACACCGTGTCCTACGCACTGGGAAAGCCTTTAGCATATTAGTAATATACGTATAGGTAACAGGGAACTCCAGCATGAAAATCAATATCGGTTTTCTTTCATATCGATCTGCTTGTTGATAAAATTAGATCCAGGGTGTCAACACGCACTGACATCCTGCCCTGTACAGTTATTGCACATACACAGACAAGTATCAGGATTCATTAAGCACACTTGGCATTTCAAAGTCAAGTAACTTGGCTCACCTACTGAGAACATGTATAGACAACTGTCATTACGATAATGTGATATAAGTGACGTGTTCAAACTACTATTATAATCTTTGTATGGATTACCTGAATAACAACCAATCGATATACCTATCCTTTCAATTCATCTCAGCGGGTATTTCCTGACCGCCATACCAGTTACAACATTGTCCTAAAACGGAAGACACAAATAACTCAGTACAGCCTTTTATTGCAGGGTGGATTAAAACCCGCTCAATGTGTACTGACGACTCACATGTAAGCTCGTATATAGATATACGTTATAGCAAGGAAGCCATTGGTTGACGTTGGAAGAAGAAACCTCTGCTTACCATACAGTTAACCTAACATCAGGTATGTATGATTTCTTACGAATCTTCAGATATATCAAATACATAATTTGATGTGTCTATTTTAATTCATCAATTAGATCCATGTTAATATTCCTCATTTCTACGAGTTCATTTCATCTATAAAAAGTTCATGTTTGACAGTACAGATTAATGAATAGAATATGAAATATAAACAAAAACCCTAATTCTGAAATAATTCGTAGACATTTTCTTTATTTTGCAACGGTTAATTCGATATCAAAAGTTATGTTAACCCATTCAGGGTTAGTTAGTCTCAAAAGTAACCTTTATACTTACCTTAGGAAAATATCATTCTTTACTTTGGAAATATATTTTTGAATTTAGAATGAATTCAATATAATATACTCTTTATCAACGTAAATTATTGCAAAGTTACCTGGCTGATAACTTAATATCTCACATTTGACGATTGTTACAGATTACAATGGGTCCGAAAATTCCTGACATAAATGATATACTCAAGACGTGGGCCTGGATTACTTTCATAAGACGTTACTTAAAGGACGATAAGGAAGCGGAAGGAAAAACAAACTTGACAGAAATGACAGAGCCTAGTGAAGGTGATGCTCCTACAGGAAGTCAAATCAAAGAAGACGTTTGGGTAATTAAAGACGACGATATGCAAGTCGACACGAAAGACGAAACGGACAAAGAAGGTATCCAAGTCAACGACAGAGACAGCATGGAAGTTGGTGGAAGCACACACACAAAAGTGACTGATTCACGTAAAGTGAATAACATTCATGATGAGAAAGACAAGGAAGATATTCGAGATAAAGAGAGCAAGGCAGATAAAAAGGATGAAGAAGTAAAAAAAGATGAAGAAGATGAAGATGAGATAGAGGAAGAAGAGATCGATGGAGAACAGTTATGGTTTGAAGATTACGAACTTGTGGTTGTTTGGGACAAGGTGAGAGTTGTAACTGGTGAGCCTGCGTATTCTGAGGCAAAATTCATCGAAGATCCGCAAGCCCAACTCCTGTATACCTCGTCATTTGAAAACAATAGCACTCTCGTCCAGCATCACGACTTCGAAATCAGCGAGAAGACCACATCCGTTGTTACAACCAAGCTGAAGAAAGGTTTCATCCGAGGCGATAAAGGTATAATCAGTCTTCCCCTGCCTTCACAAGTTGCCCAATCTACCGTTCATTTCGGGAAAGAGGTCGTTATTAACGAGGATGGAAAACGGACATTAAGAACTCGTTCCTGGAACGCTAAGAAGAAGATCAGAGCAAAACCAAAGAAGAAAACCATCGTTGAGCTGGTGGTTCTTGAGAAACATTTCAAATGTAACTTCTCGACCAAAGTCCGTCTCCGTGGAACTGTACGAGTTAATATAATGGACCTGAAGACAGGCAAGCTTGTGGAGGTCGTTCAGAACAAAATCAGTACCGTTCTGGGTGATGTGAAAAATATAGATTCTTCCAAACTGCCCGGCTATAATGTTGAGAAAAGGTTCTGGACTGTTGAAGGAGAATTAGAGTTTCTGTATGGCGTGGAGGAGAAGACAAAGCTATGGTACACAGATCTACCGACACAAGGAGAGGAAACGAAGGTACGTGAACCTGATGACAATAGCGATATAACCTTTTTAGAAGATGCGAATCTGTGTGGAGACATTGAAGAAGATACGGAAGATGAATTTGGAGATGACCTCCGATTTGCCAACGATGACGACGATGCCAGCAGCGATGGACATGGTTGTGATGATGCTGATGAAGAGAATGAACAGACAAATGTAAGTTCCAGAGATTTGTGTTACGAATTTGCAGTAATATGAAGAATAATGCGATAACTGCCCGAGTTATTTAAATTACTTTAAATGAGATCACTGAACGTCAAGTATCAATGCTTTGATTACGCTTTGAGAAATACATTTGATTTAATTATATAGAGCGAAATAAACTTTTTTATTGGTAAAAAAGTATGTAGTTGACCATCACCACATTATTTAACATGATCATCCAAAATGAACGCAACCATGGTTGTACTTTACCAAGGCTAAAAATAAACCATTGAAATAAGTCCTTTAAAATAAATATCATTCATTCACATCGGTAACTTTTTAACATTTTCCAATGTTAACCAATGTTATAGGGCGAGCACTTAGGTTCTGGCAGTTATGGTATATAGTTTTTGTATGCTCAAATATGATAGAAAATATACAGAAATATAGAAAAATGTTCTTACAAACTGCACTCAATGATATATAAACGTTATATGCAAAGGGAAAGCCCATATAAAATAGTTATACGACAGTCATTTCTTTTCAGACTCAGAGTTCGCTCGAGAGGTCCGGAGACATAAACCAACCATCGAGCCTCCCACCTTTGATCACTGAAAATACCTATCGACGGAGCTCTAGTAGCTTTAGTCGTTATTCCCCTCTACCTGAAATAAATTCGGATAAAAAATGAATGGTCAATAGGATATACCTCTTAGAGTAGGTGTTCGAAGATTGATATCAAATCATTACTTAGTTATTTATTTTCATGATTTTTGTTTTTCTTCCTTTGCTTATAACAAATAATTATAACAAACCTTTTGAATCAACCATCTACCTGACCTGAAGTGTCAGTATCATAATCATCATCATCATTTTGTAATCCCTTTAAGAGCGGACATAAACTTATAAATGTTGCTCCTTTTCCCTGTATAATAATAGATTTTGTTTTGTATCATCTTGATCACAATTGTACATTTTCGTAAATAAATCAATGACCTCTCATTTTAAACAGAACTAGATTTCAAAGATTTAAGTTACATGTTTACATGTTTTTATCTTTGAATGTGAATAATAATTGACAGGCGAAACACTATCCATTCACCCAGGATATTGGATATAAAGTAAAATTAAGAAGCGAGAACATTCTTGTTTTTGACATTAGCAGACAGTTGAATTGATTTGCTGTTTCCTATTCTTATCTAACATTCTAGTAACTCGACAAATGTTCTGTTAATAGTCATTCAAGCAAAAAAGAGCAGTATCAGTTGTGTTGTATTCTAAAACATAGTACCAAAATATTTTTTAAATTTAAAATGCAAAATTATCTTTGCAACAACGGATTGATTAAGTTTAGTGTTTATCAAAAAATATAAATTAAAAGATATTAAATCTGCAGTTTGTATGCCTTTGTTTTATTAAAAAGGACTTAAACGGCCAACTCTTGAGAAATGATAAGTTGCGGAAGACAAGATTTTCTGGATAGAAACTTTTTCTTGTGACATTTACTCTGTTTTGGAGTATATGCTAACTCCTTCATCTCACCTGAATTTAACAATGAAGAAGTTGTTATCCAGAACATATTCTATATAGATGCCTTTTAAATACTTGACAAGATGTGTTTTGAAACAATAAATATTGTTTTTGATTTATAAACAGTTTCACTTATTGTACCTGACGAACTTATATTCATCATTAAATTCGAAATGTAATTCGAGTGATACCCCTCCTTTTGATCCCCTCTACTCTATATATATGATGATCATAAACGCCTAAAACAATTTTTTCCTCTTTTTTTCCAGACAAAACTCGATAAGAAGCCAGGGACTTATAGACCGTATTCAGATCTTGCAAAATCTTGTGATACCTTATTTTGACCGAGGATGAAGCTCATTTATACACCACAATCGATCATCGTCTGAGATTCTTGGATTTTGTGAAGCCAACGTCACTCCCAAAGGCGTTATCTGGGATATTTGTTTAGAAGTGTACTTAACTTGTTATACTGTTTTGTTGTTCCCTGTGACAAAATGAAACATTTTATGAAGTTATGACCAATAACAAGGGGAAAAGAGACCAAGCCCTAAAACAAATGTTCAAACAATCAAGAATGCGGAAACCTTTTGTACGGAGTGCTTTGTTGATCTGAATTTTTGTTTATAGTTTTGGTGACTTATAATAAGGGCCACAGCGACAATTCTTTAAAATCCTATCTTCATATTTTTTCTCCAGAAGAGAAGATCTAGTACAGACTCTTGTTATTGAAATTATGACCCCTGTTGAGGGCCAGAGGGGTCTCAGAGTCGTAAATACCTATTTTCAACTTCTACTCCATATGCAAAGGCCTAGAAAGCTTAAATATTGTGTACAGACTCCTTTGCTGATCTATGACCATGGTGTAATGACCACCTGCCATTGTCCATTTGAAAATAGTAATAGGGATATTCAGTGTAAACGTTTCTTTGATTGAATTAATAGTATTAATATAATTACATCATCAAGGCTAAAAGAGTAATCCTCATTCCTGACAAAGTTTCTATCATTGTAAGTTGTCATTATGTAAATATCATTGTTGTTCTATTTTTATCAAGATTCACATGGCTAATTTACATAAAGCCGGTTAATTCGAGCCCTAGATGAAGTGAATAATGACGAGTACAAGGTAAAGTCAAAAGAATGATCATAATCGTAATTATTCCGAATCAGAAGTTTCACTTATCTGTAGTTTCATCTTTGGTGCATATAAGACGTCGTAAAATGATGTGATTAATCAGTATTCTCTGTCTTGCCGCTCGCCTGAATTTATCGGCAGCCGCCATTTTAACTTTTACAGTGACAGCGATTATATGTAAATAAGGGTCAATGTTGTATTTCCTATTCCCGATTCATGAATAGAATATTAAGTAAATGTAAATCTTTTCTGGTTGCCAAAGAAGTGTTATTATTGTAATCTGCACATTATGTATCGCTGAAATGTCGTATTTTTATAAGTTTTGGAACTATGTTAATTCGTATTCATACGCTAGGGCAAATGTTTTGCCGTCTGTTTATATTTGCTAATTCTAGCGGAACATCAAAACTTCGATTAATGCTCCATGTAAATAATAATTGTTTTTACTAATGCTCCGCATATTCTTAGTGGAGCAAAGCTTGCTCCGCAGTAATAATTCTGTATTCGGCAATATTCTAGGGAAGAAAACTACAATCTTCCGCTCCATGACAATTCCCATATCAATTTTGATTTCGTATGTTTCTCAATGAGTTCAGGGTGCATTAATGTTCTGTAAAGTGCACCATTTAGGAATGTTTACTCTGTATCTAAACCTTAGCGGAGCAAATTTCTCTTGTACAGTAATAATGCAGATATTTACCATTTTCTGGAAAAGTAGCCCGTGTCTCATGCCTGGCAAAGTTGTAACGAGTACTCATGATTGGTCAAAGTGACGTCACGTGACCCTTATGACAGCTATATAAGCAGCGACGGAACTGAGTTTAGTCACTTGCACTTGGTGCTCTGAGGTGTACACATCATATAGCAATAGCAATATCAGAACCCCTACCCTGTTAATTGTAAGTTCATATAAATCCCAGAGACATTTATTGTAGTGAAATCAAACGTTAAGACTAACTGAAAGTATTTAAACCATTTAATATTATTTCATCTATATAATAGAGAAATAAGTATAAAACAAACACCTCTTCCTTTGCCACTTTTAGGTCAAAACTTACTTAGCCAGGCATGAACTATTCAAGCTTTTAGAGATTACATTGTTTAGTGTTGTTGTTGTTGATCTGGTGATATATTTATTCAAGGACAGTCATGTTCAAGTTTTCTCAGTTGCCAAAGACAATGTGTGGTCTTGTTGATAATAAATAAAATCATATTATTTGGTAATTAGCTTGTTTGTAGTTCTTGGTCAGGTGGCTTACAATTTGGTGGCAGCGGTGGGATGTTTTTAATTCTAGAAAAACATCCTGATCGAATTCACGACTTAAAAGTGGTAGTAGTTAAATATTTCTGTTAAGGTTAATGATAACTGCTCTGTGTCACTGCTGAGGTTTTTAATGTCTGCTCTGTGCTGCTGTTGAGGTTCATGATGTCTCTTCTGTGCTGCTGTTGATTTTATTTTTTTCCTGTCTGGTTGATAAGGTTAATTTAATTATCTAGTCTTGTAGATTATTAGATAAAAAGTTACATAGTTTCCTAGTTTGTATAACTACAAAATTTTATTACTAGATTATTTTCATTGAGAAAGTTGTTCAAGAATAGTATATTATTTTTCACGCTACCAGTTTAGTTATAATTATGGCAACAGCTAAGTCACCAGATTTGGAAGTGTCGTTTAAGGCTGTCGATGGGAAAGATAGGTCACCAATAGACGATGATCAATTTGATACCTCTTTTGAGGAAGTAGTAGTAGTTGATGAGGTAGTGGGAGGCGATAGTTCCGACAGTGAACATTATGACAGAATAGGAGCATCACGAAGGCCAGACCGGTCTAGTAGGAATGAAGGTGGTCGACCTCTGAGGGGTAGATGTTCTGTCAGTAATGAAATTGGACGCAGATGTTCAGTTTCAATCAAACCTGAATTCTATGACGGCACCACAGACTGGGACGAATACCTCAGTCACTTCCTAAATTGTGCGGAACTTGGGAAATGGCCCCTGCAAGAAAGACTCCTGGTCTTATCGGCCAGTCTCAAAGGTTCTGCCAGAATATACTACATGGGTCTGTCCCTCTGTGCATTATAACCACATAACAAGGCACGAGAGTTTTCACAGTTGAGACGAAACGAGCGGAAAGTCTAGTCTATTTTTATCGCTACGTAAGTTTATTGATCAATCTATATATGTATATATTTCAAGGCGTGTAAAGCTGAAAGGAAATTCACATTAAAGGCATCATGGTAGTTATTGTGGAAACAAAATATACTAACACATATAACATATGTCATGTAAATCAAAAAATGTTATTTATGTCATTTCTTGTGAAAAGTGTGGTCTAACATACGTTGGACAAACTTGCAAAACAGAGTAACAGTTCACAAACAACAAATAAGAGATGATAATTTAAGACACTTGAAAGTTATTAAACACATATCTCAATATAGTAATGGTGTTTTAAAAATATTTCCTTTTTACGATATATTCAATAATGGAGGTGACATAACATCACAATTGCTAACAAAGGAACAGTACTTCATTTCAAACTTTTCTCCTTCATTGAGCAGCGTCATAAATCCCGAATCCTATCACTGCCAATTCAAACCTATTAGTTTTAAGAGGGGATAACTCACCAGGACGATTGTTGATTATTTTGCTGTTTATGTTGAATTGTGTTATTACTTCAGTTTAAGAAAGTCGCACTCATTTGCATAGAGTATATATGCAGATGTCATCAGTACCTATTAAATTTTCAGTTTTAAGATATAGATGCTTTTATAGAATAGCTCGCATTAAATCTTTGGAAAGAAACCCATTACACTAAGGCTAATCGTGTTGAATGGTTCAATGCATTGCCACCGTATGACAAGGTATCTCCAATTAGTCATTGTTAATTTGTATAATCCGGAATAATCAATTATTAACCTATATTCATAATATAGCATAAATTAATTTTTTTTATCTGAATTATGTTGTATCATCAAAAACAAACTTTAACTTTAAACTTTTTCATTATGATTACACAAAGGTGATTGATTTTTCACAAACTGAAAAGACTTCTATTAGGTTTATTTGACACGTTTCTTACACTTTCCTGGCAAGGAATAACTTTCGGCTGTTTAATTTTCTATCTATTTAGCCAATAATGTTCTTCATCATCTTTTCTGACAAACTTTTAGCCGACAGTTCACGGGAATTTCTACACCTCGTGGTAGTGGGTAATGCAGCACAGTTTTGGATGAAGCAAATTCGTAGGAAAGGGGAAAGTCAAAAAATTCTTTTCAACCATTGATTAGATTTTGTATCTATTTTTGATTTTAACTTATAAAACTGAAACATTTTTTTCGTTTCTCACTTTGTACTCATAACAATAACAATAACAATAACAATAACAATAACAATAGATGGCATCATTGTTTTGATACGACCGACTCAATTTCTGCCTTACTTCATCCAAGTGTGTCCCGGTGGTACAATGGTACATGTAGCATTGGCAGCACAGGAACTTCATCTAAATATGTATTAGGGCTTCCCGGATCCATGTACATAAATTAAGCTCTACATCGGCATTACCATTAAAAAAACAACAAATTTACAAATAATGCAGTACAATTTCAGGAAATTGAAAAAAACGGGTAATTCCCAAAATGTCATGCCCAGCTGACGTTCCTACATTCAATCGTACATTACAGATTCATTACGACTGAAGCTTCTTAGAGAAATATTTTGAAAATTTTGCGTTTTTGAAGATTTACGTCGTGTATATATGACACACTTGGAATGTCTTTAGCATACTGAAATGAAGTCACTCGGAATGCCTTTAGTATACTGAAATGAAGGCACTTGGAATGCCTTTACATTCTGAAATGAAGGCACTTGGATTGCCTTTGGCAAACTGGAAAGAAGGCACTTGGAATGACTTTAGCATACTGAAATGAACGTGAAATATATACGCAACATGGAACAACAGCATGAAATCAATATCCGTTTCAAACATATCGATCTGCTAGTTGATAAAATTAGATGGAATGGACTTAACTCATTTCCTATATAGTTGCTGCCAATAAATGTATCAGGGTTCATTAAGAAGCACTTGGAATTTCAAAGTCAAGTTACGTTCCTCACACATTGAGAGCATTTATAGACACAAGTCATTTCGATTTTGTGATATAAATGATGTGTTCAAAATACTATTAACGTCTTTGTGTTGATGGCATCAATAACACCTAATCGATTTAATATAAAGTCAGCGCACCAAACCACATTGTCCTCAAACGGAGGGCACAGTGAACACACAGTATTAATAACTCCTCTTATTCACATATAAAGCCTTTTATTGCAGGGTGAATAAAAGCTGCTCACCGTATACAGGTGTGAACTGACGACTCATATGTAAGCTCATATAAATATACGTTATTGCGAGGAAGCCATCAGTTAATGACGGAACAAGACAGGCAACCTAACGTCAGGTAGATAAGAAAAATGCTTTCTGATTCTGGTCAAATAGTCTTTGTTGAGACAATTTGATATTTCTTAATTCTATTCAGTACTTTAATCAAAATTGATAATGATAATTACTATTTTTTTGCTTTTCGTTGAAGTTAAAGAGTTGTAGAGTATTGAATAATATGAAAATCTATATAATAATCCTAATTATAAACCAATTCTTAACAAATATGCAAATTTGTTCAATATTCTAAGTGATGTTATTCCATAAAAGAATAGTTAGTCACAAAAATAACTTTCATACTTTTACGAATATCATTCCTAATTCATGAAACATTATTTGAATTTAGACTGATTTAATGATGTATTTTTTAAAAAGGATATAATTCTATACTTGTGAAATAACCTGTTGCCTGTATGATAACCTAAATCCGATATGTAACGATTGTTACAGATAATAATATGGGTCCGAAAATTCCTGACATAGATGATATACTCAAGACGTGGGCCTGGCTTACTTTCATAAGACGAAACTCAAAGGACGATAAGGAAGCGGAAAGAAACACAGACTTTACAAAAATGACAGAGCCGCGTGAAGTTGATGACTTTTCAGATATTAAAACCAAAGACGACGTTCTAGTAATAACGGAAGCTGAGGCGATAGCACACATTAACATGACTGAAACGAGTATAGTGAATAACATCCATGATAAAGAAAGCAAAGAAGATATTCGACACAAGGATAGTCAAACAGATAAAAAGGATGAAGAAGTTAAAAAGGATGAAGAAGTTATAAAAGATGAAGATGATGAAGATTACATAGAGGAAGAAGAGAAGTTATGGTTAGAAGATTTCGATCTTGTGGTTCTTTGGGACAAGGTGAGAGTTGTAACTGGTGAGCCTGCGTATTCTAAGGAGGAATTCATCAAAGATCCAGAAGCACAACTCCTGTATACCTCGTCATTTGAAAACAATAGCAATCTCGTCCAACACCACGACTTCGAAATTAGCGAAAAGACCACATCCGTTGTTAAAACCAAGCTGACTGACGGTTTCATCCAAGGCGATAAAGGTATAATCAGTATTCCTCTGCCTCCAGAAGTTGCCAAGTCGACGGTTCATTTTGGGAAGGAGATCATCATCTACGAGGATGGAAAACGAACACTAAAAACTCGTTCCTGGAACGCTAAGAAGAAGATCCGAGTAAAACCAAAGAAGAAAACCATCGTTGAGCTGCTGGTTCTTGAGAAACCTTTCAAATGTAACTTCTCAAGTTCGTCTCCGGGGAACTGTACGAGTGCATATAATAGACCTGAAGACAGGTAAACTTCTGGAAATCGTCCAGAATAAAATCAGTACCGTTCTGGGTGATGTCAAAAATGCAGATTCTTCCAAACTGCCCGGCTATAATGTAAGGACAGGTCCTGGACTGTTGAAGGAGAATTAGAGTTTCTGTATGGCGTGGAGGAGAAGACAAAGCTATGGTACACAGATCTACCGATAGAGGGAGAGGAAACGGACAAGGTACGTGAACATGATGGCAATAGCAATATTACCTTGGTGGAGGCTTCAAATATTTTTGGAGACATTGTAGAAGATACGGAAGATGAAGTTGGAGATGACCTCCGATTTGCCAACGATGACGACGATTCCAGTAGCGATGGACATGGTTGTGATGATGCTGATGAAGAGAATGAACAGACAAATGTAAGTTCCAGAGATTTCTATAACCTAATTGCATTGATAGAAAGAATAATGTGATTACTACCCGAGTTACTTGAAATGAAATCACTGAGCTACATGTGTAATTAGATAGTCATTGCTTTGTTTACGCTTCGATTCTTAATCTAAGATGTCAAAACGAATTTTGAATCATACATTTACAGTATAAGGATGAAAAATTACATTTATTTAAATAATGTAGAGCGAGATGAACTGTTTTATTAGGAAAATAAATTTTAGTTGACTATATCGACATCGCGTAACATGATCAGCCAAAAAGAACGCAATCATAGTTGTATTTTACAAAGGCCAAAAATAAACCATATAAATAAGTTCATTTCAATTGATAATAAATTCTCAAATCACACATTTAACCAATTTGAACCTATGTTATACAGCGAGCACTTTCTTAGATTCGGGCAGTTTTCTGCCAAAGAAATTGAAAAACACAACTTACGTGTTTTGTTATTTATCCGATGAAAAAACGATTTGCATGAAAAACCTTATTGTCTTAGATGCAGATGCCCTTGTTATATCACCTACCAATTTTTTGTCAAGAAGACTCGTGAGTAAAGTGCACAGTCGAATAAACAAATTTTCCCGAAGCATACGCAACTGACCCCGGTTTTGAGGATGATTACTTTTTTGAAAGGCGTTGGTGACTTGCCAACTGTCTTATTGCATCCAATCAAGCTTCTTATTATCTGTCCCAAAAAGTGCTCGAATTGAACAGATGTTTACGCTCAAAGATTTGACTTGGGTTACCTCTTGGAGGTAAGATTACATAGTATAATAAAAAAACATACAACGTACTCACGGAACGGACGCTAGAAATATGTACTCACCATCTTGATTCAGGGATGTCAAATATTTATACTATAGTTATTTCTTTTCTTTTCAGACTCAGAGAGGACCGAAGACATAAACCAACCATCGAGCCTTCCACCTTTGATAACTGAAAATACCTGTCGTCGGAGCTCTAGTAGCTTTAGTCGTTATTCCCCTCTACCTGAAATCCATTCGGAGAAAAAATGAATGGTCACATGGAAATACCTCTTAGAGTATATGTTCTAAGCTTAATTGCAAATTATGACTTACTTATTTATTTTCCTGGTTTTTGTTTTCCTTTCTATGGTTATAACAAATAATTGGTGCCGTACCCGTTGAATCAATATTACAATCATCTACATCATTTTGTAATCTTTTTAAGGGGACATACATTTATGAATTTTCATCCTTCTACCTATATTAAGATAGATTTCGTTTTGTATCTTCTTGATCTAAAATGTACATTTTCGTAAAAACATCAATGGCCTCTCATTTTAAACACAATTAAGTAGATTGCAAAGATTTAAGTTTCAAGTTTTCATAACTTTAAACTTGAAATGTGAATAGTAATTGACAAGTGATACCATATCGATCAAAACCAAGAAATGACCGTTTTGATTCAAAATGATAGGTCAGATTCTGTTGTGATCTTGTAATAGATAATTTATCTATTTCGACTAAGATATGTGCTTCACGTGTACATTTTTATTTATGAAATAATACTTTTTAAAAAAGCGCCAAAGTCTACCCAGTTTTTCATTGAATTAAAATGGATAGAAATTGAAGTAAGGAAGCTAAAAGATTCTTGTTGCTGACATATTGAATTGATTTGCTGTTTCCTATTCTTCTGTAACATTCTAGTGAATGGACAAATGTTTTGTAAATAGCCAATCAAGCAATAAAGATGCTTAAGTCAGCAGTATCAGTTGTGTTGTATTTTAAAACTTAGTACTATACTTAGACACCTAAAACCTTTTATTTCGAATGCATTAACATCAGAATTGAATAAAATATTTTAATATCAATGCAACAAAGTATTGAGTTTATCAGTTTATTGTTGAGTGTTTCATGAAATAATATAAAAGGAAATATACTCAGTCTTTGGGGTTTTAAAAAAAAAAGAACTTGAAACGACCAACTCTTGAGAAACGATAAGTTGTGGAAGACAAGATTTTCTGGATAGAAACTGCTTCTTGTGAAATTTACTCTGTTTTAGAGTATATGCTAACACCTTCATCCCACCTGAATTTAACAATGAAGAGGTTGTTATCGAAAACATATTGTCTTCCTTAAGTATATCACTTTTTGATGCCTGTTAAATGCTTGACAAGATGTGCTTTTTACGCAATAACTATTTTTTTCTATAGTATAAACATATTGTAACCGAAGAACTTATATTCATTATTAAATTCGAAATGTAAATCGATGTAAATGTTATCCCTCCCTTTGATTCCCTATACCCAGCATATGATGAGCATAAAAGTCTAAAACCATTATTCTTCTTTTTCAGACAAAACTCGACAAGAAGCCAGGGACTCATAGACCGTATTCAGATCTTGCAGAGTCTTGCGATACCTTATTTTGACCGAGGATGAAGTTCATTTATACACCACAATTGATCAGCGTCTGAGATTCTTGGATTTTGTCAAGCCAATGTCACTCCCAAAGGCGTTATCTGGGATATTTGTTTAGAAGTTTACTTAAATTGTTATACTGTTTTGTCTGACATTGTGAAAGATAAGATGAATTTGTGACCAACAATATGGGCCTGCGACCAAGCCGTAAAACAACTTTTAAAGCAGAAATCCAAGAAAGCGGAAACCTTTTGTAAAGACGCCTTTGTTTATCTTAAATTTTGTTTATAGTTTTGGTGACCTTGTGACTCCTAATATGGGCAATGCCGTAAATCCATTCTTCTTCTTTTTTCTCAAGAAGACAAAGACCTAGTACATACATGTTATTAAGATTATGACCCCTGTTAAGGGCCAGAGGGGTCACAGGGTCGTAAATACCTATGTCATCTTCTTCTCCATATGCAAAGGCCTAGAAATCTTAAATATTGTGTACAGACTCCTTTACTGATAAGGATTATGACCATATGCTTCTTCTCCATATGCAGCTTAAATATTGTGTACAGACTCCTTAGTTGATGTGGATTATAGGTTATAGCCTTGGTGGTCAGTTGTCACTATGGTGACCGTTTGACCATTTCTATAAATGATCACAGATTGCCTAATGAGCTACAGAGTCAATGACTCTATTTGTGTCTATTTTGATCATAACATTAAAAACAGACTTTGCATTTCGTGCTCGTATGTAATAAATAGTAAAATACGTCAAATTCTATTACATGGATATAGTGTATGGATTCTTCGATGATCAATGCTACAACATATTCTAAAGCTACTCATTGAAGAACCGTGAATAGACCGTAAATTGGAAACCGTAGTATCTACATAATGAATGAAATGCGGGATTGTGTTGTTGAATATTTGTCTTTAGCGAATTATCATCCAACTCATAGCAACAATCGAACATATATTGCTACATACCGAAGGCTTGTTCACTTACTTGTATATCTTAGTGGAAATGTCATACAATTTTAATCTAGTTTGGACACCAATCACAAAACTTTTTTTGCTCTTACAAAATACATTCTCGTCTCTATGTGTAACATGATCATTCTCTCGCAACTTATCATTGGATTGTCAGATGGATAGATGGCAATTTTTCAAATATTTGGCAAATAGAATTGGTTCAGTTATTTGTATGATGTATAAGTTGATTATGTTATAGAAGATTTGATCCTTGCTTTTGACCTCAAAATACAAACAATGTCGGTCCATGCAATGTTGCTTTAAATAAATGTCAAAATACATTATGTTGTTTGTACTAAGATAAGCAAGTAAGTGAATAAACTTTCGAGTACAACTGTAATTTATGTAGCAATATTTGCTCTTTGATGTTAACATTTGACCTGCAAGGTGTTGAAGTGTTGCTCTATAGCATCACTGACTCAGTTGAAAGGTTATAGTGACACGGTATGTTTCATGCTATTAATGTGGGATCTAGTATTAGCCAAAACACCTTACGACCTGTTCCAAGTTAAAATCGCTTCACTGAACTTGCATCTTTATCTCTAAAATGACATAATTATGACGATTTTTTGTTTCCAATTTTAATCGAAAAACGGCTCTATAAATGTTAAGATTTCGAATAGATGTGTCCATTTACCGTGTAAATTTGTTTGATGATCCTCTTAATACTATCGACTGATGCTCGTCTTTGTGTCTCCTGTAAATAAGTTTAAGAAAATTACGTTTGAGCCATTGGTGCGCACCACTGTCCGGTTTTCGATCAGAAATTACGATTTAAACCCGTTTATTGTCGTTATACAGAACTGATAAGCATTAGGATTCTGATTTTGTGTATCTCGTACATCCAAATAGGTTAGAATTCTCTCTACTGTTAAATGCTGATAATACTATTCTTCTTCGTAAGTTATCAACTTTTTTTTATCATTTTATATTTCTTAGAAAGTATCATGTCTGAATTATATAATTGGACTGTATAGTGTATTGACTAATTTTTGGTTTCTTTACGATGAATTGTGATAAGATAGATATTATTTATGTAAATCTGTGAATGTATGATATGCTTGACATGAATGTATAAGAATGTTATCACTGTGAAGGTGTATTGACATGATAAATGCTTTTCACATTTGTACCATATTTGCACTATAGTCCTGTGGCCTTTAAGTATTTAATACAATTATTATTATCAGTTCATTGTAATGACAATAAATAAGTTACAGGCGCATTTTTGTGATCATTGACGCGCTTATCACTCAACCGTAATTTTGGATAGTTATTTAGAGCAGAATTATACATTTACATTTATCTAATTGTTTTTCTGTTATTATTGACAACAAGATGATACAATATTTCTGACATTTTAGATATAAAGGTGCAAGTTTAGGTATTTGAACTTAAGTAAGCACAAATGGTAGTGTGTCTGTTATTACCATAAACATTTATGAAACATGCTCTGTGACACTTTAATGGGGTCGTTCAGTATTTAACCTATATTTTTGCCTACGAGGGCAGTCATCATTATCATCATCATCATCATCATCATCATCAATCATCATCATCATCAATTTTATTCAAGTATATAGGGCCCTGGGCCCAAATACAGCGATATATACAATGACTAATACAAAAACACAGACAATAAACAGAAGGTATATAACATAAACATACATATTTACTCACAAGTTTTTTCATTTCATGAATATTTCCAGTTACAGTTTTAGGTAGGTACAGTTTTCTTAAATCATTATAGAATGGAAAAATAGAAATGAAATGATACTCATCTTCCATTCCGCACTTACAAAAAGGGCAAATCCTGGAAATCTATCAATTTGCTGCCATCTACCTTAATTAATTCTTAATCGTAGCAGTCGTATTGGGTTTCATATTTATCATAAAATGCCCCAGGGCAATATCACATTTTCATTACGACGTTACGTCATAAACAATGCTCTGACGTCACAGTTCGCCCATGACGTTGCTTTCCAAATGTGACGACCTCCGGTAAACCGCCTATGCTTTGGGATTGATTTTGATAATCGCATGATTTCGCAACTTCTGTTATAATCAGAATATCATATTCGTGCCCATGATAAACTATGTTTATGAGACTCGTGTCTAAATGTCAGTAGATCCCATGCTCTCGCTCGGAGATACTAATATTGAAGTACCCGTTTCGTAAATATAGGACACTCATATAATATCCTCTATATGATTTCAATTTTTGTAATAAGTGAAAATAGACCCCATGTGTTGATATAATATCAACAAATATAAAAGTTATCAATCCTGAGCCTGGTAAAAAATAGCACGTTTTTAACTGTCTGAAGAATTATCTGTTGCCGAAGGACCTGGAACTGCGCCTTAAGCAACCGAATGGATACTAACCGGACATTACAAATACTCTGATATAGATTATTTTTTATCATTGTCATGTTACAGAAAAACCTTGCGATGAATAGATTCAATTTGATTTTTCTTTCTAATATCTTGAAGCCACGATATCTTTTAATGTTAATTCGCCTGACACCAATATTTTACACTGTATTATGGTACATATAATATTTTTTCACGGTTAAAATTAAAGGGCGAAAATATGTTTCAAGGGCATGACCTTTTTGACCGGGCGATCCGCAAATCAGAGTTTATAAATCGGGAAATTGTTTTGAAAAATGAATCCAATTCTTCATTATGGATTTATAGTTACGTAAAACGTCGTTATTAAACAGTGTCGCATTTTTTATCAGGCAAACATGCAAAAAAAAGTTCGAAAATGCAGATCTCTCTCGATGTGGACATATCACATGACTCTTCACATTAACAGAATCAAAGTCTCGGTCCATATTTACATATAGTGAAACGTTGACCTTTGGTTCTTTATCGTTTTAACAATGTCTGAAAAATACACAAAATCATTTATTGACATGCAATTCAATATTATGGTTACGAACAATTCAAAGTGAAAACAAACTTTAACAATAGACATCAAAGGGAGCAGGTGTTTTAGAGAACACGAATTTTGTAAAAGAATCAGAATACTTCGTGTAGTGGTTTGGTCCGGTTGTATTTCAATTCAGCCTCTGACTAACACTGTATTGAAGTCATGTGGGTAATTGTTAGGATATGTCTCCTTGGTGTGCTGCAAGGTAATGTTTCCTCTCCATCGTTTTTATGAAAAATATTTCTTGCAATAATATTGTAAATTTTCTGAACCGTGTTCATAAATTGATAAAGGTTATTATTGACAACTATATCTATTGTTATTAAGAAATATCAATTATGATATTCTCCGAAAGTTGAAGAACTATACTATATGTTTTTGTTGGAAAAATTAGATTAAGCTTCTTAAAATGTTCAGACTGTTGGGATTTCTATCACCGCTATTCAAATTTACTTTGCCAGTTCCTCAGTCTACTGCATCTGAACTTAAAAGTCCTTTAAGAAATCTCATAGAGGTTTTTACTAAAGGCCGATTCTGGGCGCTGCACTGAAACGGCGAGTTACAATTAATCAGTGGTTGAGATTCGTGCGAGTTTTGGTGGTTTTTTTGTGTGTTGTAATTTCTTAAGGAAGGTTATTTAGTAAATTTGATGATCATATTTTCAAACTCCAGGGCTACTCTGCGAGGGGGGAAATGTTACAACTATCGATTACACCAATCAAGTCCATCTGAAGTCGTCAAGCACGGTGTTCATCGAGGTGAAGTCATGCAGTGAGGTATATATCCGCTTTGTCGACACCATGACAGAACAGGAGTTCAAGTTGGTCATGAAACCCGACTCGACCCATTCCTCCTACTTGATGCAATACCAGTTCTGCCGTCACAACTTGAACTGTATCACTTATTCCAAGGTTAATGTTCGAGGATCATTTTGTAACGAATTTGCTCCGCATTGGATCAATTTCGGGTCTAATATACTCACCATTGGCAGGGGTTGCACTGTTGGTGCCCAACAGGCGTTGGTCATAGCTAAAGAACCTCTAACCACGTTTCCTTTCTCGATAAGCATTTCCTCCAAACTCATCGCAACTTGGAAATATGGTGAGTTCACACAACATGGTCTTGTTCACTTACAAAACTCTTAATGATTGTGCGACAGAATAAACTTTTCCCGACACATGGTCTGTTGATTGCGTCAAATATGCCAAACTTCACAAAATATGATATTCCATCGAAAAGTAGTGGTTGTTTCTAAAATGAACATCTTAATGCACGCAAATGGGACGCAGAATTTCGACTTATTAATATGTATATGGCCGTTTCTAATTTGCAATGGAAAACAAGAAAATGCCATAATCATAGTATTTAAGGGACTAGGGTGTTACGTTTGTAAGGTGATTTGAATTTAACACAGGTCACGTGACATTTTGACTCTTTTTAAGCCACATAAAATATTCATGAAACATACTCTATGTCACTTTATTTCCGCTTCATTAATTAATGATGAATCTTATTAGCTTGTCATTCTAGGTTGGACTATCCGACATGGTGGTTAGATCTATCTACAAAGTAATACGCTTATACGTGAACTAAAGAGAATTTTCATAACAGAAACATTTTTTAAAGGGAGAGCACATTTTTCGAGATAATTATAATGTGATTCTCCGAAAACGAAAATAAATGATTCCAATTGCGTGGCATTATTATTTGTCAAAAGAAGTTTTAAAACGATCTCATGATCGGTTAAGCTAAGTGAATCCATTTCCCTTTCTCAAAAGGTGTTCGCACTAAAATGGCCGCTAGTGTTTATGCATGGTACTTGCTTTTTTTACGCTATGACTATGGATAAGCAGGTTGAGTAACTTGATGTTTTGACCCTCAACAGATGATATATTTGAAATCAATTAATGTTTATTTGGGGAACTTATAAGAACGAAATCTTTCAACAAACCTGCTTTCAACCTGTAAAGATTACTAATGTGAGAACATATCCATAACCGTGCCATTTATACACATAATTACAGGGATGTAATTAGTTATTTCTTATTTGACATTCAAGGTTATTTTTTTTTTCAACAAAGCACAAATTTCGTGACATATTTTACTTTCATGTTTAAATTATTTTTATGTTTCAAAACACACTAGCAACATTTTGATACCAAATGAGCTGAGCATAAAGCAGCTGGTCCGGGCAGCTTACCCGCATATAGTAGATCTTATCAAGTACATACTCTCAATTCACAAATACACGTACACAAACACACTCCACATATATTTACGCAAAACAAATATTTTACACATGCAAAAACGCATGCCATCAAATCATTATATTTACTGTTTTGCCTACAATTTGATTTGGAATCCTTATGTTGTAAGCCTCTTTCATACACAGCTTTTAAGAAAGTAATTTCTTATGAACAATGAATATTTTCGAATGAGGAAAACTTTGTTAACAAATAACTTTCCACCTCGTCCCAGGGACCTTCTCTTCTTGGCTACGGTTTCATGTTACGTAGCAATAATTTACGTTTTCAAATATCTGTATGCATCTATTATTCTGAATGGCTGTAAATTTACATATGATTTTTTTTTTTTCCCATTTGTGCTTTTTCACAGATGTTTTTATTCTAAGAAGGAAAATGAATTATTATTAAATTATTACATAGTTAATTATGGTTTTTACCCTGAAGATAGATGGATACCTATTTTACATATTATTTTCCTGAACAGTTTGTTACATTGAATAAGTTCATTGTGGAGCCAAGTATAACTTGCATTTGGGGCAATTGGTTATTACTCTACTAGAAGTACTAAATATCTTTTTTTAGAAACCAATACAACGCTGAACGTCTATATTTTAATATTCAATTCTGATTAATTTGTATTAAGGATCATTTTAACACGGATGAAACTTCTTTAACTGCAGGTTCATAAAAAAGGAAGTAAATATGAAAATATCGCAATCACTGTTTGTGTCAATTCTCAATTCAAGTACCGCTCGGCTTCTGCTTGAGATATTTTGAGGTTCCGACTGGCTGCAGATTTGTCTATAAGATTGACATGTTCAGTCTATTCTTAGGCTAATGAATGAAACGTAGGACTACACCTGAGAAAATCACCAGCAACAACTAAGTCTAAAACTAACTCTTTATTCTTTAGGTTTGAATCACAAGGACGAATGTTATAATAGACTTTATTTAAACAGATTAGTTAGAGCTGAATTTTGTTTATTAAATTCAATCCAAGTTATTAATTCATTTACAGGGGACACTGCTTGTCAGCCAGAAACTACAACAACAACAACAACAACTACTGCTACAACAACAACTACAACTAAATCTCCCACGACTACAACTACTGTACAAGCAATGATGTCTAGTCATGACGGTGTACATCATGGCAAGACTACACATGCGTCTCTTTCGTCTTGCGCATGCGTAACTTACCACTTGATCACGTGGAACGTTATGTTTTTGATTCATGTTTTCATCATAGTTTTTGTATCAAGGACTCTCTTTATTTTAGTACAGATCAACACCTTGATGTTAGGGAAGAGAAATAAATGCGTTGATGAAGATTATATACAGGTTGTACATGAATGATTAATTGTTTATAATTTTCTGCAGTTCATGTGTTTCCCCTGACCCCAACCTTTGCTTTCATTTCAAGTCAAAACAGTTAACTTTTCATTGCAGTAAGTTGAATTTCTTATCGATCAGGTAAGAATCAAGATCAGGAAAACAGGATGAACCAAAATTACCAAAAACCTTGTCGTTGATTGGTGCATTCTTCTGAATATTCAAACATCAATTCATTTATTCATTATTTTACCCCGTGGCCACTCCCTCATGACAAGCGCTGATTTCAATTTTAATGATTTCGAATCTTTTCCCCGTTGGCTCTCCTTTAAGGCCTGCGCTGTCGTGGGCATGAGGAACACATGACTGGATGGTCTTTGACAAATACGATGATTGATAACCATGTGCTATTTCTAATACATGTTCATGTCGTATGAAACACAGAACACTTTGTCAAATAAACTCTTTCTCATGTTCCTTTTCCAAATGAGTTTGAACTGTGATTGAATCATGACTTCTTTATGAACGAGTTGCAATCTACACAGTGACAAAATAAACTATTGTGCAAGAAGAATATCTTTATTTTTTTTAATGAGACATTGGCATTACACGAGAAGAATGGCTTACTTCAAAGTTACAAACGCAATCATAGGGCACCTTTTAGGCACTACAACACGTATTTTCGCGCTAAAATCGGCTATTTGAAGGCACATACGAGGACA
The DNA here is from genome assembly GCA_921293015.1 of Phorcus lineatus. NCBI lineage: Eukaryota > Metazoa > Mollusca > Gastropoda > Trochida > Trochidae > Phorcus > Phorcus lineatus. The sequence goes on along the minus strand of OV121096.1, from coordinate 1,468,676 downwards.
TGGACACCCACTTTAGCTTTCTCTCGATGCAATAAAATACATAATATTATATACATTTGACAGGCTATCATTAAGAAAAATTAAGACGGCCGGAGTCGGCTTAGAGATATGAAAAAATCTACGGTCATCTGTGCATAAATATAAATAAATATGGAACGTTGAAAACGGATGAACTAGTATTGTGTGCATCTTTTGAATTTACCTTAACGTAGAATAAAGGGTATTATTTTTTAGGCATATGATATAACTGACAGAGTTTTAGCATTGATGTTGAATAAACAAAAGCGGTTGCCGTTTTTGTTTTCCGGCTGAAATTAAAGTTTCCGGTATCATAGTCCATGCGGATATATTGCAACGTTGCATTAAACATTTCCGGTCTTTTGAAATTGACTTTATACTTGAAACCGTATAATATTGCCTAATAGCTTACTTGAAGAATATACATGAGAGCAGGTCATTGTTAATATCGGGTGATATGAGTTCTGTGTATCTGTTGTAAATTACAAAATATTGGTGTGCGCTAGTGCCTTTAGCGATCGATCGAAGTACTTTTAAACCAAGTTACAATTGCAAGAAGAATGAACAGCTACAAGTGTATATCTTATCTTGATTATTCAATATTGTAATATCATAAGAAACTGTGCATACAAATTCATAATTCATAACAGAGGATGATATATGAGTGTCCATGACAAACTATGTTAACGACACGAGTGCCCAAATATTAGTATTTCCCAAGGGAGGGATATAAATAGAGAATACTAAACGACGTCCCGTTTAATAACATATTTATGAAACGAGTGAATGGTTTGGTATTTAACGAGCGAAAGCGAGTTAGATACCGATACCATTCACGAGTTTCATAAATATGTTATTACACGGGACTGAGTTTAGTATTTTATTTATTACTCGCTGAATTGTATCAAAGAAATATCATGAAAATCGCCGGGTTCACCATTGCCGCTGCACCGCTAACATTGTGACGTCATGCTTAACGATTGTGACGTCATATGACGTCAATCAACACGCGATGTTATTACACAATGTGTAATAACTTTGTAGATTTATTAAACGACGGTATCTTCAACGGGAGAGTAATAATGTTATTTAGGCACCAGTGTCGTGAACATACCATGGCATGGGCACTGATATGATATTCTGTTTATTACCGAAGTCGCGAAATCAAAGGAAATTTTAAAAATCAACCTCAAAGCATAGACGGATTACCGTCACATTTAGAACGCAACGTCATAGTAGAACTGTGACGTCAAAGCATTTTTATGACGTTACGTCACGATGAAAAAATGATATTTTCCCTTAGGGACGTATGAAAAATATTAACCTCAATATGATTGGACTCGTAGATAATAATTCAAGTTAACTACAGTAAACTTAAAACACCTAATGAGAAAAACTTCATGATATAGAATCAAATGCTCTACCCGACTGTATTTTTATTTCTCTTAAAATTAAACCTTGAATTGTTGTTTGTTGGTTCTCAGATTTCAATAAGAATCATTATTTACCGAGAGGCTGAAACATAGGACGTCAGCTACGAAGAGACTTTCTTTGAACATAATCTACAGACATCATAACCAGGCTAAAAAAGAAGATAGAATTTTGCATTTCATGTTCAGATGTGAATGTTTCAGATCATCATTCGATTTTCCTTTCAGGCTTTTTCGACTGAGTATTAGATTCCTTTCATAATTATGTAAAACTAGAAAATGAGAAAATAATGAAAAATCATAAACTCCCAATTGATAACTAAAACTAGAAATATGGCAATTAGCTCTGAAGCTTTTTTAATCTTTATAATTGAGTGTCCAAATCTATCAAAACCCATTGTTGTACTAACCCCAAACAGGAGTTGTATTTTTGAAATGTCGAAAAGGGTGCCTCAAAAGGTTTTGTGAAGAAAACTATAGAGAGTGATACTGGTCCAAAGTGATAAAAAATTAGTTTTCCTCTTGTAGCTTAAGGAATATTTATCTCTCTGCCTACAAACTCAATGTACACTATTGCACGTTGTCACCTATTCAGCGAATTCGAATGTTACCTGTCGAAGAAGTTGCGTTGACTCGAAGTCAAACTTGGTATGTGTTGAAGAAATCATAACAAATCCCTTTAACTTGTGTTACTTTGTGGGGCTTTCTGTGTTGACTCTCACATTCTGCGAGATACCGTACTGGAAGTCGCACCTTCCTTCAACAGGCCAAATGACCTTGCCCTTGGTAATCTCAACTTCCTTCGGGATTGATGAGGCGTTTTTTTCTCGCCGATCAGCAAGGAATGTGGCTACATCGCCGTCGATTGTCATAACAACAGAGGTATTACCCTTCAGTCCCCGGATGTTGGCTGTAATGCGCCCTTTTATGATGACCTTGACATTGAAGCTGAAGCTTGACGCAACCTCATCAATCTGGAGTTCCGCCACGGTGACGGAGCGAGGCTCGGAGGTGATCGTGGTGTCAGTGGACCAGGTCATTGTCCGTTCTACCGTGCTCTCTTCTGCCGACTCCACCGTGTAACTCGCGCCAAACCCCACCGTCGCTTTAGCAACGTCCCCCGGAAGTGAGAGTTCGAGCCCGAGGTTTGCCTCTTTAGAGAAACCTTTAGTCAGGCTTGTTGTAATCGTAGCAGACGTGGTCTTGTCAGCTCTGAAACATATATAACGCTTCCTGTAGTTACTGTCTATATTTTGGTTTCATGTTTCGCAATAAAGTTCAACTTGCAAAGGAGGGAACCAATTGATGTTTTCTAACAAACTAAAATTATAACTGCCTGTAATATTCACAAACAACTTAAGAGTTTAAATAGCAAGAACTCTAGCAAGACTTAACATAATTGTCAGTGTATAGGATATCTTCATTTATGATGATTATCATATCGGATTACTTGTCATGTATAATCTCAGTAGCGGTTGTGGATAGGTGAATCGGCTCATTTACCTGAAGGCGTGGGTTTGATTGACGGCCGTCTCGTTGTGATACCGGGAGGTGAAGGCCACTTTGGATTGGCTCTTGGATGCAGATGCGCTTACCGCATTTCGCGTGTAGTTGACCTCCTCCGTTTTGATCTTGACCCTGTCCCAACTGAGCTGGATATGTGCCCCCGTGTATTTGAGTTTCTTGCGAGGTCCGCTGCGCATGTAGCTGTCCCAAGCCCAGGTCTTGAAGATGTCGTCCAGGTCCGTGATACCGCTCACCTTCTTGCCCTAGGCGTAATCAAAGGCCAAGTTTAGTGATACACAGCAAATATATATGCGAACGAAGTAAGCAAACGTTTGGAAAAGCTTTGAAACGACTTTTTCTCGATGAAACCGAAATAATTTTGTATGTGAAAAGTCATTCTTCCAAAAGATAAAACAAATCACCAAGTACATCAAAGGGTTGTAACCTCCCAATTCCACATGATATAGCACGTGTACACCTATCATAATTATGCCATTGCTCACGTCTCTCTATAAGGGTAATAAGACTTTACATCTATCTTTTTTTTTTGGTCACAAGTATATGGACTTGAATATTCTTACCTCCAAATACCTCTCAAGTTATAATATGAGTTACTGTTATATAAAACATAATTGATCATATACAAGAGTCTTGTGAGAAAGTTTGACAAATTTACCAAACCATGATGATATTATATAACTAAAGCCGCACTGATTAATATTAAATTTTAAACAAGAATCACCAGAACATGACATATCTCACCGGTTTCAAAAAGATTTGGTGAGCGGGTTTAGAGTTCTTTCCGGAATTTAAAAATTCAAAACTCCAAATTCATAGAAACGAAACAGATATGTTGAGAGATCTCAAAATATGAAAAGGCACCGCTTCAGTTAGTTTGTAATGCACATGAAAAGTTTCAGAAAACATTTAAGCGTGGATTCAGTCTTGCTGAAAAGAAGTTACCCTGTATTACACATGTCATGGAAACGATAAGAAATAAAATGTTCAGAATTCTGAAATATCACTTCTTGTGATGCATCAAGTGGGTAATACTAATGCTAAATAAAAAAATATCAGATAAAGGGTTTTCGTGCAGAATGACAGGGCGACGATTACATCCCACGGTATTACGGGATAAAAAGGTTATCAGGATTGTTAATTGTTCATTAAGTTAAAATATCTAGCTTTTGTTAACGTTAAAATGTACTTCAAGCCTTATTAATTTCGACCTTATATGTGTATATTTTTCAATGTAGTAAAAGGTCAGTCTTGCGTTTATAGGACGGTACATTGAGGCAAATGTCAGATAACTTCCTGTCTAATACACGTCCCACTTTAGAGGGACAGAAGTGAGTTTTTAGTTTAACAAAGTAATCTCACCAAAAACGTTTTACCTCGGAACACAATCTGTTTTATTCCGACTGCTTCGGCAGTGTTGCCTGATTTACTATCAAACTAACTCAGGATGGTTTTGTCAATTTTGCGAAATCATTCAACTCACAGTGGTTGCCATGGGGACGTGAAGATAACTCTCGGATACGGCAGGGGTAGCACAGCAGGATCCCATTGTCAAACCTAATTTTAGGAAAACAATTAATCATTGTATGCAATGTGAATATTCATAATAAATAAGTCATATCTTAACTCGTACGTCAACTATGATATTTGATACATATATTTTAGACGTTGGTGCGATATAAAATAAAGGAAAATATTTTGTTATAAAGACTTTATACTGACATTTGTCTACATATATTTTAAAGTAGATCGCATGATAGAGATGCTCTATGTCATTCCTGTTACGTCCCCGCCAATGGTAAGGGATGATCGACCCAGCATTTTAGAGTGTTAAGTTAACTAAGTAAATGGCTCGTCATCGCTAGCGATAAAATTCAAATGGAATATGTACTTTACAATTTATGTGACATTACAACATTTCTTAAAATAGATAACATTTAGTAAGACATAAACAAAACAACATGCTCCTTTATTGATAAATATAATTATACAAAAGGCAAAATGAACTAACGAATATTTTTTCAAAAATTATCATCAAAATTTATTCTTCACGATTTAGATCTTTTGATACGTAATATGAGTTGTCTTCTTTGATAGTTATTTTGAGATGGAAATTTCAAGTGGATATAAATAGATAATTGTCAATCTAAGAAGACTTAATTCAAATACAAGTAAGCTCCAGAAATAGCAATTACACAAGTTATGCAAGCACAGCAACAACCTAACAGCTTAGCAACATGAGTTTAAAAAGGTCATCGTTCATACCATACCGCAAGAATACTATGAATGAAAACTCAATCAACAATTTCATCTTTTATAATAATTAACTCGTTTAAAAGTAAAAGAGCAACACGAATAATATAAAAGCTATAAAAAATATAATCATATGAGTGTCCCTTCTTATACTAAATGTAAAGAGGATATACAATAATAAAAATAACATGTCAAAATGTTCATTATCACTCGAAATAACCAATAAACACAAAATGTGATGTAAAACCTAAATTTATTCATTCAGGTTTCATTTTCTAAAACTTAAGTACAGGAGATATGATTTATTCTATGATAAAATATAAACATTAACACATATACCTGAAATAAAATGGTAACTTTTCAAGTAATGCTATCTCACTTTTATTCAAAGGAAAACAATTATTCTAGGGATGTAATACATCGCTCAAACGCAATCGAACGGAGGGGAACGGGGGTTCCGCAATCGAACGGAGGGGAACGGGGGTTCCACAATCGATTTAATCAGCTTAAGACATCCCCCTCCCTTCTCCCCCTCACACGGCCACTGAGCGCTATCTATGTAGCGTATTACCAAACACTCACAATAAGGTAGATCTATACCTACAATACATTTAATGTTAAACAAAGATACGTCTAACGGGAAGTATATATAGATACTATCTCACCTTAAAACAAAAGCTCGTCCTTTTTTGATACCTATGATAATTCTTGCTTCGATAACGACGTTTGGAAAGTGGGTATCAAATTCATAATAAACTGTCGAGACTCACGGGCAGTTCATGCTTGTGTTCCATTAATAGATCTGGGATCTCCCCAAGTTTCGGCCACACAGCTACTACTGCGAGGGAAGGGAGGCGTGGTTTATAACACTGTCGAATACATTGAGCTTGTCGAGGTGAGGTAATATGGGGTTTAACGTCGCTTTCAAGAGTATTTGAGCTTGTAGAGATGCGCACACTGCGCAGATAGATGTTCCACAATGCAGTAAGTCCTTTGTAATGCATACAAACATACGTGTGATTCAATTTAGACATAGGTAATACCCATTTCTTGGTATGTTAAAACACAATGCTTATTTGATCTAACAATAATGTTTTGTCATGGTCTTTTGTATTCTATCGAAATATAAGGTAGTGGGGTTTACTTATGACTTCAAAACGGTCAGAACACTTAGTCGGTAGCTCCTGCCGTTTGTAAACACGGATACATAAGGAGAAAAAATAAACTGTTTGACCAAGGTAGGTTCTTTCTTATAGCGTTGTTTTTATGGTTAAAACTTTTTCTGAAATTTTGAAATTACACATACTTTTAACAACTCCTTCAACTAAATAAAGTAAATATGCACCCTTTTTATTGAATTTTACATTTTAGAAGTAAAAGTTTGAATCGTTACGATGTTCAGGAATATAGAGTAGAACGAGGAATGGTTGTGAAATGAGGAGTGGTTTTGATACAATGTATTTGTTTACTGTAAGTTATTGTATAACGAAGCAAAATGGAGGAAACTTTATGCCTATATATTGAGGTAAGAAATCTAAACCTGTTCCATGACATCTTTTAAACCCTACCACCCAGTGACTGATGAGTTTACATTCCACCACTGACCCTACAAGTAGTATGTGAGGAATTGAAAGTATTTCTTCTTAGTGACATTTAAAATTTGAAGCAGTAATTGAATATCTTAATCAAATCGAATTAAGGTTTATCAAGTAACGGCAAAAATTGACGAATTTCAAAGGCACTAGCGCACACCAATATATTTTTTTTTTTATAACTTTATTCATTTTTGTTCATGTATATACAAATTAAAACATGCATATCAATAGAGAAGCGAGACATTTCAACATAGTAATGGAATAAAAACACCGATATTTGTATATACTGCACAACGAATGAACAGATCATTCATATCTCTTGATATTACTAACGATCCGTAGTTTCCGTACCCTGGTAATCTTCCTCGTAAGTTGTTAAGCAACTATGCACGCAGTCAAGTTATAATGTTGATCCTGTAAGTATTTGATGCAACTTTGCATGAACTAAGATATCGGAAATATTTGTGCCTATAGTTGTTAAAGCGAAAATTGCAGCCGCTATGGTTGATCTAGTAATAATACTATTACTAAGAGTATGAAGTCGGTGAAGATGCAAGATTTAATAAACAATATTTTATCTTTTGTTCTCAGTTCATTGCTAGTTTAGCGTCTGTCCATATTTTTTCATTTAGTTCAGAGCTGACCGTATATCTTTTGTCTTTCTTAAAATAGGCTTCGTCTTTGATAACATGTCAATTGTAAAGAATGATACGTATTCCTTGCATCTATGGAAATCTTAAGTGAGTATCTATGGCCTCATATGCCTGAATTATACCTTTTATTCTGAACCGAAAAGCCTGCCATAGTGTCTTAAATCTTCTCTCTTTTTTTACAGAACCTCTCATATCAAAATGGCCTCCACACTGGTTGATTTGGAACAGTTCTTTACCAACTGGGCTTGGAAAAGATATGAAGAAACAACCATTTGGCTCTTTAGGAAAAGACGAGAAAACGTCGAGTTTGACATTAGCTGGAAGAGAGTTAAAGACAAAGTGGAAAACATGGTATATGATAAAACGATTTCCACCACACAGCCTCACATAATTTTCCAGACTCAATACGAGAACGAATCTGATGGTGTTCAAAATAACCGCTTCCTCTCAGAGAAGGAAACCACGTCTACGGTTGCCGTAAAGCTGACAAAAGGATTCAGTCGGAGCCTCGATACAGGGATCTCACTTCCGCTTCCTAAAGTTGAAAAGTCGGAAGAGGGAACATCATCCAAAGGTAAAGGTCAAACTTCAGGAAAGGGAGAGAACCAGCCTCGAGTTTCAGCCGAGTTTGGAAATAAAATCCAGATACGTTGCGATGAAACTTCTGTTGTTGAAAAGAAGCAAAGATGGGTCGTGGACAACAACATCACGGTTGCTGCAGGTCAAGTGTTTGAGGTCCAACAGCTGATAGATGAGATTCAGACGAAAAAATCTTTCACCATGGATGTGAGGCTTAAAGGGACCATTGTAGTTAATATTCGCGACAAGAAGAACATAAATAAGTTGATCGACACGGTTCAAGGGGATATTCAGACTATCATCAGCGACATGAAACATCATGATAGGAAAATGGCTGAAGTGACAACTCTTGATGGCTGGGTCAATTGGCCGTTTAAAGGCATGATGGAAATCAGACACGGCGTCCGTCAAAAGATCAAAACGAGCGGTACCAAAATTGCTGACGAAACCTAAAAGGAGGAAAACGAGGAAGAAGAAGCGATCTCCGGACAACCTGAATGAACTATCAACCCAGTTAGGACCGGAAGTGCCAAGACCTTTTGGAAGTTGGGTGAAGATGAGGAAGAGATTGCCTCAAGTGAGGACGGACTTTAATTCACTATCAACCGACTACAACATGAACGTTATTGTGTGCGTCTGAAACTTGAAATAATAATTCGTGACTGATTCAAAAACGAGGACTACTTATCGATAAGTAGATTTGACAATTCACTTTCATATTTTTATCTTAAAGGGGTAGTATCGTGATTTTGAGAGATTTGTTTCTTAATTGTCTTTTTTTCTTAATTTTTCTTCATCAAACAACAGTTAATGCTAAATGTATCATCTTCAGTGTGTCAAAACATTTATTGATCAAACCGATCATTCGTAGTCGTAGAGGAAATAATCATGTATTAAGCAAAACCAACTGGCGGCCATTTCTAATGTGAATACCTTTTAATCACTCGAGGTAGGGAAATGGGTCCGCATAGCTTTACCGATCATGGTACGTTTGTTTTAAACATGTTTCTTTTGACACTTATTTTAGTTTCTGTGAGATCATTTCATTTACCTTAAGAAACGTGCAACTGTCCCTTTAAACACGAGTTCAAGCGAAACTTATTTTTTGGCAAGTGTTCCTCCTCTTTCAAGATTACAGATTTAATTCTTTTCAGAAATTCATAATGCTATGATGTAATACTTCGATTCTCTGTAGTTAGACAAATCATTTCAAAATACCTGCAATTGTCCATGTAAAACTTCATGCACAAAACTGCTTGGTATCACCTGTGCCTGTAGATGTTATAGAAATGCACTGTAAAAAATGGGAAAAGAAAGGAATTGCGGATTTAGTTAGAGAGTGACTTTTGATTACCAGGATCAGACAACAGAGATTAGTGTGATAATCTGTTTTTCTTTCATATTCTGAATTCTGAATTTATAGGTATCTATAATATTAGTATCAGTCACGTGTGTGAATTATGTTTTTATAGGTATCTATAATATTAGTATCAGTCACGTGTGTGAATTATGTTTTTAACACAGCATATTGAATTGATATTTTTATGAATGCTATATAGATGTAAAGTTCATGTGTGTTGATATGACAATTTATGTTCATGCTATATAGATGTAAAGTTCATGTGTGTTGATATGAAATTTATGTTCATGCTATATAGATGTAAAGTTCATGTGTGTTGATATGACAATTTATGTTCATGCTATATAGATGTAAAGTTCATGTGTGTTGATATGAAATCTATGTTCATGCTATATAGATGTAAAGTTCATGTGTGTTGATATGACAATTTATGTTCATGCTATATAGATGTAAAGTTCATGTGTGTTGATATGAAATTTATGTTCATGCTATATAGATGTAAAGTTCATGTGTGTTGATATGACAATTTATGTTCATGCTATATAGATGTAAAGTTCATGTGTGTTGATATGACAATTTATGTTCATGCTATATAGATGTAAAGTTCATGTGTGTTGATATGAAATTTATGTTCATGCTATATAGATGTAAAGTTCATGTGTGTTGATATGAAATTTATGTTCATGCTATATAGATGTAAAGTTCATGTGTGTTGATATGAAATTTATGTTCATGCTATATAGATGTAAAGTTCATGTGTGTTGATATGAAATTTATGTTCATGCTATATAGATGTAAAGTTCATGTGTGTTGATATGAAATTTATGTTCATGCTATATAGATGTAAAGTTCATGTGTGTTGATATGAAATTTATGTTCATGCGAATATCAAAAAAATGTCTGTAAGAAAAGGTTATCAATTTCTTAAAGTATTTGTGTGTGATTGAGGTGAACATTACATTCACAGTCGAACTGTCCTGTTTTAGCTAAGTGATATATAACGTACTGTTGCTTTACCTGATTGATTTGTGAAATGAGTGCTATTATTAGAAGTTGCCATGCTAACACATATCATACCTTTTACCTGTATGTCTTAACGTTGATATAGTATCCCTTTTAAATACTCTGTTAAATTTGTTTTGTTTAAAGGCGGATAATTAGAAGCAGACCGATTCAATTGATTAAATGACACACGCTGTACATAGCAAGTTTTGCCCAATAAATATTTGTCTATGCAAACTGAATTATTTTCATTATTCAACCATAAAAGTAGTCAAGGAAGATATTTTCTCGTACCAATTCGGCCATTTTAGTGTGAACAAGTTTTAATCCTTTTGTTGAGGAAGTGGATTCGGGTAGCTAAACAGAACTTAGTTAATTCCTTTTTTTAATTACTGTCCTGTAATAAGCAACTTTTATTTTCCTCTTCGTGCGACTGTGCCTTTAAAGTTGCCTCACAACGAAATCGGGTCTTTACTGACCACTCTTGACAAAAGTTGGACGATTTAAAGGAACATGTATTTTTCAATCAAATTTGCCTTTTTTAATTTTCGTTGAAAAATGATGAACTTTGAGCTACCGGTTACCTCCTCTTTATGCATTGTTTAATTTTGTATCGTTATTATTGAATGAAACCTCAATATAAAATCACAACCTTTTTAAAATTGCACAGTGGCATGCATTAAAAAGACACAAATCATACCTTAACAAAATGTCGCCTAGGCGTTATCCATATTAGGGAATTGATAAAAATTTAACTTAAAAGTACTGATATGTCTATCATTCGGTCATTATAATTATTTGTAAGTATAAAGCGAAAATGATTCAAAACGACAGAGACATTGTCATATAAACGATCAATGGACGTGAATTCTTATTCCTTTGTTTCATAGAATGTAATCAAATTGTTTACCTAAAGATTTATTTTTTTATCCAAGAGAAAAAATTTCAGTGACGACGTTGATGCACTTATCCTGAATGCGACTGATTATTCATGAAGGATGACAAGTTACGTATCTTTTGAAATCATTTTGTTGAACATCGTTCGGCGTGACGTCACTGACAAAGTGCTGGACATTTTCACAATAAATGCAAACTTATTGAACTTGGTTTTGATTCTATCTTGAAAATATTATAAGTTTCGGGTACATTTGAACAGATATTGATGTTTCTATAATTCGTTAACAGACAGTTCTTAATTTGAATAGCTTACTTGCAATAAAATAAACAACCTTAGATATCTTGTTGAAATAATCTCAAACAATAAAGAGGTATAGATTATCAAAATAGAATTCATAATTGATCTTATGAAATAGTTTTCCATTACTGTTGTAAGAGATTATTTAAAATGATAATTTTGACAAAATCTGTATTTAAAACATCGGTGGCGTATCACGGCAGTTTTAATTATAACATCCGACTTTGCTGCATTCGTTTTGCAAATTACTCAAATCATTTGCAAATAATGATGATGAAAACAGTTAAAACGGAAACTATTTTTTGAACATGTCCTTGTATGGTCCCAGAGCACTCTAAGGATTAATTGTAATAGTTATGTAGGGAACTTATTAAATATGTATTAAGTCTTCAAAGCTGTTTCTTTAATAACTATTTGATTTTGCAATGAGTGTATGTATGGTCTATTCTTTGCAGGAAACGTGAACTATCGTCTCTTTCCACCCTTCCCTTCTCCCCCTCCCACGGCCATTGAGCGCTATCTATATAGCGTAAAACCAAACACTCGCGATAACGTAGATATATACCTACAAACCATTTAATGTGAAACAAAGATGCGTCTAACGGGAAGTATATATAGATTATAGATATTATCTCACCTGGAAACAAAAGCTAGTCCTACTTTCGGTACTTTTGATAATTCTTGCTTCGATAACGATGTTCGGAAAGTGCAGATAAGATTCATAATTAGAACTGTCGAGACTCACGGGCAGTTCATGCGTGTGTTCTATTAATAGATCTGGGATCTCCCCGACTTTCGGCGACACAACAGCCACTGCGAAGCGAAAAGAGGCGTGGTTTATAACACTGAGTGAAATACATTAATTGACCTTGTAGAAGGGAACACTGCGCAGATACATGTTCAACAATGCATCAGTCACTTGTAAAACTTATCATACAATGCATAGTGTTCTCGGCATAATAAAATCAACGGATATTTTCGATATCCGTTGGGGTCACATGCGGATAAAGATGCAAATTACAGAGGTTAAGTGCCGGAACTTTTTCTGAAAATTACTATGACGCCACACGCTTTATCATTTTGGAATACCTGGACAAACGGATGGCTTCAGCAAATTATTCATCATCTAATGCATCAAAATTAAGTTGAAGAAATGAGAAGCGGACATTGTCCAGCTGTTTCGTGAAGTTCATAATCGCTGGTTGAAATCAACGAAATACATTACATATGCCTATTCTATACGATCCATGGCCTATTTTAACTCCCTTGCTGCCAGCCAGGACATACATGTACATACACGAAACGCCATCCAGGTGCCGGGATGTACATAAATGTACATTCCATGACATTCCCCAATCAGAATTATTAAATATTTATTTAATTGATATATCAACATAAATTTTGTATTATTTGCATTGAAAAATTACTAAGCATTAATTTGGTACCAAAATCATTAGTATTGGTTCATTCTTATTTGAGTTAAACCTATTTTTCCACAATACATCAACAAAACAGTTTGAAGTGGCCGCCATTTTAACTTTCTGATACAGTGGCAAAGTGTACTTCCAATGAGAAAATCGTGTTACGTTATTTACCTTTCAAGTATTAAAAAATAATTGACTGAACATTGTTCCTAGGTCTCTCAACTGTATCTCCATAACATTTAATAGCAATTTTTATTATCAGATATATATGGCACGTAACTGAAAGTCATCATGTAAACTAATTTGATATACTATCAAAAATGACTGGTCGGCTCTTTCGTGATGTCGTGTAAATATCCTGTCCAAAAAACCGATTGACAAATTGTCCCGCGAAAAACAACGAAACACTTGTAGATAATTACCCGTTACTTCATTATTTTGGAAATGCATGCATCTTCATGACTCTGTAGTCGTTGAACGTCCAAAACATTAGACATTAAATCGGGCACCTTGCTCCGCGGTGAACAAATATGGCGGTCGTGGTGTCACTGACCTACTGCCTTAATTGACGTTTCCTAAAGACTGTTAGAATAGTTCTTGTACGGCATCAATCATCCACCGGCCAACGTGGTATACTCATTGTTCATTTAGGAAACTTTAATTATAATGGTTTTCTATTATTGTGGGAAAAATCTATTTTTTTGTCGTATTAGATATGTTTACCTTATTTCAATTAGAGTCTACGAGGGTAATTTTTACACGCGGACTTAGTACTGTAGTACAGCAAATTTACGTTTAGTGAAAGGCAAAATAATTTGAAACACCGTCAGATTTATTTCTCTAACTATAAAATCTTATTTCAGTTGATATTGATGCATATTTGTGATGCTGATGGAGCTAGTAAAATATGTACAGTAATAGTATGTCGTTTGAAATGTGATGAAACACAAGCAATTTATTAAAAATTATATAGTCAAATGTTTTAACTAATTTAAACTCGTAAGACTAAATACCATAATATTGTTGTTTTGAGGCATTGAGCATATTATTTTGTAATGGAAATAATGAACTTGGGCAATAATTATCATGAAACCAGCATTATATTTGGAATGATCCGACAGACTGTTTTGCATGCCCGAATGTGTCGTCTGGAAATTAATCTCGTGATACAAACGAACGTTCAAAACTGGTTCCCTCCTCTCAGATGCGCTGCGAGCCAATGTGTCAAGCCCTGCTGGGACAGTGCTTGTTTTTTCGTGAGTATTCTCTTGTTAAATTGCATCTAATGGCAATGTTCATCTAATTGAAAAGATAATTCATTAATTCATAAAATATTTTACAAGTTTTTATGTTTATAGAATTAGCCCTAACAATACTGATCAAAACTGATTCCTATATTTCAATAAGGGACCGGTCATTTATTACAGGGGGGGTGGGCCGGGGGTTTTTCACTTTGGATTGTCTATAAAAATGTGGCCCTCCCCAACTTGTCGCAATTTTTTTCATGGCCCTTCCAATTTAAGCCTATTTTTTTTTCATGACTCTCCCCCAAATCATATCTACGAAAGTTCTTGAAATTGGTATTTTTAAGATTTATGGTCGGTTCTACATTCAATTTTTTTTAAATATTTCCAAAAGAGAAACGTCTTTAAGTAACGCTTAAATTAATGTTGAAAAAACCCAACAGATTTACCCTTCCATTGATGGGTTTAACATATCTGATAATGGTCTATAGTGTTTTAAAATCAGTTTTATTAGAACATCAACTGTATATCAAAATAGGTTTTGAATACTATTGCTTATAATACACACATGTGTTTAACATAGTGTAAATTCTATCATCTTATTTTTAATGCTCATTTTTTATTTATTTTTAAAATTCAAATCACAATGTCTTTTTAATCTTTAAATAACAAAATACTCACTGGTTAGCACTAAGGAAGAGAAGGAATTTTTTAATGGATGATCAACTTCTTTATTGAATTTACTTTCAACAGAGATAAAAAGAGCTATGATATTGCACTAGTTAAAAATTCCATCAAAGAACATATCTTGACCACATTATTCCACTGAAAACTTGAAACAATGATTTCATAAATTGATAAAACCATGGAAAGACCAGGATGGGAGATAAGCTCTTGACATAATAATTTCTTTTAAATACAAAATAAGATTTAAAATCTATCTTCAAACACTTTCAGAGTATAGGACCAAACAATGAAAATGTCAAATCTTTACTTTATAGGAAGTAAATCATCAAATTTCATAACATTTAAACTGTTTGTGTGTGAGTTTGATTTAAACAAATTTAAGTTTAGAACAAGTACATTAAGTTTGTAGAACAAGAAATCTATCAAATTTTGAAGGTACATATTATAAGGATAATAAAGGCACATCTAGGTTTCACAGAAATTACATATGTTACATTGTTACATGTTACATAATATTTTAACAATAAAGTGTAAAACCCAAAAAGTATGGAAGCTTAAGTATGAATATAGCAAATGTTCCCAATTTTTGGAATATCAACATTGGAATTTATTTTTAGGTCTGACTTCAGGTTGAATTCATCTTGAAAGCCTCCTGTCCTAACTTTGCTTTGAAAACCCTGGTTTTCAATTAGTTCTTTTTAAGTTTTCATATATTTTCAAATCACGTTTACGTAAACTGATTATCATGAAATTAATTATTATTTTAAAAAAATAACTATTAATCTTTAACTAGAAATTTGGAAATTACTTTATTGTCTGCTTTATCAACAAATGGTTTGTGATGCAGAAAGGAATATCCCATGATATTTCCTCGTGAGTGAGTGAGTTACTGTTTAGCTCCTCTTGATTAATACTTCAGCTAAAAGCAGCTTGATTCTTTTGTCAAGTCATCTAGCTATCGCATAGTCTGTGGCAGTGTATCGCCAAACATAGTCTAAGGGAGACTACTTGCCGTGATTGGGGCGTGGCTAATATAAAGCAAAATTGAAGAGGTTCAGTTTGTTTATTTCATATTTCTCGATAACTGAAAAGGCTGTGTTCGATCTATAAGGCTAAATGCCCACAGGAGAATAATACTTATATATATTAAACTAAGACAAGTTTCCCGCGATATTTATTGCGCGAATGTCATCGTGCTAGCTCGTGAAGGGGGCGGAGCTTATACGGTCATGGACAGATGTCAGTCAAGTTAGCCGGGTTCGGGATACATGCTTTTCTCATGTTGAAATGGAAGACATATTCTTCCGAAATAAGTTAGAATGTTAAGTCCACTTGATATACAATTTGGTTCGAAATTATATTTTATTTATTTGCTTGAAATTGTGCGGTCAATTTATTTCCAGTAGCTCAACGAGGTGACCACTGATCATTTTCAGGAAATTGTTTTCGACCTCGAAGTTAGCCTAGATGAAATACACATCGGACTGTGCTCATTTCGCTTGAATCATTCATGGTTTAGTGAAGGATATCTGTCATAGATGCTAATCATTTGATGAATTGTGTTCTTGCTTCGATATGAACGTTTTTTTCAGCGTAGAAATGATATAAGGAATTTGCATAAGTAATGTAGGCAAATCGTACTGTTGAAAGTGACGCGAGACGTTCTCGATTATCTTGTCGGATTTTATACGAGGGATAGAAAAACAATTAACATAAAACGTCATTTGGAAAATATACTATGTGAATGTCTCTGATTTCTTGATTGCTTGTCTATACTTGAAAATGTCTTAATTTCATTGTATACATACTTTACAGACTCATGTTTTTGTACATGCAAATATGTTATTTAGATTCAGTTTTTCCTCGTCGGAAACTGTTAACGGTTTTGGACTGATGAAGGCAATGTTAATTTCCGTTTTAATGTTGCCAAATTTCACATCATGTTCAAGATTGGAGCCATATCAATAAGTGGATGCAATTTCAGTCACCATGCATGTGTGGTGACAACGAACGAAACATTCCAACGAATAGTACAATTTACGGGCATTGTTTGTCAATGACGTCACGATCAACAATGTTCAACAAATTGTCGACAAAAAGATAACTTGCAATACGACCGGACCTAAATGTAGCATGCAAGAAGTAAACACACCAACGTGATCACTGACATTTCCTCTCTTGAAAAATAAACATTTGATTAACATTTGTTAGAAAAGGATTTTTTTCCTAGCAATGAAAAAAAGTGATACTATTCCGTGGTTCGCTAATTTACCGGGAAAACACAAACTTCCATTTTGACACCAACGACAATCGTTGTTCACACCAGTATTTACATTTATTTTACATCTGTTGAAAGCTAATTTAAATTCTAAACTTTCTGTGTAATTTGACAAGATAGGGTTGCCGGACAAAAAAGTTATAGCTGAAATACGAAAAGGTGTTAATTTTTCGTGACGTCACGGCAACTTATCTGGCACGAGGATAGCGCCAACGTTATTTTTATGAAGCGCCAAGTCAGAGTCGTAAATACCTATTTTCAACTTCTACTCCATATGCAAAGGCCTAGAAAGCTTAAATATTGTGTACAGACTCCTTTGCTGATCTATGACCATGGTGTAATGACCACCTGCCATTGTCCATTTGAAAATAGTAATAGGGATATTCAGTGTAAACGTTTCTTTGATTGAATTAATAGTATTAATATAATTACATCATCAAGGCTAAAAGAGTAATCCTCATTCCTGACAAAGTTTCTATCATTGTAAGTTGTCATTATGTAAATATCATTGTTGTTCTATTTTTATCAAGATTCACATGGCTAATTTACATAAAGCCGGTTAATTCGAGCCCTAGATGAAGTGAATAATGACGAGTACAAGGTAAAGTCAAAAGAATGATCATAATCGTAATTATTCCGAATCAGAAGTTTCACTTATCTGTAGTTTCATCTTTGGTGCATATAAGACGTCGTAAAATGATGTGATTAATCAGTATTCTCTGTCTTGCCGCTCGCCTGAATTTATCGGCAGCCGCCATTTTAACTTTTACAGTGACAGCGATTATATGTAAATAAGGGTCAATGTTGTATTTCCTATTCCCGATTCATGAATAGAATATTAAGTAAATGTAAATCTTTTCTGGTTGCCAAAGAAGTGTTATTATTGTAATCTGCACATTATGTATCGCTGAAATGTCGTATTTTTATAAGTTTTGGAACTATGTTAATTCGTATTCATACGCTAGGGCAAATGTTTTGCCGTCTGTTTATATTTGCTAATTCTAGCGGAACATCAAAACTTCGATTAATGCTCCTTGTCAATAATAATTGTTTTTACTAATGCTCCGCATATTCTTAGTGGAGCAAAGCTTGCTCCGCAGTAATAATTCTGTATTCGGCAATATTCTAGGGAAGAAAACAACAATCTTCCGCTCCATGACAATTCCCATATCAATTTTGATTTCGTATGTTTCTCAATGAGTTCAGGGTGCATTAATGTTCTGTAAAGTGCACCATTTAGGAATGTTTACTCTGTATCTAAACCTTAGCGGAGCAAATTTCTCTTGTACAGTAATAATGCAGATATTTACCATTTTCTGGAAAAGTAGCCCGTGTCTCATGCCTGGCAAAGTTGTTACGAGTACTCATGATTGATCAAAGTGACGTCACGTGACCCTTATGACAGCTATATAAGCAGCGACGGAACTGAGTTTAGTCACTTGCACTTGGTGCTCTGAGGTGTACACATCATATAGCAATAGCAATATCAGAACCCCTACCCTGTTAATTGTAAGTTCATATAAATCCCAGAGACATTTATTGTAGTGAAATCAAACGTTAAGACTAACTGAAAGTATTTAAACCATTTAATATTATTTCATCTATATAATAGAGAAATAATAATAAAACAAGCACCTCTTCCTTTGCCACTTTTAGGTCAAAACTTACTTAGCCAGGCATGAACTATTCAAGCTTTTAGAGATTACATTGTTTAGTGTTGTTGTTGTTGATCTGGTGATATATTTATTCAAGGACAGTCATGTTCAAGTTTTCTCAGTTGCCAAAGACAATGTGTGGTCTTGTTGATAATAAATAAAATCATATTATTTGGTAATTAGCTTGTTTGTAGTTCTTGGTCAGGTGGCTTACAATTGGGTGGCAGCGGTGGGATGTTTTTAATTCTAGAAAAACATCCTGATCGAATTCACGACTTAAAAGTGGTAGTAGTTAAATATTTCTGTTAAGGTTAATGTTAACTGCTCTGTGTCACTGCTGAGGTTTTTAATGTCTGCTCTGTGCTGCTGTTGAGGTTCATGATGTCTCTTCTGTGCTGCTGTTGATTTTATTTTTTTCCTGTCTGGTTGATAAGGTTAATTTAATTATCTAGTCTTGTAGATTATTAGATAAAAAGTTACATAGTTTCCTAGTTTGTATAACTACAAAATTTTATTACTAGATTATTTTCATTGAGAAAGTTGTTCAAGAATAGTATATTATTTTTCACGCTACCAGTTTAGTTATAATTATGGCAACAGCTAAGTCACCAGATTTGGAAGTGTCGTTTAAGGCTGTCGATGGGAAAGATAGGTCACCAATAGACGATGATCAATTTGATACCTCTTTTGAGGAAGTAGTAGTAGTTGATGAGGTAGTGGGAGGCGATAGTTCCGACAGTGAACATTATGACAGAATAGGAGCATCACGAAGGCCAGACCGGTCTAGTAGGAATGAAGGTGGTCGACCTCTGAGGGGTAGATGTTCTGTCAGTAATGAAATTGGACGCAGATGTTCAGTTTCAATCAAACCTGAATTCTATGACGGCACCACAGACTGGGACGAATACCTCAGTCACTTCCTAAATTGTGTGGAACTTGGGAGATGGCCCCTGCAAGAAAGACTCCTGGTCTTATCGGCCAGTCTCAAAGGTTCTGCCAGAATATACTACATGGGTCTGTCCCTCTGTGCATTATAACCACATAACAAGGCACGAGAGTTTTCACAGTTGAGACGAAACGAGCGGAAAGTCTAGTCTATTTTTATCGCTACGTAAGTTTATTGATCAATCTATATATGTATATATTTCAAGGCGTGTAAAGCTGAAAGGAAATTCACATTAAAGGCATCGGGGTAGTTATTGTGGAAACAAAATATACTAACACATATAACATATGTCATGTAAATCAAAAAATGTTATTTATGTCATTTCTTGTGAAAAGTGTGGTCTAACATACGTTGGACAAACTTGCAAAACAGAGTAACAGTTCACAAACAACAAATAAGAGATGATAATTTAAGACACTTGAAAGTTATTAAACACATATCTCAATATAGTAATGGTGTTTTAAAAATATTTCCTTTTTACGATATATTCAATAATGGAGGTGACATAACATCACAATTGCTAACAAAGGAACAGTACTTCATTTCAAACTTTTCTCCTTCATTGAACAGCGTCATAAATCCCGAATCCTATCACTGCCAATTCAAACCTATTAGTTTTAAGAGGGGATAACTCACCAGGACGATTGTTGATTATTTTGCTGTTTATGTTGAATTGTGTTATTACTTCAGTTTAAGAAAGTCGCACTCATTTGCATAGAGTATATATGCAGATGTCATCAGTACCTATTAAATTTTCAGTTTTAAGATATAGATGCTTTTATAGAATAGCTCGCATTAAATCTTTGGAAAGAAACCCATTACACTAAGGCTAATCGTGTTGAATGGTTCAATGCATTGCCACCGTATGACAAGGTATCTCCAATTAGTCATTGTTAATTTGTATAATCCGGAATAATCAATTATTAACCTATATTCATAATATAGCATAAATTAATTTTTTTATCTGAAATATGTTGTATCATCAAAAACAAACTTTAACTTTAAACTTTTTCATTATGATTACACAAAGGTGATTGATTTTTCACAAACTGAAAAGACTTCTATTAGGTTTATTTGACACGTTTCTTACACTTTCCTGGCAAGGAATAACTTTCGGCTGTTTTTTCTATCTATTTAGCCAATAATGTTCTTCATCATCTTTTCTGACAAACTTTTAGCCGACAGTTCACGGGAATTTCTACACCTCGTGGTAGTGGGTAATGCAGCACAGTTTTGGATGAAGCAAATTCGTAGGAAAGGGGAAAGTCAAAAAATTCTTTTCAACCATTGATTAGATTTTGTATCTATTTTTGATTTTAACTTATAAAACTGAAACATTTTTTTCGTTTCTCACTTTGTACTCATAACAATAACAATAACAATAACAATAGATGGCATCATTGTTTTGATACGACCGACTCAATTTCTGCCTTTCTTCATCCAAGTGTGTCCCGGTGGTACAATGGTACATGTAGCATTGGCAGCACAGGAACTTCATCTAAAAATGTATTAGGGCTTCCCGGATCCATGTACATAAATTAAGCTCTACATCGGCATTACCATTAAAAAAAAAACAAATTTACAAATAATGCAGTACAATTTCAGGAAATTGAAAAAAACGGGTAATTCCCAAAATGTCATGCCCAGCTGACGTTCCTACATTCAATCGTACATTACAGATTCATTACGACTGAAGCTTCTTAGAGAAATATTTTGAAAATTTTGCGTTTTTGAAGATTTACGTCGTGTATATATGACACACTTGGAATGTCTTTAGCATACTGAAATGAAGTCACTCGGAATGCCTTTAGTATACTGAAATGAAGGCACTTGGAATGCCTTTAGCACACTGAAATGAAGGCACTTGGAATGCCTTTACATTCTGAAATGAAGGCACTTGGATTGCCTTTGGCATACTGGAAAGAAGGCACTTGGAATGACTTTAGCATACTGAAATGAACGTGAAATATATACGCAACATGGAACAACAGCATGAAATCAATATCCGTTTCAAACTAATCGATCTGCTTGTTGATAAAATTAGATGGAATGGACTGAACTCATTTCCTATATAGTTGCTGCCAATAAATGTATCAGGGTTCATTAAGAAGCACTTGGAATTTCAAAGTCAAGTTACGTACCTCACACATTGAGAGCATTTATAGACACAAGTCATTTCGATTTTGTGATATAAATGATGTGTTCAAAATACTATTAACGTCTTTGTATTGATGGCATCAATAACACCTAATCGATTTAATATAAAGTCAGCGCACCAAACCACATTGTCCTCAAACGGAGGGCATAGTGAACACACAGTATTAATAACTCCTCTTATTCACGTTCAAAGCCTTTTATTGCAGGGTGAATAAAAGCTGCTCACCGTGTACATATGTGTCCAGGTGTGAACTGACGACTCATATGTAAGCTCATATAAATATACGGTATTGCGAGGAAGCCATCAGTAACTGACTGAACAAGACTGGCAACCTAACGTCAGGTAGATAAGAAAAATGCTTTCTGATTCTGGTCAAATAGTCTTTGTTGATACAATTTGATATTTCTTAATTCTATTCAGTATTCTAATCAAAATTAATAATGATAATTACTATATTTTTGCTTTTCGTTGAAGTTTAATTCTGAAGAGTTGTAGAGTATTGAATAACATGAAAATCTATACAATAATTCTAATTATAAACCAATTCTTAACAAACATGCAAATTTGTTCAATATTGTACAAATTCCATAAAAGAAAAGTTAGTCTCAAAAGTAACTTTCATACTTTTACGAATATCATTCCTAAGTCATGAAACATTATTTGAATTTAGAAAGATTTAATGATGTGGTTTTGAGAAAGGATATAATTCTATTCTTGTGCAATAACCTGTTGCCTTTATGATAACCTAAATCCGATATGTAACGATTGTTACAGATAACAATATGGGTCCGAAAATTCCTGACATAGATGATATACTCAAGACGTGGGCCTGGATTACTTTCATAAGACGAAACTCAAAGGACGCGTACGATAAGGAAACGGAAAGAAACACAGAATTTACAAAAATGACAGAGCCGAGTGAAGTTGATGACTTTTCAGATATTAACACCAAAGACGACGTCCTAGTAATGACGAAAGCTGAGGCGATAGCACACATTAACATGACTGAAACGAGTATAGTGAATAACATCCATGATAAAGAAAGCAAAGAAGATATTCGACACAAGGATAGTCAAACAGATAAAAAGGATGAAGAAGTTAAAAAAGATGAAGAAGTTAAAAAGGATGAAGAAGTTAAAAAAGATGAAGAAGTTAAAAAGGATGAAGAAATTAAAAAAGATGAAGAAGTTAAAAAGGATGAAGAAGTTAAAAAAGATGAAGAAGTTAAAAAGGATGAAGAAGTTAAAAAAGATGAAGAAGTTAAAAAAGATGAAGAAGTTAAAAAAGATGAAGAAGTTAAAAAGGATGAAGAAGTTAAAAAAGATGAAGAAGATGAAGATGACATAGAGGAAGAAGAGAAGTTATGGTTAGAAAATTA
Organism: Phorcus lineatus; assembly: GCA_921293015.1. Lineage (NCBI taxonomy): Eukaryota > Metazoa > Mollusca > Gastropoda > Trochida > Trochidae > Phorcus > Phorcus lineatus. The sequence goes on along the minus strand of OV121096.1, from coordinate 1,445,297 downwards.
CGACCTCGTGGTTCTTTGGGACAAGGTGAGAGTTGTAACTGGTGAGCCTGCGTATTCTAACAAGCAGTTCATCGAAGATCCGCAAGCCCAACTCCTGTATACCTCGTCATTTGAAAACAATAGCAATCTCGTTCAGCATCACGACTTCGAAATCAGCGAGAAGACCACATCCGTTGTTACAACCAAGCTGACTAAAGGTTTCATCCGAGGCGATAAAGGTATAATCAGTATTCCCCTTCCTTCAGATGTTGCCAAGTCTACGGTTCATTTTGGGAAGGAGATCATCATCTACGAGGATGGAAAACGAACACTAAAAACTCGTTCCTGGAACGCTAAGAAGAAGATCCGAGCAAAACCAAAGAAGGAAACCATCGTTGAGCTGGTGGTTCTTGAGAAACATTTCAAATGTAACTTCTCGACCAAAGTCCGTCTCCGTGGAACTGTACGAGTGAATATAATGGACCTGAAGACAGGCAAGCTTGTGGAGGTCGTTCAGAACAAAATCAGTACCGTTCTGGGTGATGTCAAAAATGCAGATTCTTCCAAACTGCCCGGCTATAATGTTGTGAAAAGGTCCTGGACTGTTGAAGGAGAATTAGAGTTTCTGTATGGTGTGGAG